>OX578149.1:102083834-102166334 GCA_951213105.1 Amaurobius ferox
TATGTGTGGGAAATATTAGATATCCCTATTTAACGTTAATACCTAAGCTACATAAAAATCCAGTTAAATTCCGCCCAGTAACCATCGGTTTTAAAACTTATTTAACAAGGGCCAATAAATTATTAATGGAACATTTAAAATTGGTATTACGGAAACTATATGACCAGGGTAGCTATTTTATAAAAAATAGCCTCGAAGTAGTTAAGAAACTGAAAGAAATGCCAAACATCGGTGTGTACAGGAGTTATGACTTTGCAGACCTATTCAATAACATAGACATTAAGGATCTATATCGCATCCTAATAGAATCATACCATAGTTGTGATTTGCAGCTATACATAGCAATCGGAAAGTACAAGGCTTTGGTGGAGTTGGTTTTATTCGAGACAGTTTTATACAATGGAGAAAACTTTTATAAACAAATCAAGGGTATCCCAATGGGGGGTAACTGTTCGTCAATTATGGCAGATATTTACCTAGATAGATATGAAAGGGGAACACATCTTTTAAATGAGATGTTGTTCCTACGTTACGTGGATGATATCCTATGCGGATTTGAGGATAGTGGTTATACAATGAGGTTTGACTTTTATCCTCCATGTTTAACTTTAATAGAAACACCTCGCAATGAGGATGAAAGTCTGGATTTTTTAGATCTCTCTATAATGAAGCCTGCCACTATACAATGTTATCGTATTTACGATAAGCGAAGCACCTTTGGTTTTGATATCAAATATTTGACGTCATGGACAACTAGTCTACACCGTAACATATTCAGAAATCTGATAATAAATCAACTGAAACGACACAAGTTGTTGAATTTTACTAACAACGAGAGATACATGTGTGATTGCCGTTTCCTGGGGGAGGCAATCAAGGAGGGTTATCCTTCCGCTTTTCTGATAAGATTGGTTTCCAATTATAATGGTTTAACTGCAGCCGTAACCAGGAAGAGATACTTTGGAATGATAACAACATAAGACTTTTCGGATATCGCCTAATGGCGGGAATTGTAATACGCAGAGGGTGACGTGTTTTTATGCGAAATTGAGGATCATAAATCAGATAGCTCAATAAGGCTATACACCGGAATTTTATAGCTGGGGCTATTTTAATGTAGAAACATTATAAGCGTTATCCAGACTGTAAGTTCGTGATTGTGAGGGTTTTCTGAAATATCGGACGAACTATTAATATTTACTTTAGTAATATGTGAAAGTCATATGTGAAAGTGGTAAAGAATCAACAAGTTATGTGTGGTTCCATGGGAAGGTGTAATGCGTAGAGTTTGGACTATTGGAGTATTTATGTGTCTTTATATTTATAGGGTGTTAATGTTTTTTAAAATGTCTTGTGTCCAATATTTAAAAATTACTCTATGACTGGAATGTCATTGGACTCGTATATATCGAGTTTTGAGCATTAAACTATCACAAGTGCAGTAAATTCAAATCATTGGGATTTTATGGAGAGAAAGAATCAAAAAGGTTTTGGTATCCAAAGAAAGGATTTTGCATAATAATAACATGGATTTCAATAGTCTTGAATATATAGTTTTATTAAGTAATAATTAAATAAGAGTGAAATGATTTCAAACATTAGTTTATATATGGCGATGGATTAGCCAATAGGTCTTGAGTCCATTTTTAAAAATACAGACACTTTGATATGTATTTCAAACATTAGTTTTGTTTTTAAGTAATAATTAACAAAGAGTGAAATGATTTCAAATATTAGTTTATATATGGCGATGGATTAGTCAATAGGTCTTGAGTCCATTTTTAAAAATACAGACACTCAGATATGTATTTCAAACATTAGTTTTGTTTTTAAGTAATTAACAAAGAGTGAAATGATTTCAAACATTAGTTTATATATGGCGATGGATTAGCCAATAGGTCTTGAGTCCATTTTTAAAAATACAGACACTCTGATATGTATTTCAAACATTAGATTTGTTTTTAAGTAATAATTAACTAAGAGTGAAAAGATTTCAATCATTAGTTTATATATGGCGATGGATTAGACAATAGGTGTTGAGTCCATTTTTAAAAATACAGACACTCTGATATGTATTTCAAACATTAGTTTTGTTTTTAAGTAATAATTAACAAAGAGTGAAATGATTTCAAACATTAGTTTATATATGGCGATGGATTAGCCAATAGGTCTTGAGTCCATTTTTAAAAATACAGACACTCTGATATGTATTTCAAACATTAGATTTGACTAGAAAGGGATTAAAAGGAATTAAATGACTAGATGTGAGGTGATTTTACACAGGTTTATATATGGAGATAATGCGGTTTATGGGTCTTATATCCAATTTTTAAACTATAATATCCTCTCGGACCGGGATTTCATTGGTCTTGAGTATTTAGTATTTTAAATTATTTGTTATATTTTTAAAGCATGATTCTTGAATAGTTGCAGCGTAGAAAAGTAAACTTTTAGATTTTTAACATGTTATTGAAATTGTATATGTATGCGATTTTTACGGATTTATAAAGGGTCTTGAGGCAAATCGAGTAGGGAGTATCGGTTACCGGGAGCGTTTGCCATGGCGGAAAAAGCTTTAACCGGAGAGATGGGGGTCGCAACTCCCCCCGGCCGGTACTTCTGTCACACTGCTAGAATCTGAACGAGTACATTGTTACTCGTCCCCTTTTTGGGAATTTATATGGGAATACACATGTAAACTTGCAGCATAGCGCTTTACATGTTGTATTAAAAATTATTTTTGCATTTAGCTTTTTAATCTGTTCACTAAAATTGATAATAAAAATTTTTCAAGTTTTAAAATGTATATATACATATATATATATACATATATATATACATGTATATATACATATATATATGTATATATATATATACATATATATATATACATATATATATATACATATATATATATATACATATATATATATATATACACATATATATATATATATATATATATATATATATATATATATATATATATATATATATATATATATATATATATATATATATATATATATATATATATATATATATATATAAATATTAAATTGTAAATCCAATGGTAGAATGTAAGTAGTAACTCATAATGCACTATCTTAAAATTTGCCTACAAAATACAATGAAATAAAAGAAATTCAACCATAAAGAGGAAATTATAAAACGTAATGCAGGTCATAAAGACAAATACAATCAACAAATTTCAAAGGTGAGGAATGAAAATAGGAAAAAAACAAAAAACAATCAAGCATAAAAGCTTGCACGTGAAAGAGCTTAAGAATAGTTCATTTCGAAAAAATTCTTTTTCAAGTCCATATATCCCTTCGAAATGAACACAAAAATGCTTGTTTCTAAAACACTAGCTAAATTTTATCTATAAACTTCTGTTATATGGACGACAAGCATAAAGATTGGAAAAAAATAAAGGAAATATAAATACCTTAAAACACACGTCAAAAGTACAACCATGACGAACAATATATGACTAGACAAATGTTGCCATACGCAGAAATGAAAAGAAGTGATCTGCTGTTGCCAAAGAGAGTAATAAAAACCGTACTATGTAAAGGCAATAAAATGAGATATTCTACAAGTAACTCATAATACACTATACATATATATATATATATATATGTATATAATGATAATAATAATAATAATAATAATAGTTTAAAAATCCAATGATAGAATAGAAAGAAGTTGCAACTCAAAAAGCCCCAATATTAAAAAAATGCCTAACAAATAAAAAGTATCAAACAGAGAATCATCAATCAAGTGAAAAATAAAAATACAAACCTCTAGTCATCAAGCTGAAGACAAACAACAAGCATCAATGAAAAAGAATCGATAACAGAAAATCAAATAAATTCAAGCATTAAAGCTTTACACGTAGACAAGCCTTAGGCCTAAACAAATGAATTGCTCATTTCGATAAAACTCTTCTTCAAGTCCAAATATTTTATCCAAATGAACACAAAATGCATATTTCTGATATCAGTGATAGATTATGTTCACTCACTGTTCATAAACATGACTACATACATAACGATTGAAAAATTATAAGAAACAAGAATACCTGAAAAAAAAAAACACTGCTTATGTCTGATCCATTGGTGCCTTGAATAATGAGACCAATGTTATTTTGTAGCTCTTACTGTTGAATATCACCTTTTACAGCCTTTACGCATTACTGTTATTTATTTCTCACGATTGGCAACCGCAGTTCTCTACTTTTTATTTTTTGCGATTGGCAACATTGGTCTCTTTATTCAAGGCTCCAATGGATCAGGCACATGCATAATTTCATAAATACCGAAGCATGCTAAAAGAATTAAGGATACATTGCAAATATGAATAGTTAAAAATACTAAAGATATTAAGTAATAAAGAATGACGATGCAAAATATATTTAATTTATTGTGCAAATGCAGCTTATAAATTAAATGATTTCAATAATAAAAATAGTTTGAAAATCAAATGATAGAATAGAGAGAAGTTGTAACTCAAAAAAAAAAAAAAAAACCATATATACATATATATATATATATATATATGTGTATATATAAATATAAATTATTAAATCCAAAGTTAGAATGTATGTAGTAACTCATAATTATTTTTAATATCTAACTTTTCATTTATGAACTATCCTTATTCCTAATTCCTTTTGTATGCTTCGTATTAAAGAAACATTCTATGTGTATATATATATATATGTATATATATATATATGTATATATATATGTATATATATGTATATATATATATATATATATATATATATATATATATATATATATAAATATAAATTATTAAATCCAAAGTTAGAATGTATGTAGTAACTCATAATACACTATTCCAAAATTTTCTACAAAATACAAAGAAATAAAAGAAATTAAGACAAAAAGAGGAAATAATAAAGCATAATGCAAGTCATAAAGACAAAGACAATCAACAAATTTCAAAAATGAGGAATGCAAATAAGAAAACAAAAAAATCAAGCAAAAAAGCTTGCACATGGAGGAGATTTAGGCTTACGATAAGTTCATTTCGAAAAAATTCTCTTCGGGTCCATATATCCCTTCGAAATGAACACAAAAATGCTTGTTTCTGAAACACAAGATAGATTTTATCTATAAACTTGTGTTATATGGACGACAAGCATATAGATTGGAACAATAAAGGAAACATAAATACCTCAAAACACACCTCTTCAGCGCAAACATGACGAGCAAAATATGACTGGACCAATGTTGCCATATGCCAAAATGAAAAGATGTGATTTGCTGTTGCCAAAGAGAGTAATAAAAACTGTACTGCGCAAAAGCAATAAAATGAAATAAAATGAGTTATTCAACAGTTAAAGCTTCAAGATAAAAAGATGAAAATATAATTTCAAGAGAATGAAGAAGTACGGCTAAAATAAGATAATAAGGGGAGAATATGAGAATTTTAGGCTAATCGAAACTTATTAACCATACTATTTACTAAATATGCAGGATATTGATACATTTTACGGGTAATTTTGAGGTTATTAATGTGCAAAGCATGAAATTTTTTATCTGATAATCTATAAATTCTGAAAAGTTTATTAAGTATAATATTTCTAAACAATTGAATCGAGTTGCAGGAATTAAAAGGTAATAATTTATTAATATTAAATTTAAAAAAATCTTTTTTATCATATAATTTAGTAATATATATATATATATATATATATATATATATATATATATATATATATATATATATATATATATATATATATATATATATATATATATATATGTATATATATATGTATATGTATATATATGTATATATATGTATATATATATATATGTATATATATATGTATATGTATATATATGTATATATATATATATATATATATATATATATATATATATATATGTATATATATATATATATATATATATATATATATATATATACATGTATAATAATAATAGTTTGAAATTCCAATGATAGAACGGAGAGAAGTTGCAACTCAAAAATCGTAACTGTAAATAAAACCTACATAATAAAAAAAGCATTAAATAGCGAATCATCAAGCAAATGGAAAAAAATGCAAATTGAGAGTCAACAAGCTAAAGATATTCAACAAATATCAAAGACATGGAATCGATAATAATAAAAAAAAAATTCCAAGCAATAATGCTATACGCGTGGACAAGGACTAGGCCTAAATAATTAAATTGTTCATTTAAAAAACTCTTCGTCGGGTCCATGTAGTTAATTAAAATGAACACAAAATATGTATGTTTCTGAAGAAATAGATAGATTATATCTCTAAACTATTTTTACTTGGACAACACAGATAAAGAACACTTATAAAGGAAACAAGAATACCTGGATTATAAAACACTGAAAGTGTGCTAATCATAGGAGCCGAAAATGAAGAGACCAGTGTTGCCAATCGCAAAATTGAAAAGTTGAGATCTACCGTTGCCAATCGTGTAAAACAAATAACAGTAATTCGAAAAGGCAATAAAAGGTGATATGCTACAGTAAGAGCTACAAAATAATGGGACGTATGAACGAAAACAGTGAGGCTAATATGTAAGGGGATGTAATTAAAGTGTAATGTCAAAGCAAGAGAATGTTGATGTCTGGCCAATATAAGATACAAAAAAGAGAATTCATCAAAATTCAGTTAGTCCAAACTTTTTAACAATACCATTAACTAAATATGCTGGACATTTGTATAATTGGCTGGTAATTTTTAGATTATTTATATGCATAACATGAAATTTTTTATCTGATAATCTATAAATTTTAGAAAGCTGATTAAGTATAATATTTCTAAACAATTGAATCGAGTTGCAGGAAATTAATGGTAATATTTTATTAATGTTGAAATTAAAATTGTCTTTTTACTTTCCTTATATACATAATGCGTATAAGGAAAGTATTGTGACGGGATCGAAAATTCGAATTCGAGTTTTCGACGGGAGAGCACGCTTCAAGCATCCCTGATCACGAATCAAACATTTTTGAAGTGATGTCTGTGTGTGTGTGTGTGTGTGTGTGTGTGTGTCAGTGAGTCTCTGGAGACGATAACTGACGAACGAATGAACCGATTTGAACGAAATTTGGTTGAAATATCACAATCCGTAAACACTGGAAGCCTATTGTTTTTATACGCAATCGAATGTTCAGAATCCCCCAAAATTTTCAAGTGAAATTTTGAAAAATTCATCAAAAAATCAAACCCGCTAATAAAGCTACGCACATAGACATTTCTTATGTACTTTTTCATTAGAAAACGATTACATAAATTTTAGAACGCTAACATGAACCGTTCTTGAGATATTGCACATTTTTCAAAAAAAAATATCAAAAAGTCATATAAAATAAAAAAAATATATTTCCTATTGAGAAACATGTTCACTTTTCATATGTAATACCATGCGATAAATTTGGTTTTTTAAATCTCGTGGATCTATCTCTTTCCATTCATGAAAAAAGATACTTTGAGTAATACTTTTGTATTTGAACGCCAATAGTCATTTATCTGCTGTAAGAATAACTTATTTCTTCGTCCATAACACTTGGCGAGATTTTGGCGACAAATTTGGTGGAATGTCGCCAACTTGGCGACTTTTTAAAATGTTGCTAAATTAGCGAAAAACTCGCCAAATGGATAAAAAAATGTCGCTAAATCAATGACGACTCATTGATGATGAGGACATGGAAAATGACGACTCATTGACAAAAATTCAATATTTTGGAAAGAATACAAATAACTACCATAAAAATAATGTATTTTTACTTTTCTTATATACATAATGTATAAGGAAAGTATTGTGACGGGGTCGGAAATTCGAATTCAAGTTTTCGACGGGAGAGCACGTTTCAAGCATCCTGATCACGAATCAAACATTTTTGAAGTGATGTCTCATTTTTGAAGTGATGTCTGTGTGTGTGTGTGTCAGTGAGTCTGTGGAGACGATAATTGACGAACGAATGGACCGATTCGAACCAAATTTGGTACAAAAATCACAATCCGTAAACACTAGAAGCATATTGTTTTCATACTTAATCGAATGTTCAGAAGCCCCCTAAATTTTCGAGTGAAATTTTGAAAAAATCGTCAAAAAATCAAATCCACTAATGAAGTTTCGCAAATAGACATTTCTTATGTAATTTTTTATTAGAAAACGATTGACATAAATTTTAGAATGCTAACATGAACCGTTTTCGAGATATTGCACATTTCTAAAAAAAAATATCAAAAAGTCATATAAAATGAAAAAAAAAATTTCCTATTGAGAAACATGTTCACTTTTCATATGTAATACCATGCGATAAATTGGAAGACATCATTCTCGTGGATCTAGCTTGTTCCATTCATGAAAAAAAATACTTTGAGTAATACTTTTGTATTTGAACGCCAAGAGTCATTTATCTGCTGTAAGAACAACTTATTTCTTCTTCCATAACGCTTGGCGAGAATTTAGCGACGAATTTGGCGGAATGTCTCCAACTTGGCGACTTTTTGAAATGTTGCCAAATTAACGAAAATCTCGCCAAATGGATAAAAATGACACTAAATCAATGAAAATGACAACTAATTGTCGAAAATTCAATATCTTGGAAAGAATATTAGTATCTACTATAAGAAAACCCTATTTTTTTACTGTAAAAGTAGTAAATTCATTAAATTATATAAGGAAAGTCATGTGTTGCCCACATAAGATTTTTTTTACTGTAAAAGTAGTAAATTCATTGCATTATATAAGGAAAGTCATGTGCTGCCCACATCAGATTTTTTATCAAATAAATTAGTAACTCCACCATTAGTAGGATCGATAATTATATTTAAATCCAAAAAATTAATATTATTACTAATAGTATCTTCATTAGGAATTAATTCCAATTTGTCGGGATAGAAATCTATATCTATGACATAATTTTCAGTATATAAAACATATCAGATCATCAAAATATCTATAAATTTTATAATCTATTGAAGTAAAAGACTGTTCATAATAATAAAGGTATAAATTAGCTAACATACTACTACTGCATCCACCTTGTGGCACCCCTCAGACAGTATAATTTATTTTCTTGAAAATATAATTATTGAAAAGAATAAAGTGTTGAAGTTTAGGAAAATTGATAAATTTTTTTAGTAGAATGATTAGTAATATAGGCATTATAGAGCTAAAATTACAATATATATATCAGAGATCTTAATATTATTGGAAAGATCTTTAAAGTCAAAAGTTTGGAATCCTATTAGTTTACCTAGTGATGTTAATTTATTTTTTAATTCTTTACTATTATTTAGAATAAGGTAATTATTACTAGAATAACGCAAACTATCACTTATTAAATTTAAATAATTTAGTAGTAATTTACTCGTTGTAGTAGACTAAGTATTATGACCACTAGTAACAGTTCTAAATTTAATAGGATTTTTATGAAATTTAGGAATAAGCACAATATATGGAAATTTAAGAAATTTATAATTAATATTTAAATCACTGAATATCAATTACAATTATAATAATAAATTTAATAGGATTTTTATGAAATTTAGGAATAAGCACAATATATGGAAATTTAAGAAATTTATAATTGATATTTAAATCACTATACATATTAATAATTTTCTGTTTGATACTATTAATGGAATGTGAATCTAATTTAAATAGACTATTATTCTTTAAATAATCTAACAGAAATTGTATATAAAATTTTTACGGATAATAGCATATTTATTAGATGCTTTATTAACATAAGTAATAACAAATGATTTTTGTAAATCCTTAATGGAATGTTTTATATTATCAATATTATACATAGATCTAGACAATTCAATACTACTAATAGCATTTTTAATAAATTCTAATGAAGTAAATTTCCACATATTAAATACCTCTAAAGGCAGAGCATATTTATTATATACTTGAGCTACAAAGGTTATCAAATAATTTAAATGTAATGCTCCAAAATATTCAATTTTCATTAATTTGGAGTTATTTTCGCCATTTAAACGTCACTTTAGCTCATTTAGTGATAATTTTGTCAATTTGGTGACATTTTTCAAAAGTTGCGACGTTGGCGATATTTTTCCCTTCGTCGCCTAGGTCGCCAAAATCTCTCTGAATGTGTAGTCAAGCGTTACATATAGGCATGCAGATGGAGTGAAGAATTTTTCTTACACAGTATTAACCGATGGCTTGAGTTCTTAACAAAATATTTCTTCTCTCATAAATGGAACGAGCTAAATCCACGAGAATGATGTTAGTAAATTTGTTCCATAGCATTCCTTATGTAATATCAACCCATTTAACGAAACTTACTTCTTTTTTTAATTTTCTGTAATTGTTTTGATAAATTTACTTGGAAAATGCACAATATCTCGAGAATAGTTTATTTTAGCGTTTTAAGCAGTATGCCATTTTTACTTTCCTTGTATACATAATGTATAAGGAAAGTATTGTGAAGGGGTCGAAAATTCGAATTCGAGTTTTTGACGGGAGAGCACGTTTCAAGCATCCCTGATCACGAATCAAACATTTTTGAGGTGATGTCTGTCTGTGTGTAGAAGTGTAGAAGACCCAGACCGTCCGACTCGTCCAGAGGACTAAGAGCAACTATTTGGACGGCCGGATCTCTGTCTGTGTGTGTGTGTGTGAAAGCATGTGTGTGTGTCAGTGAGTATGTGGAGATGATAACTGACGAATGAATGGACCGATTCGAACGAAATTTGGTACAAAAATCACAATCCGTGAATACTGGAAGCCTATTCTTTTATACGCAATTGAATGTTCAGAACCCACCTAAATTTGCGAGTGAAATTTTAAAAAAATCATTAAAAGACCAAAACCTCTAATAAAGTTACTCAAATAGACTTTTCTCATGTAATTTTTCATTAGAAAACGATTGACGCAAATTTTAGAACGCTAGCATGAACCGTTCTCGAGATATTGAACATTTTTAAAAAAAATTATCAAAAAATCATGTAAAATAAAAAAAAGTATTACCTATTGAGAAATATGTTCACTTTTTATATGTAATATCATGCGATAAATTGGGTGACATCATTCTCGTGGATCTAGCTCGTTCCATTCATGAAAAAAGATACTTTGAGTAATACTTTTATATTTGATCGCCAATAGTCATTTATCTGCTGTAAGAATAACTTATTTCTCCATCCATAACGCTTGGCGAGATTTTGGCGACGAATTTGGTGGAATGTCGCCAATTTGGCGACTTGTTTAAATGTTGCTAAATTAACGAAAACCTCGCCAAATGGATAAAAATGACGCTACATCAATGAAAGTAATGACTAATTGAAGAAAATTCATTATCTTGGAAAGAATATAAGTATCTACTATAAGAATAACATTGTTTTAACTGTAAAAATAGTAAACTCATTGCATTATATAAGGAAAGTCATGTGTTTCTCACATGAGATTTTTTTGTAATAGAAAATGACAATAATAAGGTATTTTGAAATAGTTTTATGTATTGTCATCGAGAAAAGCGCCAAATGTACAATTCAATACCAAAAACATTGCTCCGTGGATATTATACATCATTTTTTTACTGGTAAAGAAGTAAATTAATTGCATTATATAGTGAAAGTTATGTGCTACTCACATTAGATTTTCTTTATATTGGAACCATGGTTCTACGACCAATCGTCCAAGAGACATATAGTTGTACAATATTTTTAAAACACCCTGTATTTATTCCAATAGCGGTACATGCTCTCCGGGGTCTTTCAAGGTGATGACAAAATAAAGTTGCCAACAACAGAAAAGCCAAATATAGATACAATAAAAATGAAAAGTTCTCCCCCTCCCCTTTCACAAAGGAGGCAAATGCCTTGAATCTATAACCGTGAAGTATAAATACGAACTCAGGTTAAATATGGGGTGAATATGTTTCTGGGGCAAAAATGTAACTGTAACTGTATGAAGGGACACTTCTAACCCCCTCTTTTTTTTCCCATTCGAATGGGGGTGCATCGCCCCTGGGTCCCTCACCCAGATGTCAAACGAGTGAGATGTGCCCATCAAAGAGCTCACTGAGGCAGAAGAAGCGACCATTGATGAAGAAGCAACACCATAAAAAAGATTCGAAATTTGTATTATTCAACAAAAAATTATTTTTTTGGCGAGGCAAAAAATAAAATAATGCTTCGTTTCTTTCAGTCGAACATTCGTGAGTATTTTTTTTACTCCCGAACAAATTTCGCATGCGGGCCAATTCAGATCCAAGTTACCGGATGATATAAAAAAAATATTCAGAATTTTTTACTCCCGGCGCGACCGTCTACCATATGCTGTTGATACTCTTCAGTTTAAAGGAATATTTTGTATTTGCTCGGTGAAAATTTATAGGAGTGAAATTTGTCGTATTCGAGTGGCGGCAGAAAAAAACCCTATCAGCATACACTTCAAGAATGAAAAAAAAAAAGAGGAACTGTAAAAAATGCATTGACCCTTGCAGGATCGTATGACATTTTCACATGATGATTCCCACTTAATAGTCTTGTGGTGGGAGCTTTGACCGTTTAAGACACTGATTATCATATGGGTTTATGAGCAGGACACGATTAGGGGTTGAGAGAGAAGCATACGATAAAAATATCTCTAACTCCAAAGGAATAAAAAATTATAAAATGGCATACATAGGATAGAAACTACATATAAAAATTTTATTTCTCAAAGGATATAGAAGCAGAGAAAAAAATATGACTACACCATTTCTCTCCATCAAAATAATAAATTTTAAAGTAACTGAATGTTTTTTATTTAATTAGATGTATACCCGTTCTTTATATGGTATATATCACGTAAATAAAAATTTGCAATTTGAGGTAAACTTTTAATGTTTAGAGTTTGTTTAGTAATCTATAAATAAAATTAAAAATATTTCTTATTAAACAAAATATATCATCATTACAATAATGACTAAAACTATAAAAACAAAATAACTCTAAAACTTTAAAAATATCAGCAGTGTCTTCATTCCGATGGAGCCGCAATTATTCTGATTAAATAACATCTTTCTTTGCGGGCGGCTTGTCTTCTTTAGACATTTTAAAAACAGTTCAAATTATTGAAATATCAAAATGAGAACCACCTTCTCAAATAGATAAAAATATTAAAAATCCTAAATTTTAAATGGAACCATCTGAAGACTACCTATTAAAATTTCACGAACTTGAGTATAGCAGTTCTCCCATCATGATGAGACAAGCAGACAGGTAGCTTTTCAATTTTATTTATATAGATGAGCTATTTATATAGATGACCTATAGATGGGAGCACAGAAAAATAAATATAGGCATACGATCTGTAAAAAAACCCTGGTCCAACCGAAGTTTGAACTATCTTCATCTGGCTAGTCTACGCTTTATATCCATTGAGCTATGGAGACAATAGTCTTTTCTTATACTGATAAAGTGGGTTATATATTGATAAAGTGGGGATAAAGATAATGGTAAAATATAGCCAAATCCATAACTTCTTTATCTCCTGTTCTTATCACGATTAATTTTTGAAGAGGAAAATGAACACTGTAAATCTCTGAAAGGAGTTTACTTGCTACAGATAGCTCGCTTTTTGTCTTTGCAATGTCTTCGTAAATGTTTTTCTTATTAACATTAGATTTGTTATATTATCATGGTTCTCTGGGTGTTTGTCTATCAAAAATAACAAATCTTACAATGGTAAAGATCCTTGATATTTCTTTATTACAAGGGAAAAGTTAATTGTTGTTTGCAAAGAAACAGAAAGATTTCAAAACCACAAGAGACTTAAAATCTCAAACAGAAACATTCTACTGATCGTAGATTTATGGAACCTCAAGAGTGAAAAAAGAACCGCAAAAAAAATTATTGACCCTTGCAGGATCGCATGACAATGTCATATGCTGATTTCCACTTAATAGCTTTGTGGTGGGAGCTTTGACCGCTGAATACACTGCTTATCATATGGGTTTATAAGCGGAACACGATCAGGGACCGTCAGAGAAGAATCTAGTATAATACTCATGACTTTAACAACAAATAAAATAATAAAATCACAGATGAAGAACAAGAACTATACATTTAGGAACTTTGTGCAAAATTGTGAATGGTTCAAATTAAAAAACAAAATATGAAGTGGGAGTCTCCAATCGATTTTTTCATATAATCGCATTAAAAGTTTACTCGTATCATTATCAGTGAGAAAGATATCTGATTTAAGTAGCACATGACATTCCCTACATATTACAATGACTTTACTTCTTTAATTTGCTGTACATCAGTGTTTTTCAATCTTTTTTGGCAGCAGAACACCTTTTGAAATTTAATGTGATAGCGGAGTCCTACAATGAGAAAAAGTTCACAAAACTATTACGTCAAGGGAACCCCTGGAATACGGAATCTCAAGAGTTCCATGGAACACACTTTGAAAAACGCTGGCGATCCATAGCACCATGTTTTTGGCATTGACTCAACACCAAGTAAATTGAAATTGGACGCTTTTGGCAAATTATGAGTCCAAACAGAGGTACTTATTACGAAAGGGCTGACCACCAAAGGTTGTTAGTATATATTAAAATGTGTGTAAACGGAAAGAACTGGCCATCGAAAGTTTTTAGTATACATTAAAATGTGCGTAAACTGAAAGAATTGGACACTGAAAACGGTTTGCATACATTAAAATGTGTGTAAACTGAAATAAATGGACACGAAAGGTTGCTAGTGTACATTAAAATGTGTGTAAACTGAAAGAACTGAACACCGAAAGTTATTAATATACATTAAAATGTGTGTAAACTGAAAGAAATAGACACCGAAGGTGGTTAGCGTACATTAAAATGTGTGTAAACTGAAATAAATGGACACCAAAGGTTGCTAGTATACATTAAAATGTGTGTAAACTGAAAGAACTGGACACCAAAGGCGGTTAATATACATTAAAATGTGTGTAAACTGAAAAAGCTGGCTACTCTGTCGAAAGCCCAGACCATCCGGCTCGTCCAGGGACTTAGAGCAACCGTTTGGATGGCCGGAAAAGCTGGCTACTCTGTGTAAAATCCCATGATTTTTTAGTTTTACACACTTTTATGTATCGTTAAAAAGTAATAAATTTACACACTTCCTTTTGAAGTTCAAATAATAACAGCAAGTGTAATTGAGACACAAGCCTATGAATTGACACATTTACCGGTATAAATGATTAAATTTCCAAATTTCCACATATATTTTTTAGACGGATACTCACGTACCAAATCCTCAGCAAAATGCAATGCAATTAACTGCAAACGAATATTAATTGTATAAAACAAATAACTTATTGGCTAATTCTTGGGTCATCAAAATAAGAAAATAATACATAAAGTATTTTCTATCGTAAATGGAACGTTCTAGATTCTAGAAAATAATGTTGCACATGGAATGTGAACATATTTGGCGATGCTGACTACTTTTTAATTTTGTATAATTTTTTTGATACATTGATTTGAAAATCATGTAATATTTCATGAACGGTTTGAAATTGTTTTCTAATTAAAATCACGTGTGAAATGGTTATTTATTTAACAGTATTCCTGACTTTTTAACGATTTTCAAAAATTTATTTAAAAACTCGTTTACTCAAAATGAAATTTTTTTGCTGTCAAAATACATACAAAAAACTTCTTGCACATTCATTTTCCCCTGCACTATTCTAGCTAACTTCACATGGACTATGTTCGCTTCCCTTTTGTACATGGATTACCTTTGCTCATTTTTGGCAAGTTCGTACTCGGATCCCAGAGCACGTAGAGAGCTGAAACTCGGCACACACTTTCATCTCGCTGAATATTTTCACATAAAATTTTTACGCCATTACATTACATAGTTAAGTCATTTAAGTGACTACATTTAAGACATTTTCGATATGAATTACGGTACAGTATCTTCAGATAAAATGTCCTCATGGTTCTAATGAGTTATACGTAGACTTTTCAGGTCATGACGTCACGTCATTAAGTTATTTATGTACGTCATCTTTTACGGGCTCGTTCTCTTTTTCCAGAGTACTGAGTAGTGAGTCGAGTTGAAATTCGACTCACTGTTTCATCTCACCGATATATTTTTCATTACGTCATTTCTATACGTCATTACGTCATTTCTATTACGTCATTTCTATACGTCATGACTATGTTTTTACCGTTTTCATGCATTTTCTTTGCGAATTACAGTTCAGTATCTTCAGATAAAATATTATTCTGGTTCTAACAAATAGTACGTAAAATTTTCACATCATTACGTTACGTCATTTACGTACGCCATCTTTTACGGACTTGTTCTCTGTTTCTAGAGAAAGTGAAGAGCTGAAATTCAGCACATAATTTCATCTCACCAACATTTTTTTCTATCAAACTTTCACGCTATTACGTTACGTCGTTACGTCATTTAAATACGTCATAACTATGTTTTTACTGCTTTCATGAATTTTCTTTTCGAATAACGGTTAAATATCTTCAGATAAAATGTTATTCTGGTTCTAACAAGTCGTACGTAAAATTTTCACATCAGTGAGTTACGTTATTACGTTAGTTAAGTACGTCATCTTTTACGGTCTGGTTCTGTGTTTCCAGAGCACGTGAACAGCTGAAACTCGGTACACAGTTTCATCTCGCCAAACATGTTTTTGCATCAAATTTTCATGCCATCACGTTACACTATTATGTTATTTACGTACGTCACGACTGTGTTTTCCCTTTTTCATACATTTTTTTTTTTTTTTGCATTTGGTTGAATGTCTTTAGATAAAATGTTCTCTTGGTTTTAACGAGATGATACATATATAATATTACATAGGTTTCAAGGTAAATTACGTCAAAAAATTAAAATCTATATAAATAAAAATGAAAATCTGTCTGTCTGTCTGTCTGTCTGTTTGTCACACCATCACGGGAGAACGGCTGAACAGAATTTGATGAAATTTTGTGGGTAGCCCAGAAATAGCCCCACTTAAAATTATATCCGTGTTTTGAGTTTCTACGACCAGTGGTTCTCGAGATATTAGTAAAAAACGAAATTTTCGTTTGTCCCATCATCACGGAAAAACGGCTAAACCGAATTTAATGAAATTTGGTGGATAGCCTTGAAATATTCCCCCATAAATTCTGTCCAAGTTTCGAGTTTCTAAGACCTGGGGTTGTCGAGATATTAATGAAAAACGGAACTTTTTCCTAGGAGTTCTACTCCCTAACTCCGTGGTTTATCCAAACGAAAAGCTTGAAAATCGTTTGAAAGTGAATTAAAATTTAATCTCTGAGTTTGATGGGAGATTTTTTGCGTTAATTAGTCACTTTCTGAAAACATGAATTGTTTGAAACATGATTTAAAGGGGAAATCTATCTCCATGGTTCATGGTTTATTTAAAACAAGCTTTTACGGAACAATGAGAAGTATAGAGAAATTAAAATCGTTATTTAATTTCGCAGTTTATGTTATAAGACATGACATATTTAACATGTTATAAGATTCTATCTTATATCATGTTACTCAGAAACGCAATTAAATTAAATCTGTCTGTTAATTTTAATAATTATTTTTTCGATTTGAATAATAAATAAATGGATATAAAAATATATTTTAGAAAAGAACGATTTGATTTTTCTTATTGCATTTTTGACTGGATAATATCAATTACGGTCTTCAGGTTTAAAAATTATTATTATTTATATATTCGGGGATTATTGATTCAAGGATTATTGATATTTTCAAGTTATTATGCAATTATTTTATTATGACAAAAATTGTTTAAACTCATATATTCTATGTTGTACGAATCTTCTACAAATACACGTGTATATCTTTTAATCTACGAGAATATAAGTAGTACAGGTATATTGACATATGTTTTGATATATATTAGCATATATTGGAATCAATTACGACCTTCTGGTATAAAGAGTACGGATATTATTGATGTTTTCAATTTATTACGTCATCTCTTTTATTTTGGCAAATATTTTTGAGACGCATATTGTAATACGGGTAATCTTCTACTAACACATTGGCATATTTTCTGATCTGCGACAATATAATTAGTACGGGGTTGCATATATTCATTCAATTCCTATTTTTTCTTCTGTAAATTTGCTTACAAAAGGGGGCAGGATGTTTTATTCTTCAGATCTGATTGTGAAGATAATTTTGCATAGTGAGAACATATATTCTTAAACTTCTCTTTAGGAGCAATAAATTTAATATTTTAACAGAATTTGCACATGATTGCGAACTTTAAGTTTCTTTAAATTATACACTCCGTACGAATAATGGGTGTGCTGTTAGTGGTTAATAAATTTTAACATTTTAGGAGGATATATCATGTTGCTCGGCATCGCAATTAAATTAAATGTGTTTGTTAATGTTTTTATTATTTTTTTTCGATTTAAATAATAAATAAATGGATAAATGGATATAAAATTATATCTTATGAATGGACGGTTTGATTTTTCTTTTAATTATATTAATTGCTGACTGCGTACATCAATTTCATTTATTTTGGCAAAGAGTTTTCAAGCTTATATCGCATTTAGCTACTAAACTCATATATTGTGTTTAGCCAATAAATTCATATAGCCGATTGTTGAAACAGAAAAAGAGTAGAGCGGGTATATCTTCTAATACAATTGTAGTGTTTTCATTTAGTATATTGAAACGGGATAAGAATGTTTCATTCAGATCTGCAAATTCAAAGCTACGAATTTGGAGGGATATCGCTAATTTGACAACTTTTCTTAAACTTTGCCAAATTGACGGAAATGTCGCCAAATTGATATAAACGACACACAAACAGCTGCCATAAACCTTCGGGTTGGTCGTGTGGCTTGGGTCTTCTACATATCAATGAAATTTTTTTTTGTTTTGTTAGAAGAGAGTACTGAAATGATGTTTGGTTAGCATTTATCTGTCAGACCAACCATCCTACTTAGTAATACATTTAGCGAATTTTTAAAATGTCACCAAATTGATAAAAATGTTTTCAAATCTATAAAAATATCTTGAAATTGATAAAATTGCGCTACATAAATGATATTAATTGTTTTTTGTTAGGGGATAGAATTGTGATGATCTTTCGTCAATTTGTCGCAAAGTGGAACTGTCAGTTCTACAGTCCCACTTGGCGATAAATTTGGCGATTTTTTAAAATGTCGCTAATTTGACGAAACTGTCGCCAAATGTTCCATAGAAATATAACTATTTAGACGATATTTTTTCTACCAATTTATTTGAAGCAAATGATATCATGTCGCTTAGCAACGGATTTAAATCCAATGTGTTTATGCGGCAGACGGTTTTTATTAAATCCTTTCCGATTTGAATAATGAAGATATGTATATAAAATAAATTTCATTGCCATTTCATTTTGGACTGGATAATATCAATTATACTCTTCAGGTTTAAACATTATTATTATTGATATTTTCCGGAATTATTGATTCAGGGATTATTGATATTTTTAAGTTATTACGCCATTGTTTTATTGCGGCAAAAATTGCTGACACACGCATATTGTACGTTGTACGAGTAATCTTCTAGGAATGCACGGGTATATCTTCTAACCTACGAGAATATAAATAGTACAGGTATATTGGCATATATATTGGAATCAAGTACAGTCTTCTGGTATGAAGATTAAGGGGATTAATTATATATTCAATTTATTACGTCGTCTGTTGTATTTTACCAAAAAACATTTGTGACTCATATTGCAAAACGGGTAATCGTCTACTAATAATCGGACATTATAAGTAGTACGTATATATCTTCCCATATAATTTTAGCACTTTAATTTTGACATATATTGGAATAAATGACTGTCTTCAGATTTAAAGATTACGGGTTTATTGGTATTTTCAATTTATACATGTAATCTACTAATACAGGTTATATTTTCTAATATTCGCGTATATAATTAGTACGGGTCCCATACAATTTTAACGCTTTTATTTTGCATATAGTGATTCAATTCCATATTTTTTTTTTATATTTGCTTGCATAAGGGGTCCAAGATGTTTTATTCTTCAGATATGTCCATGAAGATAATTTTATATAGCGAGAACAGAGATTCTTAAACTTCTTTTTAGGAGCATTATATTAAATATTTTAACAGAATATTTTGATTAAACATGTCATTTAGTATACTATAAGAATTTGCGCATGATTATGAATTTCAAGTTTCTTTATATTATATACTCCGTACGAAGAACGGGTATGCTGCTAGTCTATATAAATAAAAATGAAAATCTGTCTGTCTGTCTGTCTGTCTGTTTGTCCCGTCATCACGGGAGAACGGCTGAACCGAATTTGATGAAGTTTTGTGGGTAGCCTAGAAATAGCCCCACTTAAAATTTAGTCTATGGTTGGAATTTCTACGACCAGTGGTTCTCGAGATATTAGTAAAAAACGAAACTTTCGTTTGTCTCATCATCACGAGAGAACAGCTGAACCGAATTTAATGAAATTTTGTGGGTGGCCTTGAAATAGCCCCCCATAAATTTTGCCCAAGTTTCGAGTTTCTAAGACCAGGGGTTGTCGAGATATTAATGAAAAACGGAACTTTTTTTATAGGAGTTCTACTCTCCAACTCCGTGGTTTATCCAAACGGAAAGGATAAAAATCGTTTGTTTAAAACGTCAAAGGGAATTAAAACTTTATTTTTGAGTTTGATGCAGGATTTTTGCATTAAATAGTCACTATCTGAAAGCATGAATTGTATGAAACATGAATTTAAATGGAAAAATCTACCTCCATGATTTCACAAGCTTTCACTCAACGATTAGAAGTATAAAGAAATTAAAATGGTTATTTAATTTCGCATTTTATGAGGAAGATTCTATCTTATATCATGTTGCTCGACAAAGGAATGGAATTAAATGTGTTTGTTAATGATTATTATTATTTTTTCGATTTGAATAATAAATAAATGGATATTAAAATATATCTTATAAATGAACGGTTTCATTTTTTTTTAATTATATTAATTGCGAACTGCATACATCACTTTCATGTATTTTAGCAAAGAGGTTTTAAGCTTATATATTGTGTTTAGCTAATAAACTTATATTCTGTTTACGCAATAAATTCATTTATCCAATTGTTTAAACAGAAAAAGAGTAGAATGGGTATATCTTCTAATAATATTTTAGTGTTTTCATTTAGTATATACAAACAGGATCACGATATTTTATTCAGATCTGCCAATTCAGAGCTATGAATTTGGCTGGATATCGCTAACTTGGTAACTTTTCTTAAACTTTACCAAATTAGTGGAAATGTCTCCAAATTGATAAAAGTGACGCAAATCAATGAAATTAAATTTGTTTTGTTAAAAGAAAGTACTGAAATGGTGTTTCGTTAGCATTTGTCTGTCAGTCCAACCGCCCTACTTAGTAACCCATTTAGCGAATTTTTAAAATGTCACCAAATTGATAAAAATATTTATAAATCCATAAAAATATTTTGAAATTGATAAATTGCCCTAAATAAACGAAATTGTGTTTTTTTAAGGGATAATATTTTGATGATGGTTCGTCAATTTATCGTCAAGTGGGACTGTCAGTTCTACAGTCCCACTTGGCGATAAATTTGGCGATTTTTTAAAATGTCGCCAAACCTTCATTAGAGATATTCAGACGATATTTTGACCACCAATTTATTTGAAGCAAATCATAACATGTCGCTTAACAACGGATTTAAATTTAACGTGTTTATGAGGAAGAAGATTTTATTAAATCTTTTCCGATTTCAACGATGAAGATATGTATATAAAATAAATTTCATTGCCATCGTATTTTTGACTAGATAATATCAATTACGATCTTCATGTTTAAACATTATTATTATTGATGTTTTCGGGGATTATTGATTCAGAGATTATTGATATTTTCAATTTCTTATGGCATTGTTTTATTGCTGCAAAAATTGTTGAAACTCATATATTGTACGTTGTACGAGTAATCTTCTACAAATGCACGGGTATATCTTCTAATGTAAGAGAATATAAGTAGTACATGTATATTGGCATATATTGGAATCAAGCCTTCCGGTATGAAGATCACGGGGATTATTGATATTTTTAATTTATTAAGTAATCTGTTATATATTGGCAAAATTTTTTCAAACTAAATATTATAACACGGGTAATATTTTACTAACACTAGGACATATTTTCTATGATATTATAAGTAGTACGGGTTTATCTTTCCATATAATTTTAGCACTTTCATATGGGCACATATTGGAATTAATTACTGCCTACTGGTTTAAAGATTACGAATTTATTGATATTTTCAATGTATACATGTAATGTCATAATACAGGTTATATCTTCTAATATTCGCGTATATAAGTAGTACGGGTCCCATACAATACGCTATTATTTTGCATATATTGATTCAATTCCATGCTTTTTATAAATTTGCTTGCAAAAAAGGCCAGGATACTTTATTCTTCAGATCTACCCGTGAATATAATTTTGCATAGTGAGAACAGAGATCCTGAGGTATCTTTTTAGGAGCATTGTATTAAATAATTTAACAGAATATTTTGATTAAGCATGTCATTTAGTATACTATAGGAATTTGCACATGATTGTGAATTTTAAGTTTATTTATATTATATACTCCGTACGAAGAACGGGTATGCTGCTAGTAAATAATAAAAATTGAATTATGAGAAAAAGAAATTTCTCAATGTCTTTCTCTACTCTATAATGGAGTACGTATAAGTAGAAAACAAATTTCAATCGCACATGAAATTGCACGAAATTGATGGTGTAGGCATATTCAATTCAAAACAGTACTATATAAATTTTATCCTTGTCTAAAATTGATGTTATGCAAAATTGTCGAAACTATTTTATTCGCCTATACTTTGTATAACATCAATTTTGATAATGATAAGATATTTATATATTAGTACGGACATTTTCACATATTTTTATAATGAGATGTTGAATAAAAAATAATAGTTTTAAAAACAATATATATTTAATATATTAAATTATATGTAAAATTTAATACTTGGTATATTTTTTTTAAAAGAGGGATTTTATATTTTATCTGTTTAACTAATTACTAAATTTTGATATCCATACTAACTTCATTTATTGGAATATAATAATAATAATACAACAATATTATGGGGATATCTATAAATGTAATGCCCATGCAGCATTTGTCGTTTTACATTCAATGTGCTAAGCTTGATTATAAAAATATTCATATTTAAGAAATAGTTGACAACTGAGCTAAATATTTTTCAAATTTTATATAAACATCATATACACTTCATGTGCAAAGTTATATCAAAATTGCAGCAAAAGTGGAATAATTCAGTTTGAACATCCACAGTCTTTTTAAAGCAAATCTGTATATAAAAATATTTGAGTGGGTCTTTCTTTTGTTAACAGCTCTTTAAAAAACATAATAATCAGAATGTGGCAAAAATGCTGTGCTGAATCCTTTTTTATTATATATTTAATACATTCTAATAAGTGCAATATGCCAGAAACTTATGCAAAAGCAGCCTTCAATCCGAAGACAGTTTATTATACATTTCATTCTCAATGCAGCCAATTTATTCAAACACGCTTGTGAAATTTCATTCAGACAGAAAATTAGCTCATCATTGTGAAGAGAGAATTTATTCATCTTAATAAAAAGTTAGAGAACTTTCGAACATAAGGGCCTACCAGTCCTCCTCAACAGTCATCCCCAACGGAGGCCTTTCAGGGCGTTTGATTTTGACTTCTTAAATTTTATGCTCAAACAAGCAAGCTCAAGACGAGAAAAAAAAAATCAAAGCAAGGACTTCACCGCAGGTGCTCACATTCTGTCCCATGTTGCCATCATTGTGTTGTAAACTTTGTATTTATTTGATTTCATACGTTCATTTCTACATATGCCCCAAACTCACTGACCAGAGGTAGTCACAACAATTTAGACAAAGAAATCTTACTGAGTAAGCACGTGGAAAAGAGGGTCTTGGACTAAAAAAAACGAGAACCCCCAGCGATGATCTGTTGCCGCCACCCACTTTGACATATAACAAGGGTATTAGAGTTATCAACAGGGTTCTTGTGACCAAGTCGAGTATACAGAGCTTGTCCCAACGCTTCACACGGTCCGGAGAGTTTCGATGAGTCCCTATCTGTGGAGTTGCCCATTCGCTGTTATCTACTTAGTTTGTATAGATTGGTAAAATTGTTGCAGGTCTTTGTGGGTACAATGGAAGTTGCATGTCACGATAGAACACGATAGAAGGATCTTGGCGAATAAAAGCTGTATTTTCTTCATCATGATTTCTGAATTATATAATTATTTGTACATTAGGAATGTATTTTTAACACTTTACAACAAAGTTGAAAAGTGTTTATGACTTTGTTCATTCTGTCTGTCTGTCTGTCTGTCTGTCCGTTATCACGATAACTGCCGTAAAAATGACTTAATCAAAATGAAATTTTAATATATTGTTCAGACGGTCTGTAGGACCTATGGGAATATAAATGAATAATATCACCCAATTAGTTTTGGATTGAACCCGGGTTGAAAAAATGAAATACATTGAACCCTATGGGACCTAATTTTTCAAACATTTTTTAAGCGGATTTAAAATTCACAAATTGCTTCGAAAATTTTAGGTAATAGTCAAATTGTTCTATAAAATATACAAAAAAAAAATTCAGCGAAATATATTCAGTAGTTTTTTAAATAAAAATTAAAATAATAATTACATATCTTATATGAAACGATCACGTGACCATGATATGAAACGATCACATGACCCACTTCAAAATGATATATGGCATCCATCTTGTTTCAAAATCGTTATTTTTTAAAGTTCTTTTTAATTCATATTGAGTGTTGTATCCGTCCTAAAACTACTTTATTTTTGCTTAAATTCTGTACCTCTACATACTAAAACAACACAATGACAATATATTTGAGTTTAAATTCTCATTCAAATTTGATTATTTCTACAACTAAGCCTATTTTTCACCTATGTAAAATGTAAACAGCAAAATATGTAGAATGAGTTGTATTTCTTTAGCACAAAATAATTCAGTCCATGGAGTCTGCATGGCTGATATGAATGAAATATTAATTGATTTTATAAACAGAAGGACGATTTTTTCGATGAAGTTTTAAGCATAGAGTTTATGAATTGTAGCTCCATGGTCTTAATTTTTAAATAAAATAAATTATTATAGTATTGTGATGAATGAAATCCTGCTTTTATAGAGAGATCCAGGCGTGTTATTTTTTCTATGACGTCATTTGAATTTATTTCAGTTGTTTTCGATGAAGTTTTCAAATATAATAAATGATCGTAGTATTATGATAGTTTTAAAAATATTACCGTGGAATGTATTGCATTTTAGAGATATTTAAACCAGGCAATTTATATTTCAATGCCGTCATTTGAATGAAGTTCATTTTTTTCAATGAAGGTTTAAGTTTTCAAATATAATAAATCAATGTAGTATTGTGATAGGCTTTAAAATATTACCGAGGAATGTATTGCATTTTCGACTTTTTTAAATAAAATTACATTGAAGTTGGAAAGTGTTTCATAATCAATGCTTTAAGCATGATTGATCTTTCTTGTTTTTTCTTTGTCTGTTATATCTGCATGTATTGCTCAAGTTGCGACCTCGAGAATAGGCCAATAATAAATTTGAGCTACGATATGAATGCAAATCGCATCAAAACAGTTTATGTTGTTAACACAGTTAAGCCACATTCATAGAAGTCGCGGAGCTGTTGCCAGCGTGTAAAAAGAAACTTTTAAATAAAATTCGCGAAATGTCTTAGAATAAGTTAGGTATGAAATCTGTAAAAGATAAATTTTCGACGGATCGACACGGAGTTTTCGAGAGTTTCGATCAGAGTTTTCGACCGAACTACACGTTTCGAGCACCCTAGAACGCGAGACGTCTGTGTATGTCTGTTTGTGCGTGTCGGAGTGCCTGTCTGTGAAATGTATGTATCCATTCAAACTCAAAAACTAATTGAACAAATTTCATAAAATTTTATAGATAAGTCACTTGCGGGTTACTCTGGTGCTGATTAGATGTTGGTACGATTCAGGAAAATAGAACCTGGCATTTTTGCGAAATGGCCTGCAAAAGTTGTCAAAATCTAAATTAAAAGACTAAGTATGCTCAAATGTATCAATTAAATGTTTGTTTTATACGTAATTTTTGATGATAAAAAGAATAAAATCAACGCCATTATGCTAGGACTAGGCCATTTTGGTGATATTTCAGTTCTTTGAAATTTTGCCACTTTGAAAATGCTCCCAAATACCAAGTAAAAACGAAAATTGAAATAAAGGTGCAAATTCAGTGTAATTTCAAATAGTTATGTGTGTTAATTTCGGCAATTAAACTCAATTTACTGAATTATGAAAAAAATAAAAATAAAATGAATTTGAGAAGATTTTTTAAAATTCCGATAATGATTGTGATACAAATACTAGATCTAACTAGCATGAAATATGATTGAATGAAAAAGACGAGTGGAGGCTTGTAGAGCATATATTTTTATAGGATTGACAGGGTATTTTAGCGAGTTTGTGCGGTTTAAAATTGGTATTTCTTACATTTCAAAAACTATGGTATATAAATTTATTAACTGATCAGTTGTGTATTAGTGTCCAATATTAGGAATAAAGAACAACGACAAAATTTTATAAATTTCACATTTAACTTATTGGATTTACTTTTAATAAATCTTTTTTTCCAAAAGTTCGAAGTTTTTTTAACTGTTTGGTTCTCTCATGCAGGACCGCCTGTAAAGTTCGAAGTTCTTTTTAACTGATTGGTTCTCTCATGCAGGACCGCCTGTAAAGTTCGAAGTTTTTTTTAACTGATTGGTTCTCTCATGCAGGACCGCCTGTAAAGTTCGAAGTTTTTTTTAATGTTTGGTTCTCTCATGCAGGACCGCCTGTAAAGTTCGAAGTTTTTTTAACTGATTGGTTCTCTCATGCAGGACCGCCTGTAAAGTTTGAAGTTTTTTTTAATGTTTGGTTCTCTCATGCAGGACCGCCTGTAAAGTTCGAAGTTTTTTTAACTGATTGGTTCTCTCATGCAGGACTGCCTGTAAAGTTCGAAGTTTTTTTAACTGATTGGTTCTCTCATGCAGGACCGCCTGTAAAGTTTGAAGTTTTTTTTAACTGATTGGTTCTCTCATGCAGGACCGCCTGTAAAGTTCGAAGTTTTTTTTAACTGTTTGGTTCTCTCATGCAGGACCGCCTCTAAAGTTCGAAGTTTTTTTTAACTGATTGGTTCTCTCATGCAGGACCGCCTGTAAAGTTCGAAGTTTTTTTTAACTGTCTGGTTCTCCCAAGCAGGACCGCCTGTATCACAGTGCTCGTGGAGAATAAATTTAGGGCCCCTAATTGACATTTCAAATCATAATTACATTAACACCAATAGGCTTAAAGTAATATCAACATGAGAGAGGGTTTTCAATGATATTAGGCCTCGGTCCACAAATAACAATAGCTGGTTATGGTCCTCTGAGAGTTATTGTTTTTTGTTCAGTGATATGGGAGGAAGCAGCATTGACACTGGAAGTCACTAAAAACAATTATTTTCAAATGCATCAATATCTAAAACCTCTTGACGTAAAAGTTTTTATATTATTTAAAATATTTTAAATTTCAGCTGAAATGATATAAATTTTATAATTTTGGTTCTTTTAATAATTCTTTAGTGTGCATATTCTGCAATACAACCCTGCTTGAGATGAACAAAGTTAAAACATTGGTACCGTTACTATTTCTTCCTATAAAACATAATTTTATTAATTAATTTCAATTTAATTATTTAAATTTATTTGATATCTCAAGGATAAATAATTTAGATGATTTATAATTCTTTTTCTCTATAATCATAAAATAAAACAAGAAAGATCAATCATGCTTAAAGCATTGATTATGAAACACTTCCAACTTCAATGCAATTTTATTTAAACATGTCTAAAATGCAATACATTCCTCGGTAATATTTTAAAACTTATCACAATACTACATTAATTTATTATATTTGAAAACTTAAACCTTCATCGAAAAAATGAACTTCATTAAAATAACGTCATTGAATTATAAATTGCCTAGTTTAAACATCTCTAAAATGCGATACATTCCTCGGAAATATTTTTAAAACTATCATAATACTACGATAATTTGTTATATTTGAAAACTTCATCGAAAACAACTGAAATTCATTCAAATGACGTCATAGAAAAAATAACACGTCTGGATCTCTCTATGAAAACAGCATTTCATTCATAACATTTTCCCATTCATGTCATTCATCAGAATACTATAATAATTTATTTTATATAAAAATTAAGACCATGGAGTTACACTTAATTAAACCCTATGCGTAAAACTTCATCGAAAAAAATCGTCCTTCTGTTTTTAAAATCAATGAATATTTGATTCATATCAGCTATGCAGACTCCATGAACTAAATGATTTTGTGTTAAAGAAATACAGCAATTCTAATACAACTCATTCTACATATTTTGCTGTTTACATTTTACATAGGTGAAAAATAGGCTTCGTTATAGAAATAATCAAATTTGGATGAGAATTTAAGCTTAAATATATTGTAATTGCGTTGTTTCAGTATGTAGATGAACAGAAGTTATGCAAAAATAAAGTGATTTTAGGACGGATACAACACTCAATATGAATTAAAAAGAACTTTCAAAATCACGATTTTGAGACAAGATGGATGCCATATATCATTTTGAAGTGGGTCACGTGATATTTTCAGATCATGGTCACGTGATCGCTTCATATAAGAGATGTTATTATTATTTTAATTTTTATTTAAAAAACTACAGAATATATTTAATTTTTTTTATATATATTTTATGGAACAATTTGAATATTACCTAAAATTTTCGAAGCAATTTGTGAATTTTAAATCCGCTTAAAAAATGTTTGAAAAATTAGGTCCCATATGGCTCAATGTATTTCATTTTCTCAACCCGGGTTCAATCCAAAACTAATTGGGTGATATTATTGATTTATATTCCCATAGGTCCTGCAGACCGTCTGAACAACATACTAAAATTTCATTTTGATTAAGTCATTTTTACGGCAATTACCGTGCTAACGGACAGACAGACAGACAGACATACAGACAGAATGAACAAAGTCATAAACACTTTTCAACTTTGTTGTAAAGTGTTAAATAAGTTGAAATAAAAGAATGTTTATGCAATGTTTATATGCTACAAAACTATTTTTCATAGTTTATGGCATTAAAACTACAAGGAACATTTGTGGCAGAATCCATATATATATATATATATATATATATATATATATATATATATATATATCGTTATAAATAAATCATTCTCCTGCTGCTGGATACCATGTTGTAAAGGATCCCGCCACTGGATATCATTTGTTATAAATGTGTTTCTTCGTTCCAGCTCTCTTTCAGATCTCTGCATGACTGCTGATTCAGTAGCGTTAGTCCGGTCAGCGACCTAAATGCAATGTGCCGACCTAAATGCAAGTAGCCGTTCCCTTCAAAATTCGCGAGTTCGAATTAGTGACAAAACCATGAAAATAATGAATTTCTCCAAGTCTGGATAAAACAGACATCGTTGATAAAGAAAATAAGCTTTTATTATAGCATGACAAGGAATATCAAAAGTTACAGAATGACATTCTGGTGAGGACGAGAACCTGTGCATCAGGAGCACCAAAAGTGCGATCTGTCTCTACGAAAATTGTCTCGCCTTTCCCGAAAAGCTTCTCTTTCGTGTATATATTCTGGTCCAAAATTTGAGGACCATTCGGACTAAGCCTTTGGAATGTTTTTTGCAAGCTCTTCATATCAGAGACCACCTAAAGCTCCCCTCTGAGATTAGTTCTGCCTTCTCTGATGACGGCTGAAAATGGGTGCATTTCTCCGAAATCAGACTGTGATGACAGAGCTTTATAGCCTTGTTTTCCAAAATTACCATGCAGGCGGTCTTAAGGTGTATGAACTCTGAAACTGTTCTGAAAATGGCTGAAAATAGGCTCGAAAAAATGACGGGTTCTTCATATATATATATATATATATATAATTGTAAGTTTAGCCAGTTTGATACTACTATTTGAGCGCCCTTATAATGGTGTTTAGTGGCAGTCCCGTTTATTTATTTCTTCAATGAATCACTTGCTCAGTAAGAATTTTCATCCATGCATCATGTTCATATTCTGTTCTACTTATATGGGTAATTGCCCTGTCTCCTGTTCTGACTCACTGGACGGGCCTGGGAGGGTCGTTGTGAACGTTTGCTCTGCCTCCTAGGATGTATTTCGTCATGTTCATTCCGGTGTTGCTCGATGTTTTTCATACTGTTGCAGCTGTTCGCAGTTACAAATGGTGAAAGATGAACGGTTCCTGCCTCATGGTAATACTAGATTTCATAATTTTTCTTATTTTCAATTTTTCCTCTATTGGTGCCTGTAGTCTGGGTTTTGGCATTTATAGTAATGTACTATTGCCAAATCTGAATCAGGCATTTGTTTGGGTTAATTAGAATTAAACACTCAGACACGAAGAAGAATTTAATTCTGGTTAATCTTCGAATTTGTGCCGGTGCTGTTCTTATATATGTTTGTGTATATATATATTGTGTGTGTATATATATATACACTCATTGCCATAAAAATTTGCGCACTAAGAAGAAATTGTGGGATCGTAACGAAACTTGTCATGAACATACGTGTCAGGCAGATATGCAAATGATTAGAAACACAGCGTGATTGCGCATTGCGTAATGCCACCAGTAAGCGTTGAACTTCGTTCTCCCTGGCGCAGAAAAAAGGTACGCAGAGGCGTTTTACATGTACTTAATCTGTTGCAGAGGGACGCCCTTTTCATTAGGGATGCCGTTATGCCGCCATTGAAGACAATATGATCAGCTGTCAGAGTGTAAGAGGAGAAGAATCACCGGGATGATGGAAACCGGGTGGTCAGCTCGGCAAGTAGCCCGCCACCTAGGCCGTTCTGACTTTACTTTGAGGAGGTGTTTGGGACCAGTGGACGAGAGAAAGGTCACATACACGGTGGCCAGGCTTAGGACACCATCGGCAGACCAATAGCCGAGAAGACCGTCACGTCACCCTACACGCACGCATAGCGCCAACTGCATCATCGCACGCCATCTGGACACAGGCAGCACCTTCACTACTGGCCCCTGTGTCTGTCCGTACCATCGCGTGGCGTCTGGCTGAGGGACATTTGGTTTCGCGGCGCCCATTACGTGTGCTGTCAATGACACCCATTCACCGCCGCTGCCTCCGTTTGGAGTGGCGTCGCGCTCAACGTGATTGGACCGCAACCCAATGGAACCAGTACGTCTTCATCGACGAATCGAGATTCAATTTTGGCAGTGATGACGACCGTGTACGTGTGTGAAGATCCCGTAGTAAACGCCTTAATCCTGCCTTCGATTTACAACGGCACACCGCTCCCACAGCTGGTGTGATGGTTTGGGGTGCCGTCATATACGACACCTGGTCACTTCTAATATTGATCCACAGAACCATGACAGCAAAGCGGTTCGTTTGTGACATCCTTCAGCCACATGTGTTACGACTCATAGCAAGGCTTGCAGGATGCATTTTAAACAGGACAATGCCCGGCCACACACAGCAAGGGTGTCAGAGGAATGCCTGTGCCACATTACCATCCTTCCCTGGCCTGCCTGATCCCCAGATTTGTCACCGATGGATCATATCTGGGATCACTTGGGACGGCAAGTTGGACAGTCTACGAGTTTGGTCGAACTAGAACAGCGCTTACAACTATGGAATGAAATGACACAGGATACTATATGGAACCTGTGTGCCTCAATGCCCGTCCTTATCGCATCGTGTATTCACGCTAGAGGTGGCCTAACAGGGTACTAGAATCTTCATTCATTTGTAGTTTCTCCTGTAATAAACGATCCTTTTGCTTTGATTTTATATCACTTACTTATATCAACGTTGCACTCACATATATAAAATTTCGTTCGATTCTGACAGCTCTTTTTTTGTCCTCAAATTCTTATGTCTTATGGCAATGAGTGTATATATATATATATATATATATATATATATATATATAGAGAGAGAGAGAGAGAGAGAGACGAACAAAGGATTGAAGGTAATGTAATTATAAAATCATCGGGGATGATTACAAAAGATCACCTTCAAATATTACATTTCATTTAATGGCCTTATTACTTTGACTAAAAGGCCATTTAATCACCCCAATGTACTATAAATTGAAATAGTTTGAGAAAATTGAAAAACTAAAAAGAAGTGACTTACACGTGTGTAGATGGTCATACTACAAATATCAACTTAACATGATGTGTAGAGAAGGTGTTGTCAATTTTAATATACTTAAGTTTTGTTAAACTTACTAGTTATACATGCTTGACATATACTATTTATGCATGCTTGGATTTTTGGCGGACATAAATCTGGGAGGGGGGGGGGCGGAATCAGAAACCGGGGGTGAATCAACTCAAATCTGATGAGATATTGTATTGTCGTCGCAAATACGTATGTGTTGAAGACCCAGGCCGTCCGACTCATCCGAAAGCTTGGGCAGCTATTTGGGCTGCCAGGAAGAAAAAATACGTATGTGTGTAAAATTTCAAGAGAATGGGCTCGGTGAAAATGAGTCAAAATTTGATTTCAAGATTTTAGCCAAAAAAACAATAAACAAACAGAGAAACCAAGCAACCTGAATAAAACCGTGTAATAAACGGCGGGTTAAAAATAAACAAAAAATAACTTTCTAACCTTGTTGTTTTATTTTGGGAAATGCATCCCAAAAGAAAAAAAAAACAGACGAGAACAGGTGTTATAACCTACTTTCTGAGCAACATCAAGGCATAATTACCATTAAGGAAGCGAATCTTGATTTACATTCTACGGCGTGGGTGATCTTAGGAAAATATCGAAATTGCTCCATCCTTGAAACGATCTTTACCAGAGATTCTCCTTAGAAGTCGGTGGTTGAGGTATTTTGTTTTCGCTTAAGGTTTGAGTGTCGTTTTAAAATATTGAGGATTTAGTGTGATTTTGTGAAATGTGCTTATACGTTTAAGATTGCAGTTTGTGCAAAAACAAATAGATATTACAGCCAACAATTTGTTCCATCTGTGCAGTGATCAAACTGTTCTTCTATCGATGAGTGCATGGGATTGTGGTTTTTTGCTGTTGTTTCAGATTTGAATATCCTGACAAAAAAGAAATTCGCAGTGGCAAAATTTTCAGTACGATGCAGCTGAAATTGTTTCGCGTGAATAACATCTATCTTTGTGGATCGTTTGTTTTCTTTTAAAAGCTGTTCAAAATATTAAAATATTGAATTAGAACCACCTTTTCAAAATAGTTCAAAATATTAAATATCGAAATTATACCCACTCTATTTTTAAACCTAAAAACCCTATACAAATACAATTATATCTCCTTGTAGGACATTTAAAGGGCTACAAATTACTTCTTATAGCTCACGCCTAGCTTTTTTAGTTGAGATATAAGCATTACAATTTTGAAGAACTAAAATTTTTAATCTTCTTAAACCCGACAAGATGATTTTTCGAAACAATAAGAGCTTTGTATAAACATATTATTTTTCTAAAAACTGAATTTTCTATTGTATATTTTCAGCTCTTACTCTTTATATCTATATTTTATAGTTTAGAAGAAATTCCAAGTAAAAGTAAGTAAAGTGATGCAAAGACTCAAAACTCAAAATTTTAGTGTTTTTTAAAATTAAAAATATTAAAATATTAAAATTATTTTTATATATTCATAAACTGTACTATATTTTCGACAAAAAAAGTAATCTATTAGTTTCAGAGATGTAAGGGTCCAAAGTGGTTACATTTTTTTGTAATGTTCCGATTTCAATCAAAGATACCACAACCATAGATGCTATTCACATTAAAATGCTGTGGATTGGTGTGATTTCAAGAAATGTGCTCATTAGGTTTAGACTGCAGTTTGTGCAACTCATCAGGAAATCAAATCACCTTTTAATAAACAACATTTTACTATCCATGTAATGACTTTTAATCTCTTTCAATGGATACTGGATGTGATATTTCAGAGGGTGATCTTTTTCCATCTATACACAGACCATTACCACTGTTTCTCTACTGAGAAAGAAATATGTCCATTTCTTTCAAACTACGCAGTCTGTGCAAAAATAACTGGATACTTTTATCAACAAGTTTTCCCATCTATACAATGACCATTACCACTGTTTAGGTATTGATGAATGCTGGTGGTTGTTGTATACAGCTTTTGTTTGAGGCTTGAGTGTTATTCTAGATATTTTACAACGTCTGCTATCTTCAAGGAATTATTAGAAAATAGGAAATGTGCCCATTCATTTCAGACTATGCAATTCGTGCAAAAATAACTGGATGTTTTTATCAGTAAGTTTCCCCATCTATGCAATGGCCATTACCACTGTTTAGCTATCCATCTATGCAAAGACCATTACCACTGTTTATCTACACCTAACTCTTTTTTTACACGCTCTTTTTTACGCGAATTTGAAGTTACACGGTTCAAAAAAGTCTTCCTTTTTTGAAAAAATTATTTGATCTAACACGATTTCAAAGTCATTGTCTTATACTTATGTATACTAATTTTTCATATGAATTTCTGCAGAACAAACATATCTACCGTGTAAAAAAATAGTTGGGTGTATTGACGAATGCTGGTGGGTGCTGTATACTGCCTTTGTTTGAGATTTGAGTGTGATTAAAAGTATTTTACAATGTCTGCTATCTTCAAGGAAGTATTAGAGAGGAATAACTGTGCCCATTTCTTTTAAACTACGCAGATTGTGCTAAAATAACTCGGTGCTTTTATCAGCAAGTGTCTCGATCTATGCAATGACTATTACCACTGCTTAGCTATTGTCGAATGTTGGTTCGTTGTTGTGCACTGCTTTTGTTTGAGGTTTGAGTCTGATTCAAAATATTTTACTACGTCTGCTATCTTGACGAAAGTATTAGAAAGTAAGAAATGAAGCCATTCCTTTCAAACTATGCAGTGGGGAAAAAAACTGGATGTTCTTAAAAGGAAGTTCCCCATCTATGCACTGACCATTACTACTGTTTAGCTATTGACGAATGTTGGTGGTTGTTGTATACTGCTTTTGGTTGAAGTTAAGTGTGATGTAAAATATTTTATAACTTCTGCTATCTTCAAGGAAGTATTAGAGAGTAAAAAATGTGACTATTTCTTTAAGACTATGCAGTTTGTGCAAAAATAACTGAATGTTTTTATCAGCAAGTTTCCCCACCTATACAGTGACCATTACCACTGCTTAGCTATTGATGAATGTTGGTGGCTGCTGTTTGCTGCTTTTGTTTGAAGTTTGAATGTGATTCAAAATATTTTACAACCTTTGCTATCTTCAAGGAAGTAGTAGAGAGTAAGAAATGTGCCTATTCTTTTCAGACTAGGCAGTTTATGCAAAAATAACTGGATGTTTATCAGTAAGTTTCCCTATCTATGCAATGACCATTACCACTGTTTCTTTATTAATGAATGTTGGTGGCTGTGGTATTTTTTTTTCGTTTGGTTTGAGAGTGATTTAAAATATTTTCCTGTGCCTACTTTCTACAAGGAAGTATTAGAATGTGATAATCTAAGAAATGTGTCCATTCCTCTCAAACTACGCAGTTTGTGCAAAAACAATTAGATATTTTAATCAGTAAGTTCCTCCATTTATGTAATGACCATTACTATTATTTCTCTACTGATGAATATTGGTGTTTGTGGTATTTTGCTTTTGTTTGAGGTTTGAGTATGATTGAAAATATTTAAGATTTGGCGTGATTTCAAAAAGGTACTTATTTCTTTCAGACAGTTTGTTAAAGAACAAATGGAAATTTAAATCAATAAATTTTTCATCCATGTAAGGATCTTGCCATTGTTCAACTTTCGTTAAATTCTGGTGACTGTGGTTTTCTGGTATTGGTTGAGGTTTGAGAATATTTATTTAAAAATCTGATGTGGGCAGTGCATGACTTTCTTTATATAATGCAATGAATTTACTACTTTTACAGTTAAAAAAATGTTATTCTTATAGTAGATACTTATATTCTTCCCAAGATATTAAATTTTCTTCAATTAGTCGTCATTTTCATTGATTTAGCGTCATTTTTATCCATTTGGCGAGATTTCCGTTAACTTGTCAACATTTAAAAATGTCACCAAGTTGGCGACATTCCGCTAAATTCGTCGCCAAAATCTCGCCAAGTGTTATGGATGGAAAAATAAGTTATCTTACAGCGGATAAATAACTATTGGAGGTCAAATACAAAAGCATTACTCAAAATATCTTTTCTCGTGAATGGAACGAATTAGATCCACGAGAATAATGTCACCAAATTTATCGCATGATATTATATATGAGAACATGATATTATATATGAGAATATATTTTTTTAATTTATGGGATTTTTTGATAAATTTATTTGAAAAATATGCAATATCTCGAGAACGGTTCAGGATAGCGTTGTAAAGGTTATGTCAATCGTTTTCTAAGGAAAAATTACATAAGAAATGTCTATTTGCGTAACTTTATTAAAGGTTTTGATTTTGTGATGACTTTTTCAAAATTTCACTCGAAAATTTAGGTGGGTTCTGAACATTCGATTGTGTTTTAAAACAATAAGCTTCCAGTATTCACGGATTGTGATTTCTGTACCAAATTTCATTCGAATCGCTCCATTCGTTCGTAAGATGTCGTCTCCACAGTCTCACTGATACACACACACACACACACACAGACATCACTTCAAAAATATTCGATTCGTGATCAGGGATGCTTGAAACGTGCTCTCCCGTCGAAAACTCGAATTCGAATTTTCGACCGCGTCACATTACTTTCCTTATACGTTATTGTATATAAGGAAAGTAAAAATATTGAGGATTTGGTGAAATATTTCAAGAAATGCAATATCTGGAAATAATAATATCATTTCAGACAATAGCTAATGCAAAAACAAATGTACTTTTTATCAGTTCGTTCAATTGCACGTTTTTCATCGGTGCAGTGATCTTTATAACCATTTTTCTGTCTATTTGATACCTGGTGGTTGTGGTTTTCTGGTATAATTAACTTTCAATTTCAGCCAAAAATGTTAAGGATCTTGTGCGATTCTCAATCGTGACTAGGAATCGGACAAAAATAAACGTATATTTTCATAAAATATTTTGAAGTGCTTGCAGTTTAAAATTTATTGGAGTGTGGCTCAACTCGACTTTTCATACCAGAATTCTTTCCTTTTTTTTCAAATTTTACAAGAAAAGAACTTGAAAAATCGGTATTGTGGGTCCAAATGATTACATCTATAGTGTTTTACCCTTCAATTTAAAGGACTTGAAACTTTTTTTTTTGATTGATACCATACTTAACAATGTACCCCCCGTGGGATATCAGTATCTCCAGGGGGGGGGGGGGGGGCGAAAGACGCCACGAAATTTTTTTAACGCGGCTATTACTTACAATAATGATTAAAACTATTAAATGCCGTAATCATTCAGCTATAAATAAACTCTTTTATGCATGATTATATCAAATTTTGTCGTATGCTGCCATGTTAAGAAAATATAAAATTTCGAAGTTTCCACTCGAATTTAAAAGAAAACATTCTATCGAGTTCTATATTCTTTGACAACAAAGCCGAAAATAAAGTTTCGTGAAAATCCATTAATATTTATGATTTCTATCGTGCACACAAAAAATCGATCATAGACATCAGACAGCCAGGCAGATGGACATCATTCCAAATATGGTCAAAACGTGTTTAGAGGTCTTAAAACACATATTTGGTATCAAAATATCAAACTCAATTTTAATCAAAAACTCAAACTCAACTTTAATCAAAAAATCAAACTCAATTTAGACCGGAACCCAGTAGGGAGAGACATCCACAGGAACCGTACTCTCCTTCCCTTACCTTCAATCTCTGGATCCATATATTTAATGTGCCCGTGCTCCATATAAACACGGGGATAGTTTAGGCAGAACCGGGAATCGAATTCGGGTCCTCTGAGTGCAATCCCAGTGCCTTAACCACTGGGATGTCCCTTCCCTACTGCTGCGTGCTTAACTTTTGGAATCATAGATAGAGCCATTACTAATCTGTATTTTGAGGAATTCACATAGGGAAAAATTAAAGTGAGGTAGCGCCATCTATCGATGTCTATAGGAAATTAAAGTTAGTTTCTTAGCACAGTAGACGTGCAAGGACATTTGAAAACCTACAAAATTAATCAATTTTTATCTTGATATTACTGTACAAATGCCATTAGATACTATACGTAGATTGCTTACTACTTTGTTATTAGTTGTAAGGTCAAAATTGGGCAAAAAGTAATACCCATTTTGAACTGATGATTTATAGCAATTGAGCGCTTATTGTACTCCACTGATTTGATAAATATTGATATATATATATATATATATATATATATATATATATATATATATATATATATATATATATATATATATATATATATATATCAACTCAGCATTTATTTCATATCCATAATTGAATTACATGTTGACAGAATGAGTATAATAAATCTAAATGTAGAACTTTACAATTACTAATAGACGGAATTAACGCAATGTATGTTTAAACCACAATGCTTATACCATGGAGGTAAAACAAAGGAGTTAAATCTTCATATTAAGAAAACGCCAATATCGTTTGAGATAATAATTTAGGTGGCGCTGGGATAAGATAAGTAGTCCTGTATTGTATGCATTTCTATGGCGAAAGACCTAAAATATTTATTTAAACTGTCAATTTTGTAAAAATAAATTATTAGTGCAATGAAAAGTAGAACCGAAGCAATAAAGAATATTCCCAAGTATTCAAAATAATTTTACCTCTCAATTAATTTTTATCCCCCTATATTCTGTACTCTTTCCTACAACTATGCAAAAATACTGGTTAATTATACTCATAATAAGGCAGACTTTAATTTAAAAATAATTAAAAATACATATACTAAATACTACGCCTTTCTGTAGTGTCAACTAACAATAGCAACTACTTTACTAACACTAGCGACACCTAGATATAATTCTCAAAGCATTATGGCATTTTCAAGCTTTTCATCCATAGGAGTTTTATCTCCTCCTTTCTAACTCCATGGCTTATACTCTTAAATACTTAGCAAACACTTGAAGCTCAAAATGAAAATCTACACGCTTTCAAAGTTCAAAAAGCAATTGTTATCATTCCAATCTGTCTGGAGGTGCACGGGATTGTGAATCGCATACGATCTTCAGTTCAAAAGTTGGACAACTTTGAACTGATAAATATGGAGTGTTAAGTGAACAGATTAAACACCTGCAAAGCCCCTAAAGCCTATCACCACATCTTACTTGCCAAACAAACACGCTACCTAATTTGTGATCACAACACAACTAATTCTTGCAACAACCCTGTTACACAGCGTTAATTGGCTCCCAATAAAAGCGAACTACACTGGCTAATATGTTTATTAGCCACTTTTGTCGGAAATTTTTTTAATTGAACATCGTGGTAGGAGTGTTCCTTGGGTGCGGCTTGAGCGGGAATGGAAACTTCATCCAGGGGGTGACAAAACTGCAATTTCCTTGTGGGCTGAGCTTACAGACTAAGGGGCGTTGGATATCTTTAATAGCTTTTTTTTCTCTCTCTAGGTACGAGACTTGTAGATGGATAAATTTCCTTGTCATACTGGGAGATCCAACTTCTGTAGAGGTAGCTGGAGCCTGTTATCTGGAGTCGAACAGAAGCTTATGCGCTGCGATCAATCTTGTTGGGGAAATGAGGTTTTGTTTTTGGTTATTTTGGAGATATATTTCCTCGGGTTTCCATCTAAGGTTACTCGGGGGTGTTTTTTGGATGTCGCAGAGCGTGAGAATGAAAGTTATGAATTAATGATGTTGGGAATGGTTGGATATCTAAGGTTTGTCATTAATTGTTAATACGTGGGAAAATAAAAGTTATCTTTTATTTTCCCTACAACTATAATATATGTGCACTTGGATGTGTCACTAGACTCATTAATTCAGTATTAGATATTTGTCATATACATGAAAAATAAGAGGTAATATGCGCGTAAGAAAGTCATACGTAGGGGTATCATTCCAATTAGATATCTGCCCAAATCGAAAGCAATAGTTTTTGCATTATTTTTAGGTGATTTAAGGTTAGCGCATAAATAATAATATTTTACTTTATGTCCAAAATATATATTTCTGCCAATTAACAACTGGTTTTCAAACCCATTTATATTTTAGCAACCATTTTCTCGATTCCGGTGGAAACCGGATCATACGCATTAGGATTATCGTCTTTATCACTGTTTTACTTTTCTTGTCTCTAGTTGAAACATGCTTATTTAATTTGACAAAACAGATTGTTTTTCCTTTACTTGAAGCTTCTCTGCTTTTCCGTTTTGGACAAATTATCTAATTTTCATTCCGAAACTGGTTGCTCCTTTCTGTTTTACAATATTGCTTCTTATTCCTGGGTGGTGTTTTTTATTACAATTTCCGAATTCGGTTGTTTCTCATTTTCGGCTGATATATTGTATATTGTAATTTTTGAAATCGATTGCTTCCTTTATTTGCAAATGTTTCTTTTCTGTTGTTGTATTTTATTTATTTTTTAAAACCTGTTGATTTTTTAATTTTAAGAATGTGCTATCGATAACACAGACAGAAACACAGGTATTTTCTTTCATTATGCAAGACAGATTGGTTGTGCCTATCTTTCAGAGTCACATGAGTAGTTTTCTGTTGACAAACGTCTTCATGTCTTTACTGATCGCTCTGTGTAATTTATCCTGACATAAAAGATTTTTTGTCTTTTTGTCGCCTTTGAAACTTACGGATGCATTAAATTTGTTCATGTCGCTTCCAATGAAGTTTTTTTTTATTTTAACATAACTTCCGTGATAACATTTTGCTTATAATGGTTTAAAGTTCTGTTGTCCTAATGTCTACAGTAGTATGAATTCTGTACTTAAAACTGGGAGATGATTCAAGTATTAGTTCAGCAACTCTCTATTTAGAGGTTCAATTCGTAACTTTCTCTCTCTTTCTTTTTTCATTTTTCCTTCCTTTTTGTTTTCCTTCTCTTTCTTTCTTCTATTTCTCTCTAGCTATTCAAATAGTTACGAAACTTTCGCTTTAGACATTTAAGTCGCAATGTATATTTATTGTTCCTCTTTCTTTCTTTCTTTTCCCACTCCCACTCTCTCTCTCTTTCTCTCTATTCAAATAGTTACAAAACTGCCTCTCTTTTTAATCTCTAGTGCATAAAGATACAAAAATGTATTAGATGTTAATTAATTTTTACTGGTTTACTTTTTATTTCCTTGTTGCCTTTCGAAATCTGATTGCATCAATAACTGAAAAATTCACTGGAGTGTGGATTAACTCAACTTTTTCATACCAGAATCCAATTTTAAACAGCTGTGACTTTTTTAGTTCTTGCCGTTTTGCAAGAAAAAAATTTGAAAATTCTGTTCAAATGATCAGAATTATAGTATGTTTGGTTATGACTAGAACAAATTATCCTGCTTTGCCTGATTCCTAAATAAGCGCCTGCTATTTAAATATTACGAATATATATATATATATATATTTTTATATATATATATATATATATATATATATATATATATATATATATATGTATATATATATATATATATATATATATATATATATATATATATATATATATATATTACAACACTCAATTTCCCAAACGCTATACCGTCGCTCCGTTTTTCCATTATCACCCATGCAAATTTGCGGGCATAATACGCCCTAAATAAGCTTCTTTGATGCAGCTTAAATAAGAATTTGATCGCCAGTCTCTGACAGAGCGACATAATGAAAGTAGTTGAAGTTGCAAACAAGAAGAAAATACATTCTGAACAAAATTCCAAAAATTATTGTTATCTCAGTGAAATCTTCATCCAATTTAATTCAAATTTTAGCACAATACTAAAAGCGATAATATAATACGTAAAAAGAAGAAAAAAGAAAAAAAATAGAAGATAAAATCCTTAGTAAACCCATAAATTAAATGCCCTTAGTGTGCGATCAGTTGTTTTTGTCGAAGCCCTTTCGTTTACAATTTAATCAAAACCATGCTCCTTATTTATCTTCTGCGGCAGCAAAGCCAGATTATATTTAATATGAGAAAATGTCCGAAAATTTTATTTTCGACTTTAATAATTCGATTATTATAAAACTAATTCCAAGTATAAAAAAAAATCTCGCCGAGATATATTTTTAGAGATCATAAGTAACTTTATGCCGAAGCTTAGATTTTACGCTACAGACGATACAGACTTCTATTATTATGCAAGTTATCAACCTGCTTTGGAGACAGTAGTCGGTCTCCTTCTTCTGGATGAAAAGATAAAGTAACCCCATCAGCAAGTGCAAGAAGGCGCGTGTCCATAAATAGCCGCATTCTGTAGCCTAGAATGGAAATATTTTCCAAACGATAAATATAAAAGTTGATAAAAAAATAAATGAGGTCACAAAACAATGAGCAGCAGAAGAATTCAAAGCAATTTGTTAGTGAATAAATTTAAGAACTTAAGAGCCTATGGTAAAACAAATAGAAAACAACCGGTAATTTCTTTCAGCCTGTCTATCTGTCATGACCGCTTATAAACCGAGACCGGCTAAACTGATTTACATAATATTTTTACTAGTTTAAACTTAACAAAGAACAAGTTTAAGGCTACAAATATTTCGGATTTTATTCTGCACCTAAAAGTTAAAATCCGAAATACGCTTTCATGATAAATATCTGCTAAACTGAAATACTCAATGCTTTTTATGATCTTCCAGTCTTAATAATTAACATATTTATGGCTAAAATGTTTCAGCATTATTCAGGTTAACATTTGGTATTTCGTCTACACACACACACACACACACACATATATATATATATATGTATATATATATATATTATATATATATATATAAATATATATATAAATATATAAGTATAATATATATATATATATATATATATATATATAAACACATACATATATACAGGGTGCCCCAAAAAACATTGACCTTGGCTTTTATTGCTTAAATATTGATCTTAGACATATATAAAAAATTTACAAAGTTGCGTAAAAAAAGGACAGAATTTTATTAAATCGATAAAAATTTTCAGGGGATTAAATTTGAAGAAATACAAAATTTAAATTTTTATACGGCCCCCGTACAAAAACATTTCCAATGCGTAAAATGCGCCCCATACACTAATAAGGTGATGTACAAAATTTCAGCATTTTATCATTAAAAGTCCCAGAGATATGTTTAAACAAAGTTGGTGAGGGATTAATCACACATTAAAATGTAAATGTTTTACAGCAAGAGTGCAAATGACCCAACGCAGAAATGCATCATAGGCAAATAAAATTTGCCTCTTATCTTTAATGAATCTTTGGCATGGATGGAAAACATTTTGAACAAGCTTTGTAATATTTGTATAAAGTTGTTATTTCTACACAGAGTAGATACTTTTGTACCAATAACAGCAAAATTATTATTTATTTATGTACTCATTGTTTTCTTCCGTAATTTGTGTAACCCCTGAAACGCGATCTGCAGACATGATTTTTATCCTCTGAGAACCCATGTCGATGCATCGAAAAGTGGTTTAAGTCAGCATTTTGGTCTTTTCATATCTCTGAGACTTTTTATGATAAAATGCTGAAATTTTGTACATCATCTTATTAGTGTATGGGGGCAAATTTTACTCATTGGAAATGTTTTTGTAAGGAGACTGTATAAAAATTTAAATTTTGTATTTCTTAAAATTTAATTCCCTTGAAAATTTTAATCGATTTCATAAAATTCTGTACCCTTTTTTTACGCAACTTTGTAATTTATTTTATATGTCTAAGATCAATATTTAAGGAATAAAAGCCGAGGTCAATGTTTGGGGGACACTCTGTGTACTCTTTTGTATTTCTGGTTTTTAATTCATCTGGTATTTATTATTTCTACTTCCACTAGCCAATAGATAGTTCCAATGGTGTCCATAATCAAATAATATGGCCATTATCAGAAACTGGCTATTCCATCGCTTTTAATTCGAATTCTATGGCTGTCCTGATGAGAATGCAATTTCGAACTAACCCCCATTTTTTTATGTAGTTTCAACTGGTTGTTCTCCATGTATTGCACTTTAATCTTGAGCTAATTATTTGTGCATTTTCTCATTTTTGCAGTGTTTACTTTTTCATTTGATATATTTATATTTATATTTATTTACATATACCCATTTAATCGTGATTTATGTATAATAATAATCCCCTCATCCCCATACAATTGTTGTGATAAGTTACCTAATATTTTTATCCTTAGTCTTGGTCTATAGTTACTTATTTGTAACATTTATGCTATGGATGAATTTTTTTGTACTTACCGCAGTTTGCATAGCTTTTGATTAAAAAAATTTCAATATATATATATATATATATATATATATATATATATATGTATATATATGTATGTATGTATATATATATATGTAGTTGATTTTTACTTTTTTTTTTGTAAGCCTGTTAGATAGATGAATTTTTGTGTTACAGCTTCTCACTTTTCTTTCATTTGATCTTCAAACCCACTTTTTTCTTATATATATATATCTATATATCATCGAATTTGGGCTGGTGTTGTTCTCTTCTCTTATCGGCATTATGGCCGTGAATTTGCTTCGTTGGTGATGTTAATATTACTTGAATTTTTTTTTTTATTATTATAACATATTTGTTTTTATTATTACATATTTCTAATATATATATATATATATATATGTTACCTTCTATCTTTATCCTTAGTCTTGGTCTATAGTTACTCATTTGTAACAGATATGCTAGAGATGGGTGTTTTTGTACATACAGTAGTTTATGCATAATTTTCGATTAAAATCTTTCTATTTTTATTTATAAATCCATTATGTTATTAGCTGCTTTGCGCAATATCATGATGAAAGTTTTATATTCTGTATTATTTTGTGTTTTATATTCTGTTTTCTATACTGACTTCCATTACATCTTTTAATTGTATATTTACATTTATTATTTACTTCTGATTTCAACCACCTACCTTTTGATTTTTATATTTGCAAAAAACTTTTTTGAAAAAGGTAAAACCTGTTGTAAAGCTGCATTTGCGCTTATTACAGAGTTTATTCTCTTTTTAATTTTAATGTAATTTTATTTTGATTATTATTATCGCTAACGCATTTCTATACTTTAACTACAAGCCCATCTATGTCTTAACATGGCCCTCTATGGATATTGTTTTTATTTAGCCAATTCTTTCATTCCTTCAATTGATTGATTTTGGTATGTCTTCACATTTCGTATTATGGAGTATTTTGGTTTGAGTTCTCTCATCGCTTTTATGATTTTTTCTGCGGGTTATTGCTCTTTTTGGTAGATTTCACACTCGATTCTCAAACTCGTTTTATATGTGTGTGTATAGTGCTGACATCTCTCGGCAGGCATTGGAGTTTATTGTGTTATTTTTTTTCTGTATCTTTTAGTTAACCCAGACGTCAATATCTTTTACTGCTTATTTTTACATTTTAATCTAGACATGTATTTCCACTATATGTGACACTCTTTGGCCTGCAGTTGTAGGGATTCAGTCAGACAAATACGTATTAATGGCTTTGTGTATCTTCCATTCCGGATGATTATGATTATTTGTCCACACTTTGCTTATTTATGAATGTTTCGTATGAAAATCTCATTTAGATCTTATCTACTACGCTTGTTTTGTTACTCTCCGAAATTTTGTTTCAATTCTTTATGGTATTAGTTATAATTTGAAATTCGTACCTGACAAAATAGTTTTTGAAGGGGTTTATATTGGGAATTTTAATTAAAATTCGTGATGTAAATTTTATTCATTACCTAGTGTCCGGTCTATTATTATTATGAATTGGGATAATTATAGATCGACAAACATTGACCAATTTAGCGTTATAGACGATTTGGAAGAATACCATACCTACTCTCAATCTAAATCATATTCCTTCAATAGATGCAATAATCTTAGGTGCAAAACTTGTCCTTATGCTGACCCATTACAAATTAATAATAATTCCACTTCACAAAAATTCTGCAAAGTTTTTAATTGCATATACAAACTTAATTGTACTATTTGTAACTTATCCTATATTGGCCACACCAGCAACCCTTTACATCTGAGAATGAATGTCCACAGGGATCATATTAAAAAATTTGACCATAAAGTCTTTAATGATCTCCCTACTAAAAATCAATTTGAATATCAGCACTTTGCTACACACGGATTTAAAAATGTATCCCCTCATATTTTAGATATTAAAATTTCACTCACTGATAGATTAGTATTTTAAAATTATTACATTAAAAATTATAAAACTCTCTTCCCCTATGGCTTAAATCAAATTTATAATAATAATAATGTTGTTAACAATAGTTTTGAATACAATTCTAAAAAATCTTCAGTATATAAACATCTTTTTCAATATTCAAAGTCATCAACGTCTACTAAAAAGCGATATAAGAGTGGCAAAGGAAAAAGTAACTTAAGTAAAACTATTGATTACAATGCAGACATTTTGAAATTACAATATAATTATTCTCAAACTTTCAATTTTCTACCTGTTAGAACTTGGTTATATAAAGTAAGAAAATGCAAATTAAGTATTGTTTATACTAATTTTTTAAAATTAAAATTAACTCATGAGCATTTTAAACATTTATTTTATGATTTGCTTCTTTCACGTACAAATTTCTTAAATTACCACCTTCTCCATTCACCAAATCCACATACTAAAATAGCTTACTGTGTAATTTCTTTTAAACACCCTATCCTTAATTCTCTTAACTTCAATAATTTATTTGCAAAACATCAGCACTTGTTACCCGTCAAAGAAATCAAAATACAAAAATCATTCAAATGTAATTTAGCAATTGGTAGAACTATTTACAATTACAATGAAGTTTCCAGGACATTAAACTCCGATGACCTTATATCATGTGTATGCAGCAATCAAAATCTTGCCCCTTATGTCAACTCCTCTCATGGACACATTATTACTGGGGATCTCAGTATAGTTCAGGATGATATACTTAGGGATATTATGAATCAAGGGTACAAATTTCGCATTCCATTCTGCCATCACCCTAAACAACTTCTTCAGTTTATGTCATTTGATTTTGATAAATTCATATATCAACTTGCTTGTTCACATTCCATTCCTATTGAAGCATTCCATGTATGGAAGTACACTACCTTACATCTACTTAAAAATGTTATATATTATAAACATTAAATTAATGAAGCCTAGGTATCCTTATAAACAACTCCTATTAAAGAACTACAACAACATTTTGTCATAACTTAAGTAGATAAAGCTTCTAATAATTATGCCATCATTTTTAAAAAATATTATGTTTCTCTGTTACAGAATTACTTAAAAAATAATCAAATTTTTAAACCCATTAATAATTAGTCTATCAAAATCAAAACTAAAATGCTAAAATTATATACTTTAGGGATTGTATTTATATATATATATATATATATATATATATATATATATATATATATATAAGGAAGTTATACAATAGTAAAGTCTATAATGGACAATATTTTTATAAAAAATTTCAAAAATTAAACTTTTATTCAGCTTTTCTAGCGAAAAAGTCGTTTTACAAAAATGTTGTCCATACTTCATTTAGTCAAACTAAAATGAAAAAAAAAATCTTTGGATCTTGAAAGTGCAAATTTACAACGAAATAAATTGTCAAACTTCCTGACTTATATCACTTTATCGTGGTTTTTGATACGCTTGTAATTATCGCAATGCATGAATATACAGGGACCATATATAAATTGAATTGATACACAGAAATAATTTAGTATAGGGTTTTAAAAGTATTTTTTTTCAGCTGTTTGTCTTCGAAACAAATAAGGACTGACGGATGATTTTGGCTTTAAGTCACTTCAACTTTTAAATAAGTCAAAAAATTAAAATTGCGATTTTGTTGGTCTGTTAGATGATTTCCTAACAAAATCTATGGAAAATAAGCACATCCTCTAATTTTGAAATCGGTTGGAAATCAGCTGCATTTGGCAAAGATCATAATCATCTCACAGAGTTCTGCATTAATGCACAACGCCATAGTTTAAACTGTAGTTATGTAGCTATTTGTATGCGCTTAAATACAAACTGTGAGTCGGCGCAATGGAGACGTAATGGCTATAATAAAATATTTACATAAAATAAACTTGAATAAATAGTAAATGTCGTAGTATATATTGGTAACCAAAATTGATTTGTGATGCCCCCTTATTTCCCAATGAAAATTTCAATCAATGATAATTATGTTAAATTTTATCCTATTACTGCTACATTTTTGTCAATTTTACTAAATTAAATATGAGTAATATTTTTGTTATTTGACTTTTTTCGTTAGAGGGGCTGAATGAAAAGGTAATTTTCTTAATTTTTTACAATAATATTGCACGTGATTTAAATTGCTATTTCACAACTTCCTACTTTAATTAAAATATTGTTGCCATTGAAACTATGTGTCGAATGAATAAAAAATAATCCCGCTGTTGGCTTTTTATGAAACACTCTGTATATTGCTTAGGCTTACATAACATTTTATTACATTGACTTATTAACATTAACTGCATTTGGTTTTCAGACTGTAGAAGAGTTGGACTCTAAAAACTGAACATAACTCTTTTAAGGGGACGGTGGACGTTGAAATTTTATTTATTTATTTATTGACTTAGAAACATGAAAATTTGTATAAATATTCCTCTTAACATTACTATATAAAATATCATTAATATTTTTTCAATTTTGTTATAATTTTATATTCTTTTTTAAATTAATTTTTTTTAACGAAAATTTGAAAATGCTCCTTGCGTGCCATTTGATCACATTTTTGATTAATTTTACGTTATAATCACTCAAAAACACATTATGAATAAATTTGGGTATCCATTTCTAAATCCCTTAGAAAGTTAATTTTTAAAAAAACATTTTTCTGCATTAAAACTGAATTTTCATCATTTAATTAGGTTCTTATTCACTTTTAATTACCTTAACGAAGTCCAATTATAAAATGCATACCCAGTTTCATTTAAAAGTATGAAAGGTGGTGTTTTATTGCCAAAATGCATGCATCTCAAACAAAAATTAAGACGCATGAAGCATTTTAAAAATGTAAAACCTTTGAAAATTCCGTTTCGATAAAAATGCATTTAACCTTTTGCTTACGGGTACGACAGCGTTCATCTCAAATGAAGAGTCTCCCAAAAAGACAGGTATTTGACATACCCTATCCCAAACATTTCGACCCCTCTTTGCAAGCATTGGCGTCCATGGAAATCGCCGACAGAAACGTTGCACCTGGTTAAATATGTAAAATAATGTTATATATTTAAAAAAAAAAACCTTTTTTAGTCGATTTTTGCTCATTTCAGCGTCCACTGTCCCCACATTAACTCTTTTTCTTTAACCTAAGACGGTTTTCTGGTAACGTTGCTACATTGTTGCACAATTTTAATAAGATTATCATTAATTTTCAATAGTTATTTTTTAGTTATTCATGCATATCACGTATTGGTTAAGTAACACTGTGGCTTACAAGGAGAAGCAACAAAATGTTACTGACACCAGAACACGTTTGAGGACATTGTGATGTGACCCTTTGGTGTCAAATATCCCCCACACGTTCCTCGTGGAGGAATTGCTGGGTTGAGGTACGCCAATTGCCATCCGCAATATTTATCTTTTACAGTAAAAATAGTACTGCTTTCTTAAAATATTTAAAATTAGAGATTTTCACCGAAATGCATGTTTTGAGACTCAATACAAACTTTCAGAAATGATATTTGTCTGTGTTTATGAAGGGTGGTCATGAAAATTAAAGAATGAATACACAAATCGCTGTTAAATTAAATATATATATATAATACAGCTCAGTAAGAGTGGAGACTAAGGGATGAATTACTTAGCCTAAACCCGTGAAGGTAGAACCTTGAAACTTTGCTTATGGGACTAGACCAATAAATAATGATAAAAATCCAAAAACTTGGAATTTTGTTCAAAAAATAGTCAAATCTCTGAACTTTTTATTCCAGAATTCTTCCAGCTATAACTCGCAAATAGCTAGAAACACGAAATTCATTTTTATACCATCATACATAGAAAAAAAAAATTCTAAATTTTCTTTATTAAGTTAAATGGCATATAATCAACTGTTTTTGAGATATTTTAATTTATAGGTATAGCAAACGATTTTTATATTTTATAATTTAATTTTTTATCGTTCATCATTCCATTTGTAAACATAGTAACATTTTACGTTTGAAATTTTAATATCGTCTGTTGGCAACTTTTCCGATTAAACTATCGAAGATTTTTTTTGTTAATGATAGATTTTTTGATTTAAATCTCTGAAAAAGTTGAAAATGAGTTAATATACAGAGATCGGTGATGAAATATTGTTTTACATACCGCAATTTTTATATTAATGGAAGTGTAAAATATGCGCCATTTTTGTACATTAATTTGAAACGATTTTTGATATTCAGAGCTTTTATTAAGTGTATAGGTATCACATTTAGTTTACACTAGAAATGTTGAAAAGTGTAGTTAATAGCTTGTTGTAGCTCAAGTTATAGCCGGAAGAATGCTGGAACAAAAAAATTTCGAGATTATAAATTTTTAAACAAAATTCCAAGATTTTTTAGGTTTTCTAACTACTTATACAGTTGAAAAGAGAAGTTGAAAAGAGAAAAGAAAAGTTGAAAAGAGAAAAAAAAAAATTTTTTTTTAGAGTTTTACTTTAAACTCTACCTTTGTCAATTTGGTTCTAAATTCATAACTTAGTCAATTTCACTCAGATGTATGATATATATTTTACTAGCATAATTTCCCATTCAAAACAATGGTAATTATCGAAAAAATTAACATTGTATAGCATTTGCGGAAAATTACGTTATGAATGAAAAGGGCATTTAAATTATATATAATAAAGATGAGACAAATTCTTAACCTCATTAGCATAGCAGGCTTGTTGCGAACTTGAAAAAATAAATGCTTTAATTTTTACGAAATACTTTAGAAGAATGATTATGGTACGAGATCTGAAAAACATACATGTGAGAATACATTCTAAAACTAATCGTGATATAAACGGAATTAATCACTGTAGAAAAGAAGTGCATTAGAAAGTAGAAAAGAGTCCTACCACTCCAAATATTTATGCAACTACTATGTAGCTTTTGAGCTAAAGATGCAGATATATTTCACTTGACGCAAATCTTCAGGTAGAGAGCGGTAGGGAGTCAAACCTACCCGGGGTGTTCTGCCTTGCCTAGGCCGATGATCGGCGATTCGCGATCATACGGCGAACACCAGATCGACGGGAGAAGCAATACGATAACAGCGGCGATTGCTGACTGTTTTACCGAAGAAATACTTGAAATTCGTTGCTTCGTTCCTGCATTTCTCGTAATATTTCGACGAGAAATTAGTGAATCCATATGTATTTGGAATAGTATAGTAAGTATCCGGCTACTAAAATATCTATAATATTGTAAATGATGCAATTAAAGTGTATATAAAATACAAATTAGCCAAGAATGGGAATTGTATAGTACGTATCCTACTACTAAAATGTCTTTAATACAATAAGTAATGTAATTAAAGTGCATATAAAATACACATTAGCTAAGAATGGGAATTATATAGTAAGTATCCGACTACTAAAATTTCTATAATACTGTAAATGATAAAATTAAAGTGTATTTAAAATACACATTAGCTAAGAATGGGAATTGTATAGTAAATATCCGGCTACTAAAATATCTATATTACAAATGATGTAATTATAGGGTATATAAAAATACATATTAGTTAAGGATGGACTATACTTTATAAATACTACGTCACATAAAGTATGGGTTAGGTAAAAATATATTAAATGTATTTAACATAGTCGTAATGTATCAAGATTTTATAAGCATACTTTTAAATATACATTAAAGTAATGTGCATTTAAACTTAAAATATATTGCATTTTATAAAGTTGTTGATGTATATTTAGCGTACCTTGATATCAATAAATATATTTGTGTTATAACTTCTGTCTAAAATTTCTGGGTAGAAATATTTTTACTTCTGTTGTAATAACTACTCTTAATTATAGTGTCAAAGAAGGCTGCCTTTTGCCTTTGAAACCAATTAATACGTTTATGAATTGTTTTATTCTGTTATTCCATTCAAATTCAAAATTATTATATTTCTGTAAAGTTGCTGATACTTACTGTTTCTAACAAAGCAGTTTTGGTTTTAAATTATTTAAAACAGCGCGAATTTTTATATATCGGCTTATCAACACTGCCATGATTAATTTAAATAATTAGTAATGTTGATAAACCGATGTATAAAGAATTATTTATTTATATTTAATATTAATCAACTTCATTAATGCTTTTATTACATGTTAAATGACAATAACTAACAAATAATAATGACTTATTGTTTATTAATGGTTATTCAACATGTAATAAAAGTTTCTTTATCTGCTAATTACTATTAAATATTAATCACTGGAAATAATTAATAAAGAAAGAAATTTATGATATAGGTTACATCCTTCTGAAAAATTTCCGGGCATGCTGTAATTAAATGCTGATGAGCTTCACTAAGTGTGAAACCGATGCCTTGATTCTGGTTACTGCACTGGGAGGTTAACGGTATTAGATATATAAACTGTTCTATTTATGGGTGGATATCCAGAATGGATTTTGATAGCTTAAATAGAAATGTTTTATCCTTTGGATAGATGGCCACTTGAACAAATATTTAAGCAAAATTTTTCTACCTCTTAGAACGAGATTTTATTTCTCTCCTATATTTTATTTATTTATTTCTTATTTTTTAATAAATTGCCAATGTAAATATTCTAAAATTCATTCCAGCAAGAAACAAAATTTGGTGTTAAATATGCCCCTTTATAACAGTAAAATAACACTAAGATAATTATTGAGTTGAAAAATTATCTTAGTAAATTATGTAAATTTGCAAATAGATTTTGCAAAATATATGAATTAAAGCAAATTTAGAGTTCGCATATTAACAAGAACATGAACAATACTAGACATCATAACCGAACATTACCGGAATTATTATTAAAATACTTATTTACTAGATTAAAACTTCTTTATCTGTTCCATTAAAAATCTGAGCATGGGAAAATTCACTAATTGGTTTGTAAATATCCAAATAGCCAAGAGATTCAAAATGAAAGAAAGTTACCTAGAGATTTTGGTGTTTGTTTTTCGATGAGAACAATTTTGTCCTTTTCTTAATATCTCTATGAACTCTTCTTAATATTTCTTCTACACCGTATTAGACGAATGTAGAAGTTATTTGGTAAATGTGTCCAACACTGTATCAGGTATTTAGGAAAGTTTATATATACTTGTTGGAAGAATGTATTTAGCTATGATGTTTTGATGTTTTTAGTAAAAGTCCGTATGTTTTGCATGTAAAAAGGTAGTGGTGAACAATTTTTCATGCGCACACACACACACACACACACACACACACACACACACACACACATATATATATATAAGTGAATATTCAAAAGTATGAAACTGTACTTTGGCCTATTTGTATCTTACCTGTTGGCACTTTCCTATCTTATACTTTTGACTTATATATATATATATATATATATATATATATATATATATATATATATATATATATATATATATATATATATATATATATCCAAAAGGAAATGTCCAAATCTGAAATTCTAATATGATACAAGAAATAAGAAAAAGAAAAAGTACCAAAAATTGGCAGAGGGGGGGTTGTGACCCCCTCACCCCGGTTCAGCATGCTTTACGCCATGGCCATACTCCCGGATGCCGGTACCATTCCGCATCTAGGCCATTATACCTAAGAAGATCTATTTGGAAACGAAAAGACCGTGATCGTTGAAGCCAAACACAACACTAGAATTTGTGCAAACAAGACCTCAAGTCACTCCCTAACGAAATCATGCCTTATTAGCATGACGTTTGTGTAGGTCTGTCAGTGTGTCCGTCTGTGCAATGTACGAGTATGTATCCCCTCAAGCTGAAAAACTTATTGACCAAATTTCTCAGAATTTGGTAGATAAGTCTTTTGTGGGTTATCTTGGTGCTGATTATATTTTGGTGTGATTTGGAAAAAAAATAACCATCCTCTTTTGCGAAATGGTCCATAAAAAATATGTATCCACTTTAGCTGATAAACTAACTGACCAAACTTCCCCAAATTTAGTAGATAAATCATCCTGAGGATAGTCTGGCACTAATTAGATCTTGGTGCGATTCGAAAAGAAAAAAACAGCCTTTTATTGCAAAATGGTCCTCAAAAATTGCCAAAATCTAAAATAAAAGACTACAGATTCTCAAATTTTGCAATTACATGCATCGTTTTATAAGCAATTTTTGACGACAACAAAAATAAAATCAATAATAAAATCAATAAAATCCCCATAACTCTAAGACTAACCGTTATCCAGATATTATGTTTTTTTTTTCGTTTTTTTAACCACCTTTTAAAATATCCCCTATGCCAAATAAAAACGAAAATTGAAATAAAACTTCAAATTCAGTGTGATTTTAAATAGTTATCAGTGTTATCTCGTGCTATTAAACTTAATTTAACGAATTATGAAAGGGAGAAAGAGAAAACAAGACTGTAGGAAAAGTCACGTGCTGCTCACATTTTGTTTTGTATTTAGACGAACAATAATTATAAGAGCGAGATTAGAAATTGTACATATTTCAAATCACGGTTAAAAGCGGGCTATATTTTGCTATTTGCTTAATAAGTCGTCAAAATTTTCGGATGAAAATCATTCAAACATTCCGTGACTCTGAGATATATTCTGCCATTTCGCACCTGGTGGAAATTTCCCGAAATTCGTAAAATACCTGATGCATTTATTCCCTCAAAACATGTTTACAATCGTTCAAATCTCCACTATATATCGGAAGCGAGGATATTCCCCCATCTTAATGGTTTTGGTCAACCCCCATTTACGTTAACGTACAATTAGGTGGTCTGAGATCATGGCGTCCTGTAATTTCGCATCTCATAAACAACCTCCTATTAAGGCACAACAAGCTTTGGTTTCCCATGGAAAAATAGCCCACATTTATTGGTGGATAAATAGCTCCTTAAGGAGATTGCAAGCAGTTAGGTGGTTAGTGTTTTGCTGGTTTTATTGCAGCAGGTAATGTGCGCCTTTCTTTTCAGAGGTGAACCACGATGATTTTTAGTATACTTATAGTAAAATCGCATTTTAAAAGCGATTATTACAATTTTTACTTTCTCATATAATATTATTACGAATTTACTTTTATCTTAAAACATCTTTCATATCAGATTTTGAAGGAATAGCATTTTCCAGATTAGAGAAACATAATGTAAACGAACACCTTTGGGAAAATGTCCGTCTGTATCTTGAATGTGTGAGACGACTTCGCTGCTACTAACTAGGTCATAGACATATGCTGGGGAGGGGGGGGCATAACACTCCATTGACGGGCAAGTTACAAAAAGTTGCAAAGTAATGGAATTCACTTTGTTTATAGTACTGTAAGACTCCGAAGACCCCTTAATTATTCATCGGGCTCATATTTGAAAATGAAATTCAGCAAACCTCCGATTTTATCCCATCTCTATTTGAGATCTTGGCTACGCCTATGCCAGACACCTGGCTATGTCTATGTCAGATACTTGGCTACGCTACCTGTAAGTTCTGATATTCATGTCACTCCTAGAACTAATGATTTTCTCATATGTTGGCAGTAATGGACATCTGCTGGGGGGGGGGGGGCATAACTACTCCATTGGAAGGAAAGTTACAAAAAGTTGTAAAGTATTGGAATTCACTTTGTTTATAGTACTGTAAGCCTCCGAAGACCCCTTAATTATCCATCGGGTTGATATTTGAAAATGAAATTCAGCAAACCTCTGATTCCATCCCATCCCTATTTGAAATTCTGGTTACGTCTATGCTAGATACCTGGCTATGTCTATGCCAGATACTTGGCAACGCTACCTATAAGTTCTGATATTCATGTCACTCCTAGAACTAACAATTTTCTCATATGTTGGCAGTAATAGTAACATATATGCCGACTCTGATATTAGTATATATTTTGTTTTTCTCGCTTTACTGCCGAGCTCGTATTTCTAATTTCCTCAAATATCCGCGTAGTATGCTGCAATCATTTTTATTCGATAAGGCATAATCGCTTTACCATAGATAGATTTAATGTGTAAACTCAGCAATCTATTATTCCAAAGTTATTTAGATGCTTAAGGAATTTCCTAAGAACCCCTAAGAAGAAAATTCGGTTCATACTAATGGTTTAAGTACCACTATTTATAAATTATTATATTTTATTTTATTTGAGGTATATTTCTTTATGAAATAATGTCACAGTATGAAGATAAGACCCACACCTAGAGATTGGAGATTAAAGGCGTTTCGCGCCTGGTGCTCTTTTCTGGACGAAACCCTCTGTAGTTTATTAAGACCTTGTTTCAACTTCCTTTTCTTCTCTCACATTACTTCAATGCATTTGTTTTTAACTTTGCATTACCATAGTTGGTTTATTAACGCGTTTTCTAGTTTGTGGATGAAGAATATTTCTACGAGAGATTCCATGCTTAATTCTTTTTATGCAAACTCCTCTCTATACCTATACACTTTTTCTACACCCATTTATGGACAAAGTCAAGATTTTCTTTTTTTTTATCTTCTTTATAATTATGTCTCACTGGATTTTACTATTTCAAATGTTTGTTAAATAAGGGGAACTATAAAATTTTGTCCTTTAAAAGTGAGCAAGCTGTTTTTGTAATTAATATTGTACTAATTTAAAGTTCATAATTTCCTAATAATGGATTTGCAATAAATTGTGGTGTTATATAGTATGCTATATTTTTGTGTCTACTTTTGTGCTTATCTGTATCGTCTTCTTTGTTGTATTAATAAATTTGAAATTTAAATTTTTGAACTCTTTATTGAATTAGAAATATGGCTAAATGTAGGCTAGTTACAAGGAGGTTCTACTGTACAAGGAATACATGTTTTACACTGAAGAAATATTTTTCATAGAAAAAAAAGCTTTTTATCTTAAATAAATGTATTTCTAGGATGAAACTCCTATTGCAGATAACAGCATTCATGGATTGGTTTTGAGCTTATTATATGCTCTTCAGCTTGGAATAGCCGATACCTGACATTTAGAAAATTTGTGACAGTAAGAAAATGACAGTCAGAAAATTTGTTAGGCGTCACAATTTTTCGAACCTCTAAGGAGATCGATAAATGCAGTTCTACCATGGATGGATTTAAATGTCTGGATGGATTTAAATGTCTTTAAAATAGAATTGATACTACACGTTCACAGTCGCGTAGAACCTGCCTATAACGGGACGTTTCCAAAGTTAGAATAGCTCTTCCTTTGCAGATAACAACATCAAGCATTCTGTGATCAGTAGCTCCCCGAGGTTTCTTGTGTCCTCAAGCGAACTTTCATGAAAGGTTCCATATGAACAAAATATGCAGTAAGACATCACATATCTGAAAATTGGAAAACAAAATTGATTTTCCAACAATTTTTTGCTGTTTTTTTAAGTTTAAAAATAAATATGGATTCATTATTTCAATCTTTTCACTTCTGGAATAGAATTTTGGGTTCTTAGCTCAACAATATTTTCAAGGTCTTTGTTTATGATATAAAATTATTCCCAAGTCCAAAGCTACCTTGCCCAAATAGGCATATATATATATATATATATATATATATATATATATATATATATATATATATATATATATATATATATAGGTATATATGTATATATATGTAAAAAATATTAAAATTGTAAATCCAATGCTCGAATGGAAATAGTAACTCATAATATACTATGCTAGAATTTGCCTACAAAAAGCAATGAAATAAAATGAAATTCAACCATAATGAGGAAATTATAATACACATTACAGTTTAGAAAGCTAAAAATAATCAACAAATGTTAATGGTGAGGAATCGAAAAAAGAAATAAAATAATCAAGCATTAAAGCTTGCACGTGGAAGAGCTCTAGGCTTAAGAATAGTTCATTTCGAAAAAATTATTTTTCAAATCGTAATATTTAAACAAAATAAACACAAAAATGCTTGTTTCTGAAACACAAGATAGATTTTATCTATAAACATGTGTTATTAGCACGACAAGCATACAGATTGAAAAAATAGAAAGGAAACATAAATACCTTGAAATACACCTCAAATGTTGTACAACCATGACGAGCAAAAAATGACTAGACCAATGCTGCCATTCGCTAAAAGGTAAAGAAGGGATTTACTGTTGCCAAAGTGAGTAATATAAACTGTATTGCGTAATGGCAGTGAAATGTGATATTCTACAGTAAAAGCTGCAAAATAAATAGATGAAAATATATTGCAATGTAAAAACAAATATATATATATATATATATATATATATATGTGTGTGTATTTAGGGATCCACTAATTGGTCATATCGTTACAGGCAACATGAATGTAATTAATGATAATGATTTAATAAAGGCATTCAAACTGGGAACCAAATATCGTAATCCACATAGAGGAAATGCCTATGACACCTTCTCGAAGGATTTGGACGATTTCATATATAATATGTCCATTAAATTTGGCATTCCAGATAGTACATTTTTAAATCCGTGGGTAGCAAAGTGACGATATTCACATTGATTTTTAGTAGGGAGATCATTAAAGACTTTACGTTCAAATGTTTTAATATGATCCCCGTGGACATTCATTCTAAGACGTAAAGGGCTGCTGGTTTGGCCAATATAAGATAAGTTACAAATTGTACAATTGAGTTTGTAAATGCAATTAAAAACTTTGCAGAATTTTTGTGAGGGTCAGCATAAGGACAAGTTTTACAGCTATTATTGTTGCATCTATTGGAGGAATAAGATTTAGATTGAGAGTTGGTATGGTATTCTTCCAAATCGTCTATAACGCCTAATTAGTCAATGTTTTTCGATCTATAATTATCCCAATTCATAATAATAATAGACCGGACACTACGCATTGAATAAAATTTACATCTCGAATTTTAAATTAAAATTACCAATATAGACTTCTTCAAAAACTATTTTGTCAGGTACGGATTTCTAATTATAACTAATACCATAATAAAGAAGTGAAACGGAATTTCGGAGAGTAACATAAAAAGCGAAGTAGATAAGATCTACATGAGATTTTCATGCGTAGTATTCTTAAATAATCGAAGTGTGAACAAATAGAGTTATAATCATCCGGAAGAGAAGATATGCAAAGCTATTAATACGTATGTGTCTGACGGAATCCACACAACTGCAGGCAAAAGGGACCCACATATAGTGGAAATACATGTTTTGATTAAAATTTGTAAATTTCACCCATTCTTATCACCTAACTTTCCACTAGGCCTGAGTCTGATACTGTTTACTATTTTTGAAAGATTACTTTTCGCTTGTCCTGAGTCCCATACTGATTACTATTTGTATAGGTCTTCATTTAAAATTTCTTTTGTTTACGTTCAATAGTATATTCATTCCGGTATCTACTCGATTTAACGAAGAGATGTAAAATGCTCTGACTTATGTTCCCTTGCAAGCATTTCGACTCACACGTGGTGACTGTATTTGTAAGTTTATATTTCTTTTTTTTTATATTTCTGGTTTTTAATTCATTTGGTTTTTATTATTTCTCCTTCCACTAGCCGCTATTATTTCTCCTTCCACTAGACAGTTTCAATGGTGTCCATAGACAAGTACTATCGCCATTGTCCGAAACTCGCTATTCTATCGGTTTTAATTTGAATTGTATGGCTGTCCTGACGAGAATGCAATTTCGAACTAACCGCCATTTTTTATGTGGTTTCAACTTATTGTTCTCCATGTCTTGATCTTTAATCTTGAGATAATTATTATTGCCTTTTCTCATTTTTGTGTGTGTGCTTTTTCATTTTATATATATTTATATATATATATACCTATTTAATTGTCATTTATGTATACTTATATTCCCTTCATCCCCATACTATTATAGTGATAAGTGACCTACTATTTTTATCCTTAGTCTTGGTCTATAGTTACTCATTTGTAACAGATATGATAGAGATGGTTTTTTTAACTTACTGTAGTTTATGCATGGTTTTCGATTAAAAAATTTTAATTATTTATTTATACACACACACACACACATATATATATGTCTATTTATATATACATACATATATATATACATAAATATATATATATATATATATATATATATATATATATATATATCTACAGGGTGTCCCAAAAGCATGGATGATGAGTAAATGTGACCCATACACTAATAAGCTGATGTACAAAATTTCAGCATTTTATCATAAAATGTCCCAGAGATATGAAAAGAAAAAAATGCTGACTTAAACCACTTTTCGATGCATCGACATGCGTTCTCAGAGGGGAAAAATCATGTAGGCAGATCGCGTTTCAGGGGTCATACACAAATTACGAAAGAAAACAATGATTACATAAATAAATAATAATTTTGCTATTTATTTGTACAAAAGTACCTACACTGTGTAGAAATAATAACTTCACACAAAGATTGCAAAGCTTGTTCAAAATGTTTTCCATCCATGCCAAAGATCCCTTAAAGATAAGAGGCAGATATTATTTGCCTATGATGCATTTATGCAATGCGCCATTTGCACTCTTGCTGTAAACATTTACATTTCAATTTGGGATTAATCCCTCACCAAATTTGTTTAAACTTTTTATGATAAAATTCTGAAATTTTGTACAGTGCCTTATTAGTGTATGGGACACATTTTTCTCATTGGAAATATTTTTGTGCGGGAACCGTATAAAAATATAAATTTTGTATTTCTTCAAATTTAATCCCCTGGAAATTTTTATCGATTTCACAAAATTCTGTACCATTTTTTACACAACTTTGTAATTTATTATATATGCTTAAGATCAATATTTAAGGAATAAATGCTAAGGTCAATGTTTTTTGGGACACTCTGTATATATATATATATATATATATATATATATATATATATATATAAATATAATAATAGTTTGAAAATCCAATGATAGAGAGAAGTTGAAACTCAAAAAACCATAATTTTAAAATGCACCTACATAATAAAAAAAGTATTAAATAGAGAATCATCAAATGGAAAATAACATGTAAATTTGTAGTTATCAAGCTGAAGATAATCGACAAATGTCAATGGAATGGAATCGATTATTGAAAATCAAATAAAATCCAAGCATTAAAGCTACACGCGTGGATAAGACTAGGCCTGAATATATTTATTGTTCATTTTGGAAAAACTCTTTTACAAGTCCAAGTATTTAATCAAAATGAACGTGAATTGTATGTTTCTGATATTTGAGATATATTAGTGTATGTACTATTGTATGTAGTCCAAGTTATAAACTCTAATAACTTGGACTACATACATAAAGTGTAAAAATTATAAAGGAAGCAAGAATACCAGAAAAAAAAAAACAATTCTGCAAATGTTCTAACCATTGGAGCCCAGAATGAAGAGACCAGTGTTGCCAATCGCAAAGGATGAAAGTAGAAAACTACTGTTGCCAATCATGAGAAATAAATAACAATAATGCGAAAAGACAATAAAAGGTGATATTCTACACTAAAAGTATATATATATATATATATAATAATAGTAGTTTGAAAATCCAATGAACAAAAAGTAAGAAGATGTAACACGATAAACCTAACTTTTAAAAAAAAAAACAGAATAAAAAATAATACAGCAAATCATCAATCAAATGGATAAAAAATACAAAACACTAGCTATCAAGTTACAGAAAATCAACAAAATTCAAAGTTATGGAAACGAAAAAAGAAAAACTTAAACTAAATTCAACTATCTAACTGGCTTGCAAAACAAAAGTAAAAATCAACTAATCCTCAAGCAAATGGAAAAAAAAAATAAATAAAATAATTATAGTATCAACAAGTCAATGAAAAATATCATAATGCAAAGGTATGGAATCGAAAAAAGTATAACAAACGAAATCAAGCACAAACGCTATACATGTGGACGAGGCTCTAAGCCTAAATAATGAATTGTTAACCTCTACAAAAATCTAATCATGTCCAAGTTTTTTGTAGAAGCAAACACAAAAATGTATGTTTCTGAAGAAATAGATAGATTATATCTATAAATTATTTCTACTTATGGACGACATACATAAAGAAGGAATAAAAAAGAAAAAATGAATACCTGAAAAAAGCACAGCGTATGTACAATCGAGTCGAAACCGGGAACACTGATAGAAGAGACCAGTGTTGCCATTCGTAAAGAAAAAATAAAAAACCATTTACTGTTGCCATTCATAAGAATTGAAAAACAGTTAGGCGAAATGTTAAAAAAAAGTATTAATATACAAAAAGAGCTACTAAAAGGAGGGGCAAATAATAGTAATGTTGAAGTGGAAGAGAATGTAAAAAAAAAAAAAATTAAAAATACAAGAGAATGGAGATGTCTGGCTAATATAAGATACTATGAATGGAATTATATGATACTATGAAAAGAATTATAAAATTCCAGCTATTTTAAATTTTTTAACAATACTATTTACTAAATAAGAGGGATATTTATATAAATTGCTAGTAATTTTGAGATTATTGATATGCATAGCATGAAATTTTTTAACAGATAATCTATAAATTCTAAAAAGCTGATTGAGTATAATATTTCTAAACAATTGAATCGAGTTACAGGAATTAAATGGTAAGATTTTATTAATATTAAAATTATAAAAGTCTTTTTTATCATATAAATTTGTAACAATTCTATTAGAAGGATGAATAAAAAGATTTAAATCCAAAAAATTAACATTTTTACTAATAGTAGCTTCATTAGGAATTAATTCCAAATTGTCTGGATAGTAATCTATATCTATGAGATAATTTTCTGTATGTACTAAGCAAATCAGATCATCAACACATCTGTAAAAAGTATAATCTATTGAAGTAAATGACTTTTCATAATGATAAAGGTATAAATTAGCTAGCATACTGCTACTGCAGCCACCCTGTGGAACTCCTGAGACTTGTAAGTATAATTTATTTCCTTGAAAATTATAATTATTGAAAATAACAAAGTGAAGAAGTTTAGGAAAATTTATAAATTTAATTTGATTTGAAAGAGGTGTAATATAAGCATTTATATATATATATATATATATATATATATATATATATATATATGTGTGTGTGTGTGTGTATATGTATATATATATATATATATATATAGCAAATAAAAGTATTAAGGAAAAAATGGGAATCAAGCCAACGGGAAAGCATAAATGGCCGAGGGGGATTGTGACCCCTCGTTCCCGGTTATAGCATGCTCCAATATTATAGCAACACTCCCGGAACCAAATACTTTGCCGAAACTTGACCTCCGAAATGGTGTCGAGCACAAGACACTGACCGTGGAAGTGAGTACAAAACTCAAGAATCGAAGAAAAGTCCGAAGTACAAAACCGAAGTAAAACACATAATGAAAAATGCCAAGAGTCGTTAACTAAGGAGAGTGCAATCCATATATAGCATTATACTACCACTAGGGTGCGCTATCAGCAAGTTCCGTGTAGGTGAATCTCACAGTTACCATTTCCAAAATCGATAACATCATAGGTGTGTACAAGTTATATCCTTAAAATAAGCGTTTTTTACATCGTTGTATACAGTATTATAATAATGTCTAAGGAAATTTGCGGGATAATATTTCTTGATCGCCTCTTGCATTATTCTTCTGTCATTTTCAGTTCGATCTTTTTTGAAAGTATGGATTCTTTGATTGCGTATCAGATGATTGACTATAATATTTCGTAATATATTTTTACTCAAATTTGAGTTCCAATCGATAACGTGATTGATGCTGGTCAAAATTGTGCACATACAATTTTTTTTTGCTGTCATTACAAGTATCGTCTATTCCAAGCTGATCAGCGTATAGCGCGAAGCATATCCATGGATGACGTTATTTGCAATGAGCGCGCAATTCTTTAAGAACGTCCTTCTTAGCACAGTTTTCAAACCTTTTTTTTGTTGGTAAGAATCTTTAAAATATCTCATAAAGTTTCGCAAAACTGAAAAAATTGACTGACACATAGTATTAGGTTCGACAGGGGACAATCACAAAACAGATATGTAACGCTGTGGAGTTTAAAAAGGCTAACTTTACTATTGAGTGAAATATTAAAAGAGTATTTATTGTCTATTTATATTTATTAATTATTGCTAATAAAAATATGGCAAACATTTTTGCTTTACATCTGACTTACTTATTAAAAACAAACATCGAGTATATATTTTGCAATTATTTTCAGTTAACGTAAATGCTTTTTTTCAAATTATTTATAAAACATGTTATATTTCATTGTAACTGATACATCTCACATTTTTTGATGATACATCTCACATTTTTTGAGGATACATCTCACATTTTTACGTGATGTGATTAAAAAAGTATATTTGACTTATTTGGCATTTTCTAATATTGCTTGGCGTTTTTGCAAAATGTCGATCTGGTAATCGTATGAGTAGTTAGTGGAAGTGCTGTCAATGTTCATCACTGCCAACTAAAATCCTTGCAGCTACAAAAATAATCCGCTTCTGTAATATACTTTTATACCAGCCACATGGAAGGACTTAAATTGTCCAGAAGCTTATAAAAATTGTGGCTTGTCGACCATTGCAGATATCGGGTATTCCATACTGACGGGCGCATAATAAGAACGAAACCGGTTTGTGGATGTTGATATTTGCAGTGGTAGTGTCTTGAGTGTCTTTCAAAATATCTGTTTCCGAGAAAATTTCTTGCTACTTTAATTTTAACTATCATTCAAATATCTAACCAAGTTAAGCTTTCAAATTATTTATTTGTTTTATGATTAGATCGCATCAAAACTTTAATAATTTAAATTTTTACTCAATTGCAAAAGAGGTAGCGAGTTGTATCTTCTTTCCCAAGCTTTTGCAAATTCTCTTGGAGAACCATGTTTCCACAGAACCCTGGTTGAATATCACTGCTCTATTCTGTGAGCATCAATGACTTTCTGATTTCTGAGGGTTTTAAATTTATATGTATAAGTAAAATTTTTACAAACCTTTATCTAAGAGGCACATCTATGGACACAATCAGTTGATATCAAACTACTGTGCAAGAACCGGTTCCATTCTGCGAAAAAAAAGTGTGTTCATTTCGTCCAAGATCAATCTAGATAACATTAGCTTCGCCGTTATACCGATCTATATCTTCATCTCTACACGCTCGTCTACAATGTCTGTCAGCATTTTACGTCACTTTACTTTATGTTGTACCACCTTCAAATTCACGCTCACGACTCCAGAATTTGTAATTACCCCTATAGAAGATGAAGATATTCAAACATCTGCGCAATCGAGCGAAATCATCCAGGCAATTTTAACGCAAAGAAAAGTCTATTTTAACGCAGAATAATTTCAAAACTGTATGCTTTATTTTTTTTCTCTGAAGTATAGTTCAGAACCGTATATAAAGATGTAAAATACAATTTTATAGTCTAACTGGCAGACACAGCGGCGCCGACTTTGTAGGTTCGTGACACTTTTTAAACCCCAATAATTTTACTGGGAGTTCCTCGAACCTCTAATGTTTCTGCGCGTATTTATTGGGGAAAATATACTTATATATGGACAATTTTTTTTTTGCTGTCAATTCTTCACGTTTTCCATCATTCATTCCCTATTTACTATATGTGCGTATGGAAATTTACCCCTCAAATTGCTTATTGCATTCTAAATACAAGATTTTAACTCAGAAATGACGTAAAGAGAAATTTGTTGACATTTATAACGTTTGTAAAAATATCTAAAATCAAATTTTGCATTTTCTGATGCTTTTATAATTATAATTGAGTTGAAAATTTACACAATATCTATATATTGTATATAATAAATAATGTTGAGCCTATGAAAGCAAAATGAATGAAATAAATAATTATATGGAGAAAATAATATATTTTCCTGTGCTTAACTATAATTTTCTTCATTTTAGGATTTCAGACGTCTTATTGTAGCAGATAATCTGACTGAATGAAATTTAAATTAGACCTAAATACTTTGAAAAAGGTATGGACCAATCAATTTATAATTTCAGGAAAACCCAATAATTTTTCAAGCTGGTGTCTATGGGCAGACATACCTTCCTTCGCTTCTTCTTAAAAATATGGGCAAATTCTAATAGCAATTTCATTATCGCGGTCTTTTAAAATAATCTATCAAAATATTCAATTCATATTCTGTATAAAAATGAAAAATGTAAAAGAATATCAATTTAATATAAATTTATCTTCACAGATAAATGAATAAATATCTAAAGCAAAAAAAAATTCTATAAAGGAATATCATCCTAGTTTAATATAAACACCCTAGTAAAAGAATGTGCGAAAAATATAAAATGGGGTGAACATTTAAAAAAAAATGTAAACACTGTAATAGCAGTAAAAATTATTCCCGTATTATTTTTTATCCCGTTGCAACAATCAGTTAAACTTCATTATCGCGGTCTTTTAAAATAATCTATCAAAATATTCAATTTATATTCTGTATAAAAATGAAAAAGAATATCAATTTAATATAAATTTATCTTCACAGATAAATGAATAAATATCTAAAGCAAAAAAAAATTCTATAAAGGAACACCCTAGTAAAAGAATGTACGAAAAATATAAAATGTGGTGAACATTTAAAAAAAAAAATGTAAACGCTGTAATAGCAGTAAAAATTATTCCCGTACTATTTTTTATCCCGTTGCAACAATCAGTTAAACTAACAAGGAAAACTTTTACCAAACCTCTAAAACTTACCTGCCTAAGAATTGAGAATTTATACAATAATTTATAATGGTATTCTAAATTGATGATATCAAAATTTGCATTACAGAAAATAAGGATAACAAATAAAGATATGTTGCAATTTCTTAAAATTATATTTTAATTAGAAATAGGTTGGGATGGGGTCTCCACAAATGTGAATGAAGCAATGGTTATGCACGTATAAACAAAAGGATCTTTCGTTTAATATTACATCTCATGACAATTTGAATCAAACAACTTCAAATGCTGCAATGACCACAATTTAAGAGTTCTGAAATACATTCTAGGCGTTAAGCTTGGGTGAAATTGATATAAGCAGTGCGATAAGGGAAATTATTTATACAAAATCTCCTTACAATAAAACCACGAATTATGTCCAGGTATTTTGAAGAAAGTTTTGAATGGAAGGGTGAACTTTACGTCAGAGCCCCAAGTACTTTCTAAGGCTGCTTTTGACAGTAGGCAAAACAGAAATGCAGGAGGCGCTTTAGTTTTGACTTGAGTCCCCGGCAAGGGTTTGGCCCTGCTTCTTTTTTTTAAGTCCGGCACACGAATATCAAGAAAAGGATTAAAAAGAAAAAAAAAAGATTGCCATATGTTTTAACATGTTGAGACCCAGACCGTCCGACCTACCAGAAAGGTGTAAGGTGTAAGGAAACTGTTTGGACGGCCGGATATGTTTTAACATGTGTAAAAGGATATGTTTTAACATGTTGTTGTTGTTGAAACCCAGACCGTCCGACCTACCAGAAAGGTTTTTGCTAAGAAATAATGTTAATAGAAAGTGCTTCATAAAAATGTATGATATTTTATTTTCTTTCAGGACCTCTAAGAGCAATGTCCCCCCCTCGTCATCGTAGGGTTTCTTTCAAGCATACATTCAGGGAAGCAAAGCTCACCAAGAAACAACCATCCATTCCTTCAGAGACATTTTATGTTACCGAACCAAATCTATTACATAGAGTTTAAATACGGTTGTTAAAAGTTATATTGGAAAAATGTACCCCCTCTAAGATCCTATTCTTCTCCCCCCTCGTGACCTAAAAGTCCTGAAATATATACTTGTAGTATGCCAATTACAAGTTCAGGTATGGATATGTATCCTACTTTGATTAAATGCATTTGATTAAAAATCGAGCTATATTTTGATAATATTGAGCTCATAATTGGCAAAATCTATTCTAAGGTAATCATTTCCTCTTAAGGGGACGGTAGACGTTGAAATGAGCAAAAATCGACTAACAACAGTTTTAATATATAACATTATTTTACACATTTAACATTTGTTTACGGGTAGGACAGCGTCCATCCTAAACGAAGAATCTCCCAAAAACACAGGTATTTGACATACCCTATCCCAAACAGTTCGACCCCCTTTGCAGACATTTGCGTCCATGGAAATCGCTGATAGAAACAGTGCACCTGCTGCAGCAGGTGTTTGGGATAGAGTATGTCAAATACCTGTGTTTTTGGGAGATTCTTCGTTTGGGATGGACGCTGTCCCACCCGTAAGCAAAAGGTTGAATGCATTTTTTTCGAAACGGAATTTTCAAAGGTTTTACATTTTTAAAATGCTCCATGCGTCTTAATTTTTATCTGAGATGCATGAAATTTGGCAAGAAGACACCTCTTACACTTTTTAATCAAACTGGGTACGCATTTTATAATTGGACTTTATTATGGTAATTAAAAGTGAATAAGAACCAAATTAAATGATGAAAATTAAGTTTTAATGCAGAAAAATATTTTTAAAATATTAACTTTCTGAGGGATTTAAAAATAAATATCCAAATTTTTTTCATAATGTGTTTTTGAGTGATCATAATGTGAAATTAATCAAAAATGTGAACAAATGGCACGCAAGGAGCATTTTCAAATTTTCGTTAAAAGAAAAATTAAATTAAAAAACACAAAATTATAACAAAATTGAAAAAAAAAATAATGGTATTGTATATAGTAATGTTAAGAGGAATATTTAAACAAATTTTCACGTTTCTAAATCAATAAATAAATAAATAAATAATTCAACGTCCACCGTGCCCTTAATCAACTCTTTTAAAAAATCAAATTGCATTTGCGCCATCTGACTGTTCCGAGACAGAGGTTACCAGGTAACGAGCGCTTCAGTCGCAATAACAATTACACTTAACCGGTCACGAGCACTGGATTGTGACGCTGATTGGCCCCTCCCCGGCATTTCGTGTTTTTCGGACGCTGAGGGTGGGGCTTCGTGACGGATGGCCCCCCCCTCTCCGATTCGAACATTCGTTATCATATTTTGGAAGAGAGCCGCCGGTACATTTTAGCTGAATGCTGCTTGGGGGGCTGTTCAAATATAACTAAAGTGCTATACAATTTTAGGTAATTTTTATGAATTATTTCGTAATAAATGTGTGTATTATTACTTTCCACTGTGTGATGGGGCCAAAAATTTTTCTCTCCGATATTGATAGATTGATGTATTGGGCATCACCAATGGTGTGAGCAGAAAGGGGGTTGGGGGCGTAAACCCTCATGGCTGAACAGACATCAGTTTTACATAGAATTTTTATAAGAAAATGAAATACAGCACTTCACCCCCACCCCCACTCTATTAAGTCATCGACTCCACTCCCCATCCCGACTTTCTGGTTAAGCTACCGAATATTCCTGAATATAAATTCATAATTTTGTCAATGTTGACCTTGTCTGTCTGTCTAACAGAGCCGGATGAACTGACTTAGAGGCCCTAAGAACTGAACATTTTAGCACCTCTCTTGATATATAATTCTTTTTTATAATTATAAATCAAGAGAGTTGTCTTTTAAATATTGTTACAAATTTATAAACTGCTTTGGAGTCTCCCCCCCCCCCCCTTCTGACTTTTGTCACTTTCGAAGACCATACGAAAAAAACATCCGTACAGGCAACTTTTCCTATGACGTGAATCTAGGGTTGCCAGATGCTGAAATTCGGAGGAGGGTTGCCATATTTGACAATTTATCGCCAATTTGGCGACTTTTTGAAATTTTGAGAAAAACCTCGAAATAGCGGATATTCTACAAGATATGAGAGATTTCGAGAAGTTTCTATAGTCTATAAAAAGAGTCATCATTCTGTTGGAGGGCAGTTGATGAGATGTGAGTAACATTGAACCGTGACGTATGTCAATGTTTTGAAAATATTATCCGGTTGTTTTGAGAAATTAGTGGAGGATTATTTAATTGCTGTTTTACTGTATATTGTTCCTGTTTACGTTGTGCTTGTGAATAAATGTGTTAGTTATCCAGGAATTTGGACTCATTCTTATATCCTGAGCGCACAACCACGATTTCTAAGGATACATCATAACAATATTGATATAGAATTTTAACATGCTATTGTAATACAGAATGTAGATTTCTTAAATAAATTATATAAGTTAATAAGGGAAAAGCTATGCCGTACTTTGCAGTTTAAAAAGAAATATTACTGAACATCTTTAATTTATTAAGAAACATATTTTTTCGAGAGCAATTTTTTTTATCTGTCTTGTGCTCTCCACTGAGCGTCTTGTCTGACACTGGTTATCAAAAAGAAGGCCGAAGTGAGAAAATAAAAGATTTTATTCAAGAAGGGTATTTCGAAACAGGACTGGAAATGGGGCTCCTGCTTACAATTATTTTAAAAATATATGGAGCATTAGATCTAATGAAATACAATATTTAAAAATTAATAAACTTTTTGAAATTAAATACTTTTAATTCAAAAGTTTTAAAATATTTAAACATATTGTATAAAATTTTCTTTGAAAATTATATAACTTCGTAACTGTGCCCTGCTTTATTGATGACCTGTGTACCTGCTTAATACCTATTGAGCAATTTAGTCCTATTTGTGTGTCTATAGGTAGGTTAACTCTTAAATAAATTGAAATTAAGAAAAATAGGACAAATATGAGAATGGATAAGAAAGGAGCGTTTTATTATTCCAGATATTTATTTCGATTTATAGATTTACTTGTGAAGTTTTATTTCTGAGTTTGCGATTGAGTGATTACTTTAAAAATTGGATAATAGTGATTTTCTTTTCTTTTATATTTTATGCAGTTTACTGGTTTAAAAATTTAAAATAAGTTAGTATGGTAATAAGTTAAAATTAAAAAGAAATATGATTTGAAATCTTTTTAGAATTTAGATATGTCCTACATCATGTATAATATATATTTTATTATGCTATACAAACACATATTTCTGCAATTTTGTTTTTCTGTGGAAGCAGACATACTGCAAAATAGATGACGTGATGACCCAAAATTGAAATTTTCCAATCCTTTCAACAAAGGAGTTTGAATTCTGTCCAGTTTCTTCTGGTATATCCATCCGTTGATCAATTTCGCTGATTCAATCGGGATCGAAATTCTTTATGCGAATGGGATTTAAGGTTTATTGATGATGATTGCTCGTGTGTGTGTGTGTGTGCATCTTTGAGAGAGAGAGAGTGCATAAAAGATAGATCGAGAGAGAGAAAGATGGAGAAAAGTGAGGTAAGAAAGGGAGAGAGAGAGAAAAGAAAAGAGAAAAATAGATAGAAGGAGAAAGTGAGATAAAGAGGAAAAGAGTAGAAAGCGAGTGCGAGAGAAAAAAGGCGAAAGTGAGATAAAGAAAGAGAAAAAGAGGAGAAAGCGAGTATGAGAGAGAAAAGGAGAGTGAAAGAGTGAGAAAAAGAAAGAGAGATATTATTTTAATATTATTCTTTATAAATGACTATAGATTAGCCGTCCGTAATCAGCTTCGTTGGTTCGATCTGCCCATGTATCGCTAATTGCTGCTATGAGGTTTTGTTTTTTAATATTATAGATGTATAGATATTTTATTTAGGATTAGAAAAGTTTAGGAAACAAGGAAGTCAAAAGTACAAAAATATTTGGACATATTTATATTTAATCCTTTGATACGCCTTCTTTTTTTACCACTCCAATCTCCAATCAAATCAACATGACCTCGAAATTAAGTTTGATGTAGTCACTCATATATTTAACACCTTCTGAAAATTTTTAGAACTTTTTGGGGTTCACATCTGAACCTGGGTGGCCCAGTCTGTAGTGCGCATATCTCGAGATAAGAGATTGGGTGTTCTAATTTAACTAGTCTACGGCTAAGATTCGACGAACTCGACAGGAAAAAAAATAGAAAAACAGTGACAAGAATTATTCAGTCACTTTCCAAATCAGAAAAGAACGTTTCATTTCGTGACCAGAATAGTTTATGTTACGAGCTTCTATTTTAGAGCTAAGAGAGTCAGTATGTTAGAGATCGTACCCTTTAAAAACTGGATAAAAGTTATTTTATTTTTATAGTCACACAATCCACCTATTTTATACGTTTCTGACGATAGGATTATGTTTCTATTGCAAACAGCAGCATCCATGAACCAGTTTCTCACGTATTATGTGCTCTTCAGAAGGGAATGACCGGTATTTGCAATGGCAGCAACAGAACATGTCATATGGCACAAATTTGCGAACTTTTAAGCCGTTAACTTTATAAGCAAATGAGACTAAAATCAATGAATACATTTACTGAACTTTATTGGAGTTTAATTTCACAAAATATTATTAATGAGAAAACACCTCCATGGGACTGGGGCCACCGCCGAGTTTTTGGTACTTTATTGCGAATGTATTACTGCAAATAGTATTGCAATTACTTTGAATCTTGACAGCTGAAATTTTTTTTTGTAAATGCAAAGATCGTGGCTAAATAAATTCTCTCTAACTGTTGTCTCAAGCAAATTGTTGCAAGATAATTGGGGCGAATCTTTGAATTCATTGTGGGTTGGGCTTATATGTTCATTTTCGCGTGCATATAATACTATATACACGAGTCCCCGCCCACCACGTTCAGGACGAACAAAATAATTGGACGGTTAGCTACGAAGCAAATTAACCCTATCATTTATAAAACTCCCTTCCAGCATTCACGCACAGAAACATATGTGATAAAACTCCGAAATGTCTGATACTGTATCAATTATTAAGTTGGGATAGAAAAAAAAATGCGGTCTTATTAAAGAGACACCTTCCCATCTGGGACTAAGGGTGTATACCCCCGAGAGGGCAAACGGAAAAGAGAGAACAATATAAATGCCCGCTCATCCCTTTGATTAGAATCTTCTTTGGTTTGGAACATTAGAACGCTCGAATTTCGCACACGGCACGTTATCTCATTAATGATGCCTTTACCTGGTGGCATTAATATTTCAGAGTTATCTTAAGGCTATGAATGGCCATTAATTCCGAAAATTTTCCCGAAAAGTCACCAAGCCCACATGTTAATTACCCAGAGTGAACATTTGGCTTAAATATGGAGTGGGCGCAAATGGTTTGGTGGGGTGCGGATTTCAGTTTGTTGGATTCGGGACAGCTCTTTTTAGAAATAAAATTTTGCTGGAACAGATGGGGTTTACGTGAAAGTGTTCCATAAGATTGATCTTTCATAAAATGCAGAGTGAGGAATTTAGCGTTCATCGAATTTAGTGGTGTTAAGTATACCAGCATGGAATAAAACAAAATAGAATACAATATAATTTAATAGAATAGAATGCAATAGACTAGGATAAAATGGATTGCAATAAAATATGATAAAATAAAATAAAATAATTGCTCACGAGCACAAATATTATATCGCGGCTATTTTTCACTGCAATGGTTGAAATTGTGAACATTGTGTCACTCCTTGTATGCATAATCATGTTAAGTTTTGAAAAAAATAATGTGAAAAAAATATAAAATTTCGAATAAATTTCGAAATTTTCGTTCGAATTTCAAAAAATTCTATCTAGCTCTTGATTTTTTGGTAACAAAGCCGAATATAAAATTCAATTTTAGGATTTATATTTGTAGAATTAATATTTGTAGCAGGTAACGTGTATTAAAAAAATCGAACATAGACAGACGACAGATAGTCAGACAGACGGACATCACTTTAAATTAGTCAAATCATGTTCAGGAGATTCTATTGGCATCATACAACGTATTCAGGAAGCATATATTGGCATAAAAATCTCAAAAGCAATAACTTTCGTGAAAACAATACTTTCTCTATTTCATCTATTGCATGAAAAAATAAAAATTAATTAAAGAAATCAGAACGACATACACGTTTCTAGCATTCTGATACTAATTGGAATGACTGAATGGAACGAAACACTAATGGAAAGAATTTAATAGAAAATATTCTAAAAGATTTAATAGAATTTAATCTAAAAGAATTTAATTAAAGAAATCCGAAAGGCATGCACGTTTCTTGCATTCTGATACTGATTGGAATCACTGAATGGAACAAAACACCGATGAATATGAACGTGTTGTTGTTGTTGAGACCCAGACCGTCCGACCTACCAGAAAGGTGTAAGGTAACCGTTTGGACGGCTCGGAAAGTGCCACCCAATTTAGACTGGAACCCAGTGGGGGGGGGCATCCACAGGGACGTACTCTCCTTCCCCTACCACCAACCTCTCGGAAGGATTTACGGTCCCACATGTTTAACGTGATCGTACTCCGCGTGAACACGACGGCAGTTTTGGCAGTGGCTGGAATCGTTCCCGAGATGAATATGAATGTGTTGTTGTTGTTGAGACTCAGACCGTCCGATCTGCCAAAAAGGTGTAAGGTAACCGTTTGGACGGCCAGGAAGTGCCGCCTAATTTAGACCGGAACCCAGTGGGGGAGGCATCCGGACCGTAGCCTCCTTCTCCTACCACCAACCTCTCGGAAGGACTTACGGTCCCACATGTTTAACGTGATCGTACTCCGCATGAACACTGCGGCAGTTGTGGCAGCGTGCAAATCCAGCGCGCAAACCACCGGGCTACCGCGCCCGAAATGTGCCAACAGCACTCGGTGTTCCCAGGTGGTCACCCACCAAAGTACTAACCGCGCCCGATGCTGCTTGACTTCGGTGATCTAACGAGAACCGGTGTTTTCAGCACGGTAGGGCCGTTGGCTGAATATGAATACGTGAGAAAATACAGTGGAAACTCACCCCCAAAATATTTTTAAATGCAACATTACTAAACAAATTAAGGCATTTCCAGGAAAAAAAAATACACAAGACCCTTACCCTCTAACACCAACAGCTTCGAATTATCTTATTAACTCTCAACCCCTCCTAACATTTAAGCACTTAAATGCAAATCAGTTGATTAAGATTTCTCATTAATCAAACGTAGATTCGTCCAGTTCGTCTTACCGGATCTACAGCATCGTCCTAGCAACCTTGAAGCTTCTTTCAATCCTCTTCAATCCGTTTTCTTTCTCTTCTAATCATCATAAGGATCAAACGTATGAGTTTTTTAGCTCCACCTGAGTGGCAATACATATCGCATTTATTTAAGATCCCCCCCCCCCCCCCCCCCAACTCCCTTCATGGCATCGTATTTCTCAAACGTGCTGTCACGTTCTTGATACGCCTCGGGAAATCTGGTAATAATCATTAACTTGGTGGATAAAAAAGACAGGAGAGGAGGAGAAAAGAGGCTTTTTCGGTGTGTTTTATCTTTGGATCTGGCAAGAACAAAAGGAATTATGCGGGCTTCGCACCTCTGCGATTACATCGCCCTCTATTCTTCTTCGAATTCAAAGCTACAAAGTGAAGGAGGTAAAAAGAAAGGGGAAATATATGTGGATGCATATGTGGAGAATGCAGTTGCTGTGATGCACTCAGGGAATTTTTATGACTTGATTGTGTTTATAGGCATTAATATATAAAACGGCATTAATATATAAAACGGTACTAATATATAACGAGAAAGATTGATCATGCATAAAGCATTGAATGTGAAACACTTTCCAGTCAAAATGGAATTTTATTTAAATATCTCTAAAGTGTGATACATTCAGCAGAGATGTTTCTGAAATTATCAGAGTACTACAATAATTTATTTTACTTGGAAACTTAAACCTTCATCAAAAAGACAATGCTATAAAATAGTCTGCTTCTCTATGTAAAATCAATGAATATTTCATTCATATCAGTTATATTCCAGATTCCAGAGATAAATAATTTTGCGTTAAAAATTCAGCAATTCTTATACAACTCATCTTACAATCATTTGTTTCAACATCTTACAACACATTCTGCACACGTTAAAATTAGGCTTCGTTGTAGAAATAATAAAAGTTTAGTGACCATTTAAAATAAAGCATTACAATTACGTAGGCACAGAATTTAGATACACAGAATAAAACGGTTTAGGATGGATGCAACACTAAATATAAATATAAGCGTTCCTTAAAAATCACTATTTTTCACTAAGCGAAAGAGAAAATGGATGCCATATTTTATTTTACAATGAGTCACGTGATCTCTTCCTATAATATGGATGTAATTATTATTTTATTTAAATTTTTATTTAAAAAACTACTTAACATATTTTGATGAAATTTTTTCACATATTTTACGTGATAATTTATAATTTGAATTTAACTCCAAAGCAATTTGTAAATTTTAACTTCGCTTAAAAGATGTTTGAAAAATTAGGTCCCATAGGGTTCAATGTATTTTATTTTTTCAACCTGGGTTCAATCCAAAACTAATTGGGTGATATTATTCTTTTACATTCCCATATGTCTCACAGACCATCTCATCAACATACTAAAATTTCATTTTGATAAAGTCTTTTTCACTTCAGTTATCGTGCGAATGGACAGACAGACAGACAAACAGATAGAATGAACAATGTCATAAACACTTGACACCTATGTTGGAAAGTGTTGAAAATGCACTAATATATAAACTGTCTTTCTAGGCACTATTATATAAATGCACTGTATAAAACAATTCAGTCATTATATTATTTAGCATTCATTTACTTCAACTTTTGTTTCAGTCTTCTTAACTCTGCAGACTTTTATTCGCTTTTATTTTTACAAAAATGTGTTCCAATATTTTTAATTGAATTGATAAAAATATTATTGTGTTTTTACTCATTGAAAGGGATTAAAACAGTACTGGTGCTTCCAATATATAATTGTTTAATGTATCTAATGTGTTTCCGTCTTTCCAGATCCTCCACGTGACGCAGAAGGGGCACTTTGCAGACTTATAGTGTCAACTAGAGTAAAGAATCTAACGGAGCCTGATTTTCGATTTACATCTTGGGGGCGGGGTCAAAAAGTCTTCAAAAAGTCAAGAGTTTCAAAAAGTCTTTTTAGAATCTCTTGACGTCCCTCTGTTGACTTAGACGGCAAAATCGTTGCACACTTATAATATCGATCATCGGACAGAACTTAACGCAGCCGGATTTTCGTTTATTTCCCTACCAACTGACCAGACGACCTACCGGAAGGTGTAAGGTATCTGTTTGAATGGCCGGGACAGTAGCACCCAATTTAGAACGGAACTTAGTGCGGGTAACATCTACAGGGACTGTACCCTTCTTCCATATCCACCAACGTCTCGGAAGGACTTTCGGATTCACAGATTTAGCGTATCCTAAGAAACGGGGATTGTTTGTAAAGTGCCGAGAATAGAGATCGGGATCTCCGAGCGTAATCCCTGTGCTTTAAACACTGGGCTATCCCACCCCTGAATTGTCCGGGTTATAAATATGCACCCTATACTTAAATAATACATTTACAGATAACATTACTTAATTCCAAATCGTATCTTTAAATCCTAAACCACTGCCAAATTCCCACGCACACTAACCGTAAAGCAAGAAAAAATGACAATGGAATCCTTTAGCTAGGAGAGATGGCTTTAAGTGTATGCGCAGTCACGTACAACTTACTGCTGATGAGTGAAATGTCGAGACGCGAGGAGTCGTGTAAAATGGGCTTGTTGCTTTTATGCGTTCGCTTCAAAATATCACCAGAAATGAAATTACGTATTGATTCAAAATTTTTATTTTTTGAACGTGAAGATATACATGCAACTTTTTTCCAAACTGTAGAATTGTGCTTACTTTTTCAGATTTGGTGAAAGAAGTATTAGATAACCGAAAAATATAAATTTCCATGTACTCTGAAAAAGAAAATAAAGAAGAAAATTGTCCTTTGGATTCAGAAACTCTGTGATAGTATTTTCAGTCACTAAGGACCCGATTTGCGTAATCAAAATCGTGATAAACATAAATTAACTGAAAAACTAATTCGAATTTTAAAAAAAAAATCTCGCGAAGGTGCACCTTTCAGTGTCTTATAGTATTTGTGTACCAAATTCTCTGGCCGTACGACGCTTAAATTTCTTGCTACAGACCGGAGAAGCAGGCACACACAGGCATCTTTTTAACACTCTCCAACATAGTGTTTATGACTTTGTTCATTCTGCCTGTCTGTCCGTCCGTTAGCACGATAACTGCCGTAATAACGACTTTATTAAAATGAAATTTTAGTATGTTGTTGAGACGATCTGTGGGACATATGGGAATGTAAATTAATAATATCTCCCAACTAGTACGGATTGAACCCGGGTTGAAAAAGTGAAATACATTGAACCCTGAGGGACCTAATTTTTCAAACATTTTTTAAGGAAAGTTAAAATTCCCAAATTGCTTGGAAAATTTTAAGAAATATTCAAATTATCCCATAAAATATATAAAAAAAATTCAGCAAAATATGTTCGGTAGTTTTTTAAATAAAAATTAAAATAATAATTTCACCCTTAATATATGAAGAGATCACGTGACCCACTTCAAAATAAATTATGGCATCCATCTTTTTTTCTCAGTGTAAAAATCGTGATTTTTTAAAGTTCTTTTAAATTCATATTTAGTGTTGCATCCGTTCTAAAACAGCTTTATTTTTGCGTATTTTCTGTGTCAACGCAATTGTAATATTTTTGAGTTTAAATGATCATCACACTTTGATTATTTCTACAACGAAACCAAATTTTAATGGATGCAGAAAGTAAACAAGTGATTGTAAGATGAATTGTATAAGAATTGCTGAATTTTTTCAAGCTAAATTATTTAGCTCTGGAGTCTGGAATAAAAGCGATAAGAATGAAATATTCATTTCTTTTACATAGAGTGCCAGATGATTCATATCTCGATGACGTCATTTGAATAAAGTTAATTTTTCCCTTGAAGTTTTAAGTTTTGAAATATAATAAATTATTATAGTACTGTGATAATTTAAAATATGTCAGAGCTGAATGTATCGCATTTTAGAGATGTTTAAATAAAATTGCATTTCAGTTGGAAAGTGTTTCATAATCAATGCTTTATGCCTCATTGATCGTTCTTGTTTTATTAAGTAAGAAGAAGTGAAAAATTATATTACTATATGAGACTGGAATATTGTTACTACGAGCTTGTCAATGTTTTGTTTTTGTGATTAAATAAATTCAACAGTTGTAATAATCGTATCCAAATTTCCTTCGTAAAGTTCCATTCGCTCATAAGATAACGCTTTCACAGACTCCCAGATACACATACATACAGACATACATATATGCACATACATGCACTCACATACATACAGACGTTGCCTCAGACACATTTAATTTCAAAGATAAATTTGATTTTTAAAAATTTTAAAATCGCCGAAAACTCAAGTCCGTGTTTTCGACTTCATCACAATATTTTCCCTACATAATGTACAATGTACATAAGGAAAGTAATAATAAAAGGATTAACTGTATTGTAAAAGTGAATATTTTTTATTTTTTATTACAAATTTTATTTTGAGATTAGCATAATTTTCTCTTCATGAACTAATAAATTTCGTTATAAAACATGTATTTTTTGTTACTTTTGAGAGTATGTTTCTATTTAGTAGACCATGGGTATATCTATTAATGATATATATTTTTTTCTGTATATAGCTGGAAAACACGCAGTGATTGATTTTTTCATTCAGTGCAATTCTGTTTTTTTTTTCCTTCAAAGACTTTATGCTAAGAAAGCATATGTTTTTCTTCTAAAGATGAAATTTTTAGCAATATTTTTACTAAAAGTAAAAAAAATGAGTTTTACATTTTTAGGATGAGAACATTTTTGCAAACTTTATTCTCTAGGAGAAACAAATTTTGGTTAAAATAATTTGAGGGTGGAAAACTTAGGAAAATTTATTTAATAAATAACTTTAAACTAATATTTTTGGAAAAGTGATGCATTTATTAAGCATCCCTGTTATTAAAAAAATATCTGATGTGGGCAGCACATGACTTTACCTGTATAATGCAATGAATTTACTTCTTTCATAATGAGACAATGATGTATAAGATCAACGGCACAGTGTTTTTAAGGTTGAATTGTACATTTAGCACTTTTTTGGATGACAACATGTAAAACTATTTTGAATTACCCAATTAACTTATATTTCACGCAATTTTAGATTGACAGTTATCACTATTAATAGCATCCGTAATAAGCAATAATTAATTCATCAATTTGGTGACCTTTTCGTCAACTTAGCGTCATTTTTGCTATTTCAACGATATTTCTGTTTGAAAGCCTGTTGATTTTAAATGTAATCGCATGTTCGAAAGATGGCCAAATTTTCGAATGAGATTTTGAAAAAAAATCAGAATTTTTTATGATGTTAAGTAAATAATCACTTTTTATGTAACTTTTTTAATTGGAAAACGATTGAAATAAATTTTAGAACGCTAGCATGAACCGTTCTTGAGATATTGTACGTTTCCCAATAGATTTATCAAAATATCACATGAAATAAAAAAGTAATAACTATCATGTGTAATATGCGTTAAATTTATTAACATCATTCTCGTGGATTTTTCTTTTTGCAATATAGTCCATATATTAAACTATTTGAATAATTAATTCATAAATTTGGCATCATTTACATTAATTTAGTGTCATTATTGCAATTTTAACGATATTTTTGTCAATCTGAAGCCGTGGCGTTATTTCGATAAACCAGTCTGCAAGTTCGTCAAATTTATCGCCAGCAATTTATTGCAAACAAACGAAGATAAGAGCATTTCTTACTTATAAATGACTGTTGGCGAACTGTTAAGCGTCAAAATGCAAAACTATTATCCAAAGTACCTTCTCTTGTGAATGAAATGAACAAAATCCACGAGAATGATGTTAATAAATTTAATGCGCAATATTACACATGATAGTTATTACTCTTTTTTATTTCATGTGCTTTTTTGACAAATTTATTGAAAAAAAGTACAATATCTTGAGAAAGGTTCATGCTAGCGTTCTAAAATTTACTTCTATCGTTTTCTAATGAAAAACGGTTACATAAAAAATGATTATTTACTTAACATCATTAAAAATTCTGATTTTTTTTTTCAAAATTTCATTCGAAAATTCAGCCATCTTTCGAGCATTCGATTACATTTAAAATCAACAGGCTTTCAAACAGAAATATCGTTAAAATAGCAAAAATGACGCTATGTTAACGAAAACGTCACCAAATTGATGAATTAATTATTAAAATATTTTAATTTGTGGACTATATTGTCTATTGGATATGTTTATCAATATTGATAAATTTAAATTTGGAGTTGAGTGAAATATAAGGGTATTTCAAATTGGTTTTGAATCAATGGCTTCAAATGTCATCCGGTAAAGTGCCAAATTCGTAATGCAACATAGAAAACGTCGTGTCGTTGATCTTATACATCATTTTTTCGCTGTAAGAAAAGTAAATTCATTGCATTTTATGGGGAAAGTTATGTGCTGCCTAGATCACAATTTTTTATGTTTGCAAATACATTTTAGTTTATTCAAGTTTTCCCCTGTGACAAAATTGCTAATCCTCTTTAATTATATCTGCATTCTCAAGGAAACTTGCAAGTGTTACCTGTTTTACCAATGTTAAATCTGAAATAATGTATTATAGAATAGAAAAATGCGTTCTATTTGAGTGAAAAAATATTATATGAATTACAATTATCCACTTATTCTGTGAAAGACTTCTTAACGTTGTAATTTCATAATTTACTTTCCTTCAGAAAATCTTTTGGTTTTGCAAATATTTGCAGTTTCATAGCAAAATTATCGTAATTTTGATTCTTTAAATTCTTTATCCTGGAATTTTTTTCACCTTTTCAAATATTTTTTACTGCGGTAGATTTAATCTTTTTTTTTTCTGAAACACTTCTTTAAAACAATCTTGAAATAAGTGCTATTTTCATAATTTTTAATGTCTGTATATTTTACTAAAATTGAAATATGTGCGGATATTTTATAAAGGCTATTTTTTGTGCTGGTGAATAATTATCTGGATCAAACGCGAAAAAGATGAAAAAAAAAATGGTTGCATTTAACGCCTCTCAAATTGATTACATTAAACTCTCCAGAATCTGTTGCAGTAT
>OX578149.1:102171334-102523834 GCA_951213105.1 Amaurobius ferox
TGCAGATAAACTCAAATTATCATTGAATAAATAAAGAGAACGAATATGAGTCTGCAGAGAAAGACATGTGCTGTCCACATCAGAATTTTTAACAATATTACACCAATGATTTATAGAAGTGAACGGGGATTATTTTCAGGCCATTTCGAAAAAAATGTATAATCTATATTTAAAGATCCATCAAATTTTTGTCGAATAAAATGTTCAACAAATTTAAGCTGTGTACCAAATTTTAACTCTCTAGGACGTAGGAAAGTGCATTTAAAATGCCATCAATTAAATTTATCATGAAGAGTTATATAAAATTTAAAAAAAATGAAAAATTGTTTTCTACCAAATTTATCTTAAAATATGAAGCCACTCCCATATGCAAAACGTTTAAACAAATGGAGAGATATTTATTATATAATATCTCTCTCTTTTCTTTCTGGAAGATATCCCAAAGTCAGAATTTAATTGAATTTGTTTTTTTCCCTATATTAAATAATTTTTTTAATTAAAAAACTACTTAACATATTTTACTGAATTTTTTTTTATATATTCTATGGGATAATGTGAATATTTCCTAAAAATTTCGAAGCAATTCGTGAATTTTAAATTTACTTAAAAAATGTTTGAAAAATTAGGTCCCATAGGGTTCAATGTATTTCATTTTTTCAACCCGGGTTCAATAAAAAACTAATTGGGTGATATTATTTATTTATATTCCCATAGGTCCTACAAACCGTCTGAACAACATACTAAAATTTCATTTTGATAAACTCATTTTTACGGCAGTTATCGTGCTAACGGACAGACAGACAGACAGACAGACAGACAGACAGACAGACAGACAGACAGACAGAATGAACAAAGTCATAAACACTTTTCAACTTTGTTGTAAAGTGTTAATAAAAATAAAAAGAAAACACGGCAAAAATGAGAAAAGGCAATAATAATTAGCTCAAGATAAAAGATTAAGGCATAGAGAACAATCAATTGAAACAACACAAAAAATGGCGGTTTGTTCGAAATTGCATTCTCATCAGGACAGCCATACAATTCGAATTAAAACCGATAGAATAGCCAGTTTCTGACAAAGGCGATAGTATTTAACTATAGACACCATTGGAACTGTCTACAGGCTAGTGGAAGGAGAAAAATAAATCAATTGAATTACAAATCAGAAAAATAATACCTCCTCGAACAGAAGTATGAACTCATAAGCATTGTTACCACGTGTAAGTTGAACAAGCGACTGAGCATTTCACCTCACTTCGTCAATGCGAGTGGGCACCGGAATGAATACATTTGAACGATACATAATATGTATGGAGACTTTCAAAAAAAGTAATCAGTATAGGACTCAGGACAAGTGGAAAATAGTCATTCGAAAATAGTAAAAAGTATTAGACTCAGGCCAAGTGGTAAGTTAGGTGATAAGAATGGGTGAATTCTCAAAATTGAGTTATCCAATCAAAGATAAATAATGCATGTGTAAAATTATTACGTGGTATATTTGAAATTATTAATAATATTATTTACAAATACTTCCGGCTTTGGTAATTTTGACAAATGCGTTTAAGATTATTGATGTGGAGAAAGTGAAACCGAGGATCAGAAAGTCGATGTATTCGAAATAGCTGGTTTAAAATGATGTTTCTAAACAATTGAATAGAATTACAAGATTGATATGATAGCAGCTTTATGATAGTGAAGTTGTAAGAATCTTTTTTATCATATAGATTGGTGATTACATGATTATTGAGGGTATCTAAATTTAGGTCTAAAAAATTTACAGTTTGACTAACGCTAGGCTCATTAGGAATTAATTCTGGGTTAGATGGGTAAAAATCAATATTAATTGGATAAGAATCATCAATGATAATACAAATTAAGTCGTCAACATATCTATATATAATATATGAAGTAGAGTTAAAATGACATTCATAATAATAAAGATATAAGTTAGCGAGTATACTACTACTACAGCCACCATGTGGTACTCCAGATGTTTCTAAATAAATGTTATCACCTTGGATAATATAATTGTTGTATAACACAAAGTGCAAAAGCATAGGAAAGTTTTTAACATTAAATGCAACATTATTGGAAGCTAGATAGTCATGATAAAGAGAGATAATAACTTTATATAAATCTTTAATGACAATATTATTAAATAGGTCTTTAAAATCAAAGGTATGGGAACCAAGAATTTGTGGAAGCTTGCTAAGGTGATTTACTAAATCAAAACTATTGTTCAAAATGAAATATCCTGAATTCCTAAATTCAAGAGATTGATTAATTCTATTTAAACAGTTAAGCAAGTACTTACTAGCTGTAGTGGTAAAGGTATTATGTCCATAAGTGACCGTTCTAAAACTGAGAGGTGATTTATGGAATTTAGGAACCAAAGTAACATATGGAAATTTATAAAACTTACAATTAATATTTAATTGTGTATATAATTTTAGCGTTTTAGTTTTGATTTTGATAGACTGATTATTAATGGGTTTAAAAATTTGATAACATTTTAAATAATTCTGTAACAGAGAAACATAATATTTTTTACAAATGATGGCATAATTATTAGAAGCTTTATCTACATAAGTTATGACAAAATGTTGTTGTAGTCCTTTAATAGCAGATAGGAGTTGTTTATAAGGATACCTAGGCTTCGTTAATTTAATGTTTATAATATAACATTTTTATGTAGATGTAAGGTAGTATACTTCCATAGATGGAATGCTTCAATAGGAATGGAATGTGAACAAGCAAGTTGATATATGAATTTATCAAAATCAAATGATATAGACTGAAGAAGTTGTTTAGGGTGATGGCAGAATGGAATGCGAAATTTAGACCCTTTATTCATAATATCCCTAAGTATATCATTCTGAACGATACTGAGATCCCCAGTAATAATGTGTCCATGAGAGGAGTTGACATAAGGGGCAAGATTTTTATTGCTGCATACACATGATTTAAGGTCATCGGAGTTTAATGTCCTGGAAACTTCATTGTAATTGTATATAGTTCTACAAAATTGGTGAATTATATTTGAAGGATTATTGTATTTTGATTTCTTTTACGGGTAACAAGTGCTGATGTTTTGAAAATAAATTATTGAAGTTAAGAGAATTAAGAGAATAGGGTGTTTAAAAGAAATTACTCAGTAAGCTATTTTAGTATGTGGATTTGGTGAATGGAGAAAGTGGTAATTTAAGAAATTTGTACGTGAAAGAAGCAAATCATAAAATAAATGTTTAAAATGCTCATGAGTTAATTTTAATTTTAAAAAATTAGTATAAACAATACTTAATTTGCATTTTCTGAATTTATATAACCAAGTTCTAACAAGTAGAAAATTGAAAGTTTGAGAGTAATTGTATTGTTATTTCAAAATGTCTGCATTGTAATCAATAGTTTTACTTAAGTTCCTTTTTCCTTTGCCACGCTTATATCGCTTTTTACTAGACGTTGATGACTTTGAATATTGAAAAAGATGCTTATATACTGAAGATTTATTAGAATTGTATTCAAAACTATTGTTAACAACATTATTATTATTATAAATTTGATTTAAGCCATAGGGGAAGAGAGTTTTATATTTTTTAATGTAATAATTTTTAAATACTAATCTATCAGTGAGTGAAATTTTAATATCTAAAATATGAAGGGATACATTTTTAAATCCGTGTGTAGCAAAGTGCTGATATTCGAATTGATGTTTAGAAGAGAGATCATTAAATACTTTATGGTCAAATTTTTTAATATGATCCCTGTGGACATTCATTCACAGATGTAAAGGGTTGCTGGTTTGGCCAATATAGGATAAGTTACAAATAGTACAATTAAGTTTGTATATGCAATTAAAAACTTTGCAGAATTTTTGTGAAGTGGAATTATTATTAATTTATAATGGGTCAGCATAAGGACAAGTTTTGCACCTAAGATTATTGCATCTATTGAAGGAATATGATTTAGATTGAGAGTAGGTATGGTATTCTTCCAAATCGTCTATAACGCTAAATTGGTCAATGTTTGTCGATCTATAATTATCCCAATTCATAATAAAAATAGACCGGACACTAGGTAATGAATAAAATTTACACCACGAATTTTAATTAAAATTCCCAATATATACCCCTTCAAAAACTATTTTGTTAGGTTCGAATTTCAAATTATAACTAATACCATAAAGAACTGAAAAGAAATTTCGGAGAGTAACAAAACAAGCGTAGTAGATAAGATCTAAATGAGATCTAAATGAGATTTTCATACGAAACATTCATAAATATGGGAAGTGTGGACAAATAGTCATAATCATCCGAAATGGAAGATATACAAAGCCATTAATACGTATGTGTCTGACTGACGCCCTACAACTGCAGGCCAAAGAGTGCCACATATAGTGGAAATACATGTCTAGATTAAAATGTAAAAATAAGCAATAAAAGATATTGACGTCTGGGTTAACTGAAAGATACAGAAATAAATAACACAAAAAAACACAATAGACTCCAATGCCTGCCGAGAGATGTCAGCACTATACACACACATATAAAACGAGCTTGAGAATCGAGTGTGAAACCTACCAAAAAGAGCAATAACCCGCAGAAAAAATCATAAAAGCGATGAGAGAACTCAAACCAAAATACTCCAAAATGCGAAATGTGAAGACATACCAAAATCAATCAATTGAAGGAATGAAAGGATTAGCTAAATAAAAACAATATCCATAGAGGGCCATATTAAGATATAGATGGGCTTGTAGTTAAAGTATAGAAGTGCGTTAGCGATAATAATAATCAAAATAAAATAAAATTAAAATTAAAAAGAGAATAAACTCTGTAATAAGCGCAAATGCAGCTTTACAACAGGTTTTACCCATTTTAAAAAAGTTTTTTGCAAATATAAAAGGTAGATGGTTGAATTCAGAAGTAAATAATAAATGTAAATGTACAATTAAAAGATGTAATAGAAGTCAGTATAGAAAACAGAATATCAAACACAAAATAATACAGAATATAAAATTTTCATCATGATATTGCGCAAAGCAGCTAATAGCATAACGGATTTATAAATAAAAATTGAAAGATTTTAATCGAAAATTATGCATAAACTACTGTATGTACAGAAAAACCCATCTCTGTCATATCTGTTACAAATGAGTAACTATAGATCAAGACTAAGGATAAAAATAGAAGGTAACATATCACTACAATGGAAAGGGGGATGAGAAGAATATTAGGATGCAAAATTCACAATTAAAAGTACATAAATATAAATAAAAATAAAAAGAAGACACGGCAAAAATGAGAAAAGGGAAATATATATATATATATATATATATATATATATATATAAAGTCTTTAATAATCTACTAAAAATCACCTAAAATCAGTAACCTACTAAAAATCAATTTGAATATCAGCACTTTGCTACCCACGGATTTAAAAATGTATCCCTTCATATTTTAAATATTAAGATTTCACTAACTGTTAGATTAGTATTTGAAAATTATTATATTAAAAAACACAAAACTCTCTTCCCCTATGGCTTAAATCAAATATATAATAATAATAATAATAATGTAGTTAACAATAGTTTTAATACAATTTCAGTAAATCTTCAGCATATAAACATCTTTTTCAGTATTCATCAACTCCTAGTAAAAAGCGATATCAGCTTGGCAAAGGAAAAAGTAACTTAAGTAAAATTATTGATTACAATGCAGACATATTGAAATTACAATATAATTATTCTCAAACTTTCAATTTCCTACCAATTAGAACTTGGTTATATAAAGTCAGAAAATGCAAATTAAATATTGTTTATGCTTACTTTTTAAAATTAAAATTAACTAATGAGCATTTTATACATTTATTTTATGATTTACTTCTCTTTCGTGCAAATAACTTAAATTTCCACCTACACCATTCACCTAATCCACCCACTAAAATAGGGGCGCGGTAGCCCATTGGTTAGCGCGCTGGAGTTGCACTCGGTAGGCCCGGGTTCGATTCCAGCCACTGCCAAAACTGCCGCCGTGTTCATGCGGAGTACGATCACGTTAAACATGTGGGTCCGAAAGTCCTTCCGAGAGGTTGGTGGTAGGGGAAGGAGGGTACGGTCCCTGTGGATGCCTCCCCCACTGGGTTCCGGTCTAAATTGGGTGGCACTTCCCAACCGTCCAAACAGTTACCTTACACCTTTCTGGTAGGTCGGACGGTCTGGGTTTCAACATCAACCCACTAAAATAGATTATTGTGTAATTTCTTTTAAGCACCCATTTCTTAATTCTCTTAACTTTAATAATTTATTTGCAAAGCATCAGCACTTGTTACCAGTAAGTAATATCAAAATACAAAACTCTTTCAAATATAATTTACCAATTGGTAGAACTATTTACAATTACAATGAAGTTTCAAGGTCATTAAACTCCGATAATCTTACATCATGTGTATGCAGCAATAAAAATCTTACACCTTATGTCAACTCCTCTCATGGACACATTATTACTGGGGATCTCAGTATAGTTCAGGATGATATACTTAAGGATATTATGAATAAAAGGTCTACATTTCGCATTCCATTCTGCCATCACCCCAAACTTCTTCTTCAGTCTTTATCTTTTGATTTTGATAAATTCATATACCAACAAGCTTCTTCACATTCCATTCCTATTGAAGCATTCCATCTATGGAAGTATACTACCTTACATCTTCTTAAAAATGTTATCATAAATAATAAATTGACGAAGACTAGTTATCCTTATAAACAACTCCTATCTGCTATTAAAGAACTACAACAACATTTTGCATAACTTTGTCATAACGCTTCTAATAATTATGCCATTATTTGTAAAAAATATTATGCTTCTCTGTTACAGAATTACTTATAAAACAATCATATTTTTAAACCCATTAATAATCAGTCTATCAAAATCAAAACTAAAACGCTAAAATTATATACACAATTAAATATTAATTGTAAGTTTTATAAATTTCCATATGTTACTTTGGTTCCTAAATTCCATAAATCACCTCTCAGTTTTAGAACGGTCTCTTGTGGATATAATACCTTTATCACTACAGCTAGTAAGTACTTGCTTAACTGTTTAAATAAAATTAATGAATCTCTTGAATTTAAGAATTCAGGATATTTCATTTTGAACAATAGTTTTGATTTAGTTAATCACATTAGTAAGCTTCCACATATTCTTGGTTTTTATAACTTTGATTTTAAAGACCTATTTAATAATATTGATATTAAAGATTTATATAAAGTTATTATCTCACTTTATCATGATTATCTCTTCCAATAATGATCCATTTAATATCAAAAACTTTCCTATGCTATTGCACTTTGTGTTATACAACAATTATATTATCCAAGGTGATAACATATATTTACAAACATCTGGTGTACCTCAAGGGGATTGTAGTAGTAGTATTCTAGCTAACTTATATCTTTATTATTATCCATGTCATTTTATCTCCAATTCATTATTATATATCGATAGGTTGCCGACTTAATTTGTATTGATGATTCCTATCCACTTAATATTGATTTTTAATCTTCTAGCCTAGAATTAATCCCTAATGAGCCTAGTGTTAGTCAAACTGTAAATTATTTAGACCAAAATTTAGATACCCATAATCATTTTATCAACAATCTATATGATAAAAAAGATTCTTATAACTTCACTATCATTAAGCTGCTATCATATCCATCTTGTAATTCTATTCAATTGTTTAGCAACGTCATTTTAAACCAGCTATTTCGAATACATCGACTTTCTAATTCTTAGTTTCACTTTCTCCACATCAATAATCTTAAACGCATTTGTCAAAATTACCACTATCCGGAAGTATTTGTAAATGATATTATTAATAGTTTCAAATACACCACGTAATAATTTTACAAATGCATAATTTATCCTTGATTGGATAATTCATTTTTGTAAGTTTCACCCATTCTTATCACCTAACTTACCACTAGGCCTGTGTTTGATACTGTTAACTACTTTTGAAAGGCTACTTTCCACTTATCCTGAGTCCCATACTGATCACTATTTTTGAAAGTCTTCATACAAACTATTTTTCGTTCAAATGTATTCATTCCGGTGTCCACTGTCTGGTGTCTGGTGTCCGGTGTCTGGTGTCCATATTTAAGTACTATCGCTATTGTCAGAAACTGGCTATTCTATCGGCTTTAATTCGAATTGTATGGCTGTCCTGACGAAAATGCAATTTCGAACTAGCCGCCATCTTTTTGTGTAGTTTCAATTGATTGTTCTTCATGTCTTCATCTTTAATCTTGAGCTAATTATTATTGTCTTTTCTTATTTTTGCAGTGTTTGCTTTTCATTATATATATATATATATATATATACATATATATATATTTATATATATATATATATATATATATATATATATATATATATATATATATATATATATATATATATATATATACCTTTTTAATTGTGATTTTTGTATACTAATATTCCCCTCATCCTCTTTCCATTATAGTGATAAGTTACCTTCTATTTTTATCCTTAGCCTTGGTCTATAGTTACTTATTTGTAGCAGATATGCTTGAGATCGATTTTTTGTATTTACCGTAGATAATGCATAGTTTTCGATTAAAAACAAATTCAATTTATGTATATATATATTAATATATATATTAATATATATATATATATATATATTAATATATATATGTATACATATATATATATATATATATATATATTAATATATATATATATATATACATATATATTGCTCGTCATGGTTGCGCTGAAGAGGTGTGTTTTGAGGTATTTATGTTTCCTTTATTGTTCCAATCTATATGCTTGTCGTCCATATAACACAAGTTTATAGATAAAATCTATTTTGTGTTTCAGAAACAAGCATTTTTGTGTTCATTTCGAAGGGATATATGAACCCGAAGAGAATTTTTTCGAAATTAACTTATCGTAAGCCTAAATCTCCTCCATGTGCAAGCTTTTTTACTTGATTTTTTTGTTTTCTTATTTGCATTCCTCATTTTTGAAATTTATTGATTGTCTTTGTCTTTATGACTTGCATTATGCTTTATTATTTCCTCTTTTTGTCTTAATTTCTTTTATTTCTTTGTATTTTGTAGAAAATTTTGGAATAGTGTATTATGAGTTACTACATACATTCTAACTTTGGATTTAATAATTTATATTTATATATATATATATATATATATATATATATATATATATATATATATATATATATATATATATATATATATATATATATATATATATATATATATATATATATATATATATATATATATATATAAATTGAAAGATTTTAATCGAAAATTACGCATGAACTACTGTATGTACAAAAAAAACCCATCACTAGCATATCTGTTACAAATGAGTAACTATAGACCAAGACTAAGGATAAAGATAGAAGGTAACATATCACTACAATGGTAAAGGGGGATGAGAAGAATATTAGGATACAAAATTCACAAGTAAAAGTATATAAATATAAATATAAATAAAAATAAAAATAAAGCACGGCAAAAATGAGAAAAGGCAATAATAATTATCACAAGATGAAAGATTAAGACATAGAGAACAATCAATTGAAACTACACAAAAATGGCGGTTAGTTCGAAATTGCATTCTCATCAAGACAGCCATACAATTCAAATTAAAACCGATAGAATTACCAGTTTCTGACAATGGCGATAGTATTTAACTATAGACACCATTGGAACTGTCTACTGGCTAGTGGAAGGAGAAAAATAAATCAATTGAATTACAAATCAGAAAAGTAATATGAACTCACAAGCATTGCCACGGCGTGTAAGTTGAATAAGCGACTGTGCATTTCACCTCACTTCGTCAATGCGAGTGGGCACCGGAATGAATACATTTGAACGATACATAATATGTATGGAGACTTTCAAAAAATAGTAATCAGTATAGGACTCAGGAAAAGTGGAAAACAGTCATTCGAAAATAGTAAACAATATTAGACTCAGGCCAAGTGGTAAGTTAGGTGATAAGAATGGGTGAATTCTGAAAATTGAGTTATCCAATCAAAGATAAATAATGCATGTGTAAAATTATTACGTGGTATATTTGAAATTATTAATAATATTATTTACAAATACTTCCGGATACTGGTATTTTTGACAAATACGTTTAAGATTATTGATGTGGAGAAAGTGAATATATATATATATATATATATATATTAATATATATATATATTAATATGTATATTATTAATATATATATATATATATATATATATATATATATATATATATATATATATATATATATATATATGTATATATATATATATATATATATATATATATATATATATATATATATAGTTCAATTTTTAATAATATTAACGTTACACGAATATTAAAAAATTGACAACTTTTATGCAAATTATAAATGTGCACTTAATCAAAGCTTTTATATACCCCATTTCCTTTAGACGAAAAGTCTACAGCTATAATTTATTGCCAAAACAATTAAACAACTCTGTCTCTTGTTCGTGTTTAGATCCCAATTATCAATAATATAGAGACAAACAACACGGACATGTAATTACAGAAAAACCTCAACATCATTATGGAACCCACACTAAAAAAGATACTTAGCTATGGATTTAAATACAGACTTCCCCTTTTATTCAGCAAACTGAAAATTCTTCAAGCAATTGCAATAGATCTTGATAAATGTATATATAAATTATCAAGTAAATACAACTGCAACATTGAAGCCTTCAAAATCTGGCAAGTACAAATCACCTGGTACATAAATATTTGCTCAATCAATTACCTATACCGTCTTCCCAATATAATTAAAGACATTTTCAAACAGATAAAATTACTGAAAAATAATTTTGTTGTTACATATGTCGTAAAGTAGCCACTAGCTATGCAAAATATTTTATTTGGAAGGACTTAATAAACAACTCACTACATCTGCGTATCATTCACATCCATCCAGCATAGTCAATCAATTATCAGTAAACAAATTATAGCAAGCTACAGACTTATCAAACTAAAACATAATCTAAATTATCCAGAGATGGTACTTATACCAAAATTTCATAAATCTCCAATTACTTTCAGAACAGTCAATATTGGATTTAATTCATATACCAACGCAGCTGATGAAAAACTACATTCTCTTCTAAATCAAATATATGTACATTTTACTAAACAGTGAATTCATATTATAAAAAATCTGATGTGGGCAGCACATGACTTTCCTTATATAATGAAATAAATTTACTACTTTTACAGTAAAAAAAAATAGATTATTTTTATAGTAGACATTTATATTCTTTCCAAAATATTGAATTTCGTCAATGAGTCGTCATTTTTATCCATTTGACGAGTTTTTCGTTAATTCAGCAACATTTAAAAAGTCACCAAGTTGGCGACATTTCACCAAATTCGTGGCTTGAAGTAATAAATTTATAGTAGTAATAAATTTATATGATACATTATAGTAGTAATAATAGTTTATAGTAGTAATAAATTTATATGAATTCGTAGTAGTAATAAATTTATATGATACATATATCTCGCCAAACGTTATAGACGGAGAAATAAGTTATTCTTACAGCAGATGAATGACTATTGGCGTTCAAATACAAAAGTATTACTTAAAGTATCTTTTTTCATGAATGGAACGAGCTAGATCTACGAGAATGATGTCACCAAATTTATCGCAAGGTATTACATGTGAAAAGTGAACCTGTTTCTCAATAGGAAATATTTTTTTTATTTTATATGATTTTTTGATAATTTTTTTTGAAAAATGTGCAATATATCGAGAACAGTTCATGTTAGCGTTCTAAAATTTATGTTAATCGCTTTCTAATGAAAAATTACATAAGAAATGTCTATTTGTGTAACTTTATTAGAGGTTTTGATTTTTTGACGATTTTTTCAAAATTTCACTTGAAAATTAAGGGGGGGGGGTCTGAACATTCGATTGCGTATAAAAACAATAGGCTTCCAGTGCTTACGGATTGTAATTTTTGTACCAAATTTGGTTCGAATCGGTCCATTCGTTCGTCAGTTATCGTCTCCACAGATTCATTGACACTCACACACACATACTTTCACACACACACACACACACACACACACACACACGCACACACAGACATCACTTCAAAAATGTTCGATTCGTGATCAGGGATGCTTGAAACGTGCTGTCCCGTCGAAAACTCGAATTTGAATTTTCGATTCCATCACAATACTTTCCTTGGGCGCGGTAGCCCATTGGTTAGCGCGCTGGAGTTGCACTCGGTAGGCCCGGGTTCGATTCCAGCCACTGCCAAAACTGCCGCCGTGTTCATGCGGAGTACGATCACGTTAAACATGTGGGTCCGAAAGTCCTTCCGAGAGGTTGGTGGAAGGGGAAGGAGGGTACGGTCCCTGTGGATGCCTCCCCCACTAGGTTCCGGTCTAAATTGGGTGGCACTTCCCGACCGTCCAAACAGTTACCTTACACCTTTCTGGTAGGTCGGACGGTCTGGGTTTCAACAACAACAACAACAATACTTTCCTTATACATTATTGTATATAAGGAAAGTAAAAATAGCTTAAAGCTAGTGGAAAAATTAAAACAACTTCAAAATGTTTATGATATTAAAATTTTTAATTTTAAATACTTATTTAATAACATAGACATACATGATTTATATAAAGTAGTAATAAATTTATATGATACATATGCTAAATTTCATTACCCAACAATTCCAAAATTTAAAACTTTATTAAAATTCATTCTATACAACCAGTATTTATCTCAAGGTACTTGCATTTACAAATTAACACATGGTATTCCACAGGGAGGAATCTCACCCACCATTTTGGCCAATTTATATCTACACTTTTATGAAATTAAGCCCAACTTCAAAAGTCATCTCATGCATCGTTTCATTGATGATCTATCTCATTGCTAAACTCATTTTTAAAGATGAACCAAACTTAACATTTCAATTCTATCCTCACAATCTACAGCTTATTGAAAATTTGTATTCATCACCCTGAATCAACTACCTTGACGTTAGTTTACTACTTCAATCTGCAGATAATCTTAAATTTAAGATTTATGACAAAACTGCTTCCTACAGATTCAAAGTCAACAAGCTCCAAAATTTTTCATCAAACCATTCAAAATCTGTGCTTAAAAATAGTATTAATAATCAATTATAACGAATAAAAAATAAGTTCATTTTGTTTTTATGAACAACATATTTGAACATTAATAATCACAACCATAAAATATCAATACCCTCCACATCTTATATACCTTTATCAAAACCAACTTCAAAACCAAACTCAAATTAAAGAAACTTATTGATGCCACAGTCTTATTTGCTTTTGCATAAATGAAAGCCATATACACCAAGAAGTTGCCACTAAATGTATATGCACTTTATCTACCAGTAATATACTTTTGATATTTAGAATTTTAATTAAGTATCAGGGAGCAGCAATCGAATTGCAAAAACAAGCAACGCTTAGGGGGCTTTAGTATGGGAAGGGATTCGAGGGCAAAACTAGATAATTGCCATCTAAAAAAAATCTGATGTGATCAACACATGACTTTCCTTATATAATGCAATGAATTTACTATTTTTACAATAAAAAAAATTGGCTTTTCTTATAGTAGCTAATATTCTTTCCAAGAAATTGAATTTTCGTCAATTAGTCGTCATTTGCACTGATTTAGTGTCATTTTTATCCATTTGGCGAGATTTTCGTTAATTTGGCGACATTTAAAAATGTCGCCAAGTTGGCGACAGTCGTCTAAATTTGGCGACAAAATTTCACCAAGCGTTATGGACGGAGAAATAAGTTATTCTATTAGACGGAGAATTAAGTTATTATAGCAGATAAATAACTATTGGCGTTCAAATATAAAAGTATTACTCAAGTATATTTTCTCATGAATGGAATCTAGATCCGCGAGAATGATGTCACCCAATTTATCGCATAATATTGCATATGAAAAGTGAACATGTTTCTTAAGAGTTAATATATTTTTTTAATTTATGGGATTTCTTGACAAATTTATTTAAAAAAGTGCAATATCTCGAGAACGGTTCATGCTAGCGATCTAAAGTTTATGTCAATCGTTTTTTAAGGAAATTTACATTAGAAATGCCTATTTGCGTAACTTTATTAAAGGTTTTGATTTTTTGATGATTTTTTCAAAATTTCACTCGACAATTTAGGGGGGGGAGGGTTCTGAACATTCGATTACGGTTAAAAAAATAGACTTCCAGTATTCACGGATTATTATTTTTGTACCAAATTTTATTCGAATCGCTCTATTTGTTCGTGAGATATCGTCTCCACAGACTCACTGACACACACACACACACAGACATCACTTCAAAAATATTTGATTCGTGATCAGGGATGCTTGAAACGTGCTCTCCCGTCGAAAACTCGAATTTGAGTTTTCCACCCCATCATAATACTTTCCTTATACATTATGTATATAAGGAAAGTAAAAACAGTGAGGTCAGTAGAATAAACTGTGGCAGAACTTATTCCCAAGCGTGCTGTTGAAAAGATTCGAAAAAACTTTTTTTTTTTTTTTTTTTTTTGCAAGTATTGTATCAACATATTTGTCATGCAATTGTATGTTATTTCTTAAATATAATATTTAAATTCATCAGTTGTAAATTATTACTTTCCTTATATACATAATGTGTAAGGAAAGTATTGTGACGAGGTCGAAAATTCGAATTCGAGTTTTCGACGGGAGAGCACGTTTCAAGCATCCCTGATCACGAATCAAACATTTTTGAGGTGATGTCTGTGTGTGTGAGTGTGTCAGCGAGTCTGCGGAGACGATATCTCATGAACGATTGGAGCGATTCGAATGAAATTTGGTACAAAACTCACAATCCGTGTATACTGGAAGCCTATTGTTTTTAAACGTTATCGAATGTTCAGAACCCCCCTAAATTTTTGAGTGAAATTTTGAAAAAATCACCAAAAAATCAAAACCTTTAATAAAGTTAAGCAAATAGACATTTCTTATGTAATTTTCCCTTAGAAAACGATTGATATAAACTTTAGAATGCTAGCATGAACTGTTTTCGCGATATTGCAAATTTTTAAAATAAATTTATCAAAAAATCCCATAAATTAAAAAAATATATTAACTGTTGAGAAACCTGTTCACTTTTTGTATGTAATATCATGCGATAAATTGGGTGACATCATCCTCGTGGATCTAGCTTGTTCTATTCATGAGAAAAGATACTTTGAGTAATACTTTTGTATTTGAACACCAATAGTCATTTATCTACTATAAGAATAACTTATTTCTCAGTTTATAACGCTTGGCGAGAAATTGGCGACGAATTTGGCGGAATGTCACCAACTTGGCGACTGTTTTAAATGTTGCCAAATTAACGAAAATCTCGCCGAATGGATAAAAGTAACACTAAATCAATGAAAAAGACGACTAATTGACGAAAATTCAATATCTTGGAAAGAATATAAGTAGCTACTATAAGAAAAACCTATTTTTTTTGCTGTAAAAGTAGTAAATTCATTGCATTATATAAGGAAAGTCATGTGTTGCCCACATCAGATTCTTTCCAAATATATTCAAAAAATTTTTATCTAGAAAGAAAAACAAGGGACACAAAATAGTTTTATTTGTGAACCCAAAATGTGTAGTTAAGCCATTAGTAGGTGTCGCATATAATAACCACCGCCCACTTCGCCCTAGCTAAATTCGAGCAGCAATGGCTGGTACAAAAGTATGAGAAAGTAATAAGTGATTCTGAACAATGTGAAATGGGAAGAATAGAGAAAGTGTTGAGGCTCCCCTCACTACAGATACTGTTGCGAACTTGCAATATTCCCTTATTGAAGTATTTTCTTTTGAGAAACAGACGGAGAAAACATTTGTGCATGCTTTCCCATGACGTGAAACTAAGGTTGCCGGAATGCCGAACGTCGAAGAGGGGTTTCCAGATTTAGCTATTTATCGGCAATTGGGCGACATTTGGGGACTTCCGGAAGGTTCGAGAAACACCCCGAAATAATCAATGTTCTACGAGATATTAGAGATTTCCAGAAGTTTTTATAGAGAGTCTATAAAGGGAATCATCACTTAGTCAAAAATCTGATGTGGGCAACACATGACTTTCCTTATATAATGTAATTAATTTACTACTTTTACAGTAAAAAAAGTAGGTTTTTCTTATAGTAGATATTAATATTCTTTCCAAGATATTAAATTTTCGACAATTAGTCGTCATTTTTATCCATTTGGCGAGATTTTCGTTAATTTGGCAACATTTCAAAAAGTCGCCAAGTTGGCGACATTCCGCTAAATTCGTCGCCAAAATCTCGCCAAGCGTTATGCACTAAGAAATAAGTTATTCTTACAGCAGATAAATGACTATTGGCGTTCAAACACAAAAGTATTACTAAAAGTATATTTTTTCATGAATGGAATGAGCTAGTTCCACGAGAATGATGTAACCCAATTTATCGCATGGTATTACATATGAAAAGTGAACATGTTTCTCAATAGGAATTTTTTTTTATATGACTTTTTGATAATTTTTTTTTAAAAAATGAACAATATCTCGAGAACGGTTCATGTTAGCATTCTAAAATTTATGTCAATCGTTTTCTAATAAAAAATTACATAAGAAATGTCTATTTGCGTAACTTTATTAGTGGTTTTGATTTTTTGACGATTTTTTCAAAATTTCATTCGAAAATTTAGGGGGGTTCTTAACATTCGATTGCATATAAAAGCAATAGGCTTCCAGTGTTTACGGATTGTGATTTTTGTACCAAATTCGGTTCGAATCGGTCCATTCGTTCGTCAGTTATCGTCTCCACAGACTCACTGACACACACACACACACACACACATACTTTCACACACACACACACACACACACACACACACACACACACACACACACACACACACAGACATCACTTCAAAAATGTTTGATTCGTGATCAGGGATGCTTGAAACGTGCTCTCCCGTCGAAAACTCGAATTCGAATTTTCGACCCCGTCACAATACTTTCCTTATACATTATGTATATAAGGAAAGTAAAAAGCAATTTGCGGGATACAAGCTACATTGAACTGTAATTTTTGTCAATGTTTTGAGAACAGTAGCTGCTGTTTTGGGAAGTGGCTTTCGTCAATGTTCTTAGATAATATCGGTTATTTTGTGAAATTAATGGAGCATTTAACAGTTGTTTTACTGTATATTGTTCATGTTTACGCTACGTTTGTGAATAAACGTGTTAGTGTTATCCAGAAATTTGGACTCATTCTTCTATCCTACGATCCCATGATTCCCTAGGATACGTTGTAATGAATTGGCATCAGAAGTGGGATTTCTTGAAATTTGACAAGTGTATATGGTAGTGACTAGGAAAGCGATGGAGAAACAGCTGAAAGAGATGGTGGCTTTGATTAAAGCCATGAAAGACGACGGACAGCAAACAGTGAACAATGAAAGTGGTACAAGACGAGATGAAAACTGGAAAATTGGCTATGAAGGAAAAGATGAAAGTAGTGAAAGCCGGACAAGAATCGATTGCAAAAAATCTGATGTGGGCAGCACATGACTTTCCTTATATAATGCAATGAATTTAGTACTTTTACAGTAAAAAAAATCTGATGTGGGCAACACATGACTTTCCTTATATAATGAAATGAATTTACTACTTTCACAGTAAAATAAATAGGTTTTTCTTCTAGTAGATACTAATATCCTTTCCAAGATATTGAATTTTCGACAATTAGTTGTCATTTTCATTGATTTATCGTCATTTTTATCCATTTGGCGAGATTTTCGTTAATTTGGCAACATTTCAAAAAGTCTTCAAGTTGGCGACATTTCGCAAATTTCGTCGCCAAAATCTCGCCAAGCGTTATGGACGAAGAAATAAGTTATTCTTACAGCAGATAAATTGGCGTTCAAATGCAAAAGTATTACTCAAAGTATCTTTTTTCATGAATGGAACGAGCTAGATCCACGAGAATGATGTCACCCAATTTATCGCATGATATTATATATGAAAAGTGAACATGTTTCTCAATAGGAAATATTTTTTTTTTTATTTTATATGACTTTTTGATAATTTTTTTGAAAAATGTGCAATATCTCGAGAACGGTTCATGTTAGCGTTCTAAAATTTATGTTAATCGTTTTCTAATGAAAAATTACATAAGAAATGTCTATTTACGTAACTTTATTATTGGTTTTGATTTTTTGACGATTTTTTCAAAATTTCATTCGAAAATTTAGGGTTGTTCTGAACATTCGATTGCGTATAAAAACAATAGGCTTCCAGTGTTTACAGATTGTGATTTTTGTAACAAATTTGGTTCGAATCGGTACATTCGTTCGTCAGTTATCGTCTCCACAGACTCACTGACACACACACACACATACACACATACTTTCACACACACACACACACACACACACACACACACACACACACACACACACACACAGACATCACTTCAAAAATGTTTGATTCGTGATCAGGGATGCTTGAAACGTGCTCTCCCGTCGAAAACTCGAATTCGAATTTTCGACCCCGTCACAATACTTTCCTTATACATTATGTATATAAGGAAAGTAAAAATAGATTATTTTTATAGTAGATATTTATATTCTTTCCAAGATATTGAATTTTCGTCAATAAGTCGTCATTTTCGTTGATTTAGCAACATTTAAAAAGTCGCCAAGTCGGCGACATTTCATCAAATTCGTCTCCAAAATCTCGCCAAGCGTTATGGACGGAGAAATAAGTTATTCTTACAGCAGATAAATGACTATTGGCGTTCAAATACAAAAGTATTACTCACTGTATCTTTTTCCGTGAATGGAACGAGCTAGATCCACGAGAATGATGTCACCAAATGTATCGTAAGGTATTACATATGAAAAGTGAATATGTTTCTCAATAGGAAATATTTTTTTTTATTTTATATGACTTTTTGATATATTTTTTTTAAATGTGCAATATCTCGAGAACGGTTCATGTTAGCTTTCTAAAATTTATGTTAATCGTTTTTTAATGAAAAATTGCATAAGAAATGTCTATTTCCGTAACTTTATTAGAGGTTTAGATTTTTTGACGATTTTTTCAAAATTTCACTCGAAAATTTAGGGGGTTCTGAAAATTCGATTTCGTATAAAAACAATAGGCTTCCAGTGTTTACGGATTGTAATTTTTGTACCAAATTTCGTTCGAATCGGTTCATTCGTTCGTCAGTTATCGTCTCCACAGACTCACTGCCACACACACACACACACAGACATCACTTCAAAAATGTTCAATTCGTGATCTGGGATACCTGAAACGTGCTCTCCCGTCGAAAACTCGAATTCGAATTTTCGATCCCGTCACAATACCTTCCTTATACATTATGTATATAAGGAAAGTAAAAAGATGAAAGAAAATACTTCAGTGAAGGAATATTACACGTTTGCAACAACATTTTATAATAAAACAAATTATTCGAAAATAATAATTTCACGCTAAGAAATCAGCTCCCAACTAATAAACGTACCTAAGAATTTAGTCCACAAGCCCTCATACGAAAAATTGATCTACCTGTATATGATCTTTGAAGTCAATTTCTCGTATCCACCTCGCAGAGCCACCCCCAACCTCCCTCAAGCTCGCATGAAAACAATAAAATTCTAACCGCATCGCCTTTAATCCATCGATAATCTACTTTCGAATTCAGTTCAGCGAAAACACGATATATCGATACCCGAACGTTATTTATAAGGCGATGTATCGGCTTGAGTCGTGAACAGATGCCTCGGCGATCGATGGAGGACGCTACGCAGTTAAACGCTTCCGATAATCTGAAATTGTCAGTTGCCTGTCGATAACAACTTGTTCTCCGATTGGTATCCAGGAATTTCGCGGTCGTTGGAAGTTTTTGGCATTTTGTGGGGTACTCGGAAATAAACGAACAATAAGGGGGAGTCAATTAACGAGCGGCGTTGATTGAATTATTGCCTATATTTCTCTTTCGGAAGCGTCATTAATATAAATTACAAGAAGAATTCTTACAGGACTAGATGTTAAGACCACCTATGATCAGGTGCATACAAAGTCATGAAAAATATTCTTTTCCACCGGCCCGCCTGGAGTGCTTGAGCTCCTAAAATCCCGAGATATATAAGGACCACGCACAACTTCTGAGAAATGGTAATAAAACGCGATCCCTTAACAAAACATAATTGCAATATAACTCTTAGCAAAACGCAATTACTTCAGGTCCCCCTAGATTTCCATAACAAAATACAGTAATTTTACACCCTCCCCCTCAGAACCCTTTAACAAAACGCAACCATTTCATAACTCCCTGGATCCCCCTAACAAAACGATCTTACTCCAGGACGCCTTAGATCTCCCAGACAGAACACAATTACTTCACAATCCCTTAGATTCCCTAACAAAGTACAATTACCTTACCACCCCTAAACTATCTAACAAAACGCAATCATTTTACGTTTTCCCCTTAACAGAATGATTTTACTTCAGGACCCCTGAAATTCTCGAACAAAATGAACTTCACAAAACCTTAGATGCCCCGAAACCACAATTACTCCAAAACCCCTAGATCTCCCTCACAAAATGCACTTATTTTACTACCCCTAGACTCTCTAACAAAACGCAACCATTTCACGATTCCCTAGATCCCCTTAACAAAATGCGAATTACTTACGAATTACGAGCCCCTAACAAAACGTAACAAAAAAGCCATTCTACTTTGATTCAAGAATTAATAATTAAAATAAAATAAAAGTGAAAAATGATAATATAAATTAGTAATTCTCACAAAACGACAGGGATTATCTAAGGAATTAAATTTAATTGCAGATATATTAAATTGTTACCAACTTGTCGATAATTACCCCCAAATCACCACGTTCATTATATATCGCCATATTTGTTGGGATGCATGGTAGACGAAGCTCTTTTATGTATCTTGTGCATTTGCATGTTTTGAAAGACTAAAAATTACATTTATAGAAAGAAATGGTGGATTTAAGAAGAAGGGGTCGGTTGGCAAAAGTCTATGAAGGGAGGCCCGGTTATATACAAATGACATCAATTTACCACAGATGAATGTCTTTTCTATTCAGATGAATATTTTTGTTCAGATGAATGTCTTTTCTATTTCATAGTTCTATGCTTTCTAGTAAATTATTTGAATTCAATTCTGAACAATTAAGTGATAACGAGCTCCTAAACATTGTTGAACAGCATGCTTTTGAAGATGAAAATTGCGAAGAAGAGGATGAAAATGCAAGAAAAAAGGAGATGTCAATATTCTGGCAAGTTGAGCATTACTCGTTGTTGGTGAAATTCTTGAATCCCATTCTGAACAATTAAGTGATAACGATACATAAGTGAACGAACATATGTGGTAGGTAAGATAGTCCAGTGATACATTAAGTGAACATTTGGGGCAGGATAGTCCAGTGATACATTAAGTGAACATTTGGGGCAGGATAGTCCAGTGATACATTAAGGGGGGACATCACCTTGAACCTTAAAAAAAAATTAAATTTACAAAACTTTTGGAGAAAATAGAATGAAAAGTTAAGAAATCATAAAAAAAAATTATTAAGAAATTCCAAATAGAACCCAAATTATCACCAAATATGTGAAGAAACACATTCAAATTTTATTGAGCGTCTCTTTAAACCCGCGATGTGGCGTCTGCTGCGTAATTGTTTACATTGCATTGAGGGTGACTGCAAAACATTTTTAGCTATTGAAAGTGCACATCCTTATGGCCCAGAGTGCAAAGTGTCCACAATAGAATGTGTTGGTCACATTAAAAAAAGGATGGGTACAAAGCTGCGAAAACAAAATGTGAAAGGCAAAAAACTCAATGATGGAAAAACAATTGGAGAAAAAAGTCGTCTGACAGATGTTATTATGGATAAACTTGCAGTGTATTATGGCAATGCTATTTGGGGAAATTATAAATCTGTGACAGACATGCAAAAAGCAATATGGGCCACATTCTACCACAAACTTTCCACTGATGAGGAGCCACTCTATGACTTTTGTCCAAAAGAAGAAATCTCTTTGTGACCATACCAGAGAGCTGTTGTGAGCAAAAAAGCATACAGACATTCAACTTCTATTCCAGCTGCAGTTATCGATAGCATTAAAGACATTTTTAAAGACCTTTCTATCTCTTCTCTGTTATAAAAGTGCCTAGTAGGACATACTCAAAATACAAATGAAAGTTTAAATGCCCTCATCTGGAAATTTTGTCCGAAAACATCGGGTTCAGCCAGAAAAATTGTTCAAATTGCTACAAATGAAGCAGTTGTATGTTTTGATGACGACCAAATTGGTCGGTTGAATACAATAAGGGAATTGTGCTTCCAGTTTGGGGAATTTTTATGCATTGTGCTTGAGAAACAGATAAAAAGCGAATCACTGTGGCAGAAATTCGAGAGGAAGAGTGCACATTGGAAGCTGGTAGAGCACGAAGAAGCAAAAAGTCAATCAAAGAAGCTCTGGCATTGAAAAAAATGTCCTACTTATACCTCTGGAGAGTTTTAGATGATAAATGCTTTGAAAATTATTGTGAAAGGTATTTTAAGCAAAATTTTGACTTTAAAGCTCTTTATCTCAAAACTATGTTTTTTCACATTGTGTGCACCATACCTTCAAAACTAATGAACATATAATTCTAAAAATTTTCATGCTATTTCATATTACATATGTGTACATGCTATACCTAAATTTTCTTGAAAATTCATTGAAAAAAAATCAAAAATTATTTTGTTTATAATTTTTTTCAAATTTTCAAATTTTTTTTATATAAGTGCCTCGAATGTTTATTTTAACTCCATTTTTCAATATAAATTGAGGTATAGTCTGAAACATACCTCTTTCAGAGTTTATATATAAAATATTAAGTAAAAATGTGTAACAGTTCTTTTGGAATCCTGCACGCAAGGTACCCATATGAAATCTGATTTTTGAAAAACATGAATCTGTTTACTATTTAGTTAATTATTTCTGTTACACATTTATTGACAATGTTTATATTTATAATTTTATAAAGAGTGTTGGATTGTACATAAATAATTTAGTTCTCACAAAACAATTATTTAAGGAGTAACTGAGGTTTAGGTTTTGGTCTAATATCGGTGTTTAATGTGCTGGCCAAGGTGATGTCCCCTCTTAAGTGAATATATGAGGTAGGATAGCCCTCAAAGATTAAGGCACAGGGATTGCACTAGGATAATACGAGCTCGGTTCCAAGTGCTTCCCGAACAATCCCCACGTCTATTCTGAGTACGGGAACGCTAAATCTGTGGATCCGAAAGTTTTTCCGAGAGGCTGCTTAGCAGGGGAGGAGAGTGCGGTCCCCGTGAATGTCATTCCCACTGAGTCCCGGTCTAAATTGGATGCGACTCTCCCGGTCGTCCAAATGGAAACCTTAGACTTTCGGGTAGGTCGGACAGTCTGGGTCGAAAAAAAAAGAAAGTACGCTGCAGAAAATACAGATGGATTCCTGTCAAAATAGGTGGCTAAATGGCTCAATGTGATCCGCTCTCTGTGGTGCGTGGCGGCAACATTGTATGACAACAAGATGGTTCATGCATAGGCCGTAATATTTCGTCGAATGAAGTACCTAGACCATTGGAAATAAATCTCCTGAACATGATGAGGTTGTGGGAGATCCCAGTAGTTAGCGCCCGGGGATTGCACTCGACTAGAGTTCAATTCCTGGCTCTGCCCAAACTGTCCTCGTGTTCAGAATACGGGCACGTTAAAAGTCCTGAGAGGTTGGTGGTAGGGGAGGCCGTCCAAGCAGATACCTTACACGTTTTGGATAGGTCGGACGGGTTGAGTTGAAGAAGAAGAACATAGAAGAACAGCGTGATTGTGTAAATGGACATTGCAAAGAGGATGAAAGTGCATGCATTGGCAAAGTTGACGATAGTAAAAAAGTTAGAATCCTTAGTTCGGCAAGTTGAGCTGGTAAAAGCCCTAATGATGGCTGCTGACCTGAACTTCGAACGTATCATGCCAAATTCGACGAAATATAAAGTTCTGAGTGCTTGCAAGTTAATTTACGAAGGTTACAAGTTAATTTACGATTAATGTAAAAGGAAAAGATTATTTTACATTGATTAAATATTTTCTAAAAGATCAAATTTTCATATATGTTTGATAAACTTTTGAGTATCGTAAATTCATTATCCTTTCCAGATATATGTCGTTAAAATGCGTAAAAATCACATATGATAAAATTTATGTGAGCTTTTTGGAAGATATATGTGATGCATTTTGTGTGGATTACTATGTTCTATTAGCGCGGTTTCGATTATTGAGGTGTTTTAGTGACATTTATTAATTACAATAATTGAGAGATCACTATATGCATTTCATATTGTTCAGATATAAATGTAAAGTCCACTTCCTTTACAGAATATAAAAATTTGATTTCAGTAACTTAATGCACAGCATTGTCTGATCAGCAAATATCTGTGGATTAAAGTTCAAATCCCATTTAATATTTGAGCTTGTAACACACATACGCACAAACAATGGCGTTCAAAATCATCCAAAAAAAAAGAAAAAAAAAGCACCATTTTGGCCTGCCAAAATAGGGCTGAAACAAGACGTCCAAAAATAAGCGTCCTTTGTTTCCGTATAATAAATTACGTATCAAATGATTGTTTATTTACTATGCCTGACTGTGCTGATATTTCATGATATTTCAAAAAATCATTCGAAAATCTGAGAGACTACATATACAAACATACATGCACACATTTCTGTTTCATGAAATATCAACAAGTTATTCAGAAGAAAGTTAATATTTGAAGAAAATATTTTCCTGATCCAATTTTCGTTTTCGCAATTATGATTTTGTTTTACTGCATATTGCACACAAGATACATGTGGTAGCACCAGTATCTCGAGTAATACTGGTTGTGAGAATAGGCGTTGTAGGCTTCTTCCTCAAACGGAACTCTTAACTTTATAAAAAATAAGTTCAAAATATATTGTCTTTAATTTTAATAAAGCTTATCATACTAAAAATTTTAAACTTGGGAGTATTTTAAACTACAAAAACTGGTTACATACCTAGATTGTTACAGTCCCATTCCTTAAAATGAGAATTTCACTGGCAAAGTAAAGTAAAATTAATATACCAGAAAGTGCTTTACTATCAAACAACATAATATCGAGTGTGAGTAATTTACTGACGTTATTATCGTTTTTCGAATGGCAACAAGCATATTATACTCACAATATAAAAGAGAAAATTTGTAACACGTGACAACGCAAAATGAAGGTATTATAATAATCATTGTTAATAAGCAGTTAAAAGAAATCCAATATTTAACCTCATATATATATATATATATATACACAGGGTGTCCCAAAAACATTGACTTCGGCTTTTATTCCTTAAATATTGATCTTAGACATATAAATTACAAGGTTGCGTTAAAAAAGATACAGAATTTTATGAAATCGATAAAAATTTTTAGGAGATTAAATTTGAAGAGATACAAAATTTAAATTTTTATACGGCCCTCGTACAAAAACATTTCTAATAAGTAAAATTTGCATCATACACTAATAATGTGATGTACAAAGTTTCAGCATTTTATCATAAAAGGTCTCAGAGATATGTTTAAACAAAGTTGGTGAGGGATTACTCACCAATTAAAATGTAAATGTTTACAGCAAGAGTGCAAATGATGCAACGTAGAAATGCATTATAGGCAAATAATATCTGCCTCTTTAATGGATCTTTGGCATGGATGGAAAACATTTTGAACAAGCTTTGTAATCTTTGTGTAAATTTAGTATTTCTATACAGTGTAGATACTTTTGTACCAATAAATAACAAAATTATTATTTATTTATATAATCATTACTTTCTTTTGTTATTTGTGTATGACCCCTGAAACGCAATCTGCTGACATGATTTTTCCAGTATATATATTATATATAATTATTAATTATATAAATAAAAATGAAAAATAATAAACTAAGTCAAAAACATTAGAAAAATCAAAAAATAGGAAAATAAGATGCATTAACATTAATGTTTTGAATTTTATTTTCGCAAAAAAATGTAACTTTTGTCAGTATTGAAACTACGTTTTGAGCGCCCTTATAATGGTGTATAGTGGCATTCTCGATTATCCATTTTTCATATGAATTACTTGTTTAGTAGGAATTTTCATCTTTGATTCATATTCATATTCATGTTTGCATATTTGGGAAGTTGTATTCTGAATTGCTTGTCCAGTCTCCAGCTTAGACTCACTGGACGGGTTTGGGAGTAACTCCGTGAACGTTCGTACTGCCTCCCTGGTAGAATTTCGACTTGTTCATTCCGGTGCTTATAGATTAAGCTGTTGAGGTTGATCGTGTATACACGTGGTAGAAGAATGGTTCATGCCGCATGGTAATACAATTTTCTTAATGTATCCTTTTTTCATTTTTGTTGCCTGTAGTCTGAGTTTAAGTATTTATAGTAATGTACTATTGCTTAATCTGAAACAGGCATTTGTTTGGGTTAATTGGAATTAAATACTCAGACCTGACGATGAATTTAATTCTAATTAATCATCGAATTTGGGATGGTGCTGTTCTTTTCTGTTATCGGCATTATGGCTTAGAATTTGCTTCTATGGTGATGTTAATATTACTTGAATTGTATTTTTTTATTTTTACATAATTCTTATTTTTACATTTCAAATATTTACCCATATACTTGTCTGCTGCATTATGCGCGTATTGTATATTGGTTTCTTATTTTCTGTCTAGTTGTTTACGAGTTTCTGTGGTAATATTCAATTTTAATTATATATATATATATATAATACAGTAGCGAACTTTAAAAATTATGAAAACTTTGCAATTATGCAAATGTAAAAATTGTGTAAATAGCTTAAATAGGAATTACAAAACAAAATTCATTTAATTTATTCCGCCAATGCAGCTAATAAATAAAATGATTTCAATAAGAAAAAAAGATTTGAAGATCCAATGAAAGAAAAGTGAGAAGCTGTAACACGAATATTCAACTATATAACAGGCTTAGGAATTATAAGTATAAATCAAGAAATCCTCAAGCAAATGGAAAAAATAAAAAAGCAAATAAATAAAAAAAAAATCGAATCAACAAGTCAATGAAAAGTATCAAAATACAAAGGTATTGATCGAAAAAAGAATAACAAACGAAATCAAGCACAAACGCTATATACGTGGACAAGGCTCTAAGCCTAAATCATGAATTGTTCACTTCCACAAAAATCGCAATCATGCCCAAGTTTTTTGTAGAAGCAAACACAAAAATGTATGTTTCTGAAGAAATAGATAGATTATATCTGTAAACTATTTCTACTTGGACGACGTACATAAATAAGAAAAATAAAAGGAAAAATGGATACCAAAAAAACGACTGAAAAAACACACTAACCTGGTAAGCACGGGAACACAGAAAGAAGTGACAACTGTTGCCATTCACAAAGGAAGAAGATTATACTGTTGTTATTTGTAAGAAATAAATAACAGTAATATGAAAAGACAGGTACAAGAGATAATATACCATCAAGAGGGGCAAAAATAGAAAGGCTAATGTCTAAGTGGATGTATAAATAAAATATAATTAAAACAAGAGAAGGGAGATAGATGTCAGGCTAAAATTTAAAGCAATATTAAATAAATAAATTCAAGAAAATCCAGCTATTCTAAATTTTTCTCTATATCATTTACAAAATAAGAGGGATATTTATATAAATTGATGGTAATTTTTAGATTATCAATATGTAAAGCATGGAATTTTTTATCAGATAATCTACATATTCTAAAAAGCTGATTAAGAATTATATTTCTAAACAATAGAAACAAGTTGCAGGAATTAAATGGTAAGATTTTATTAATTTTAAAATTAAAAGAGTCTTTTTTATCATATAAATTAGCAAGAATTTCTATTAGAAGGTTCAACAAAAATATTTAAATCCAAAAAATTAATATTTTTACTAATAGTAGCTTCATTAGGAATTAATTCCAAATTATCAAGATAGAAATCTATATTAATGACACAATTTTCAGTATGTACTAAGCAAATCAGATCATCAACATATCTGTATATTGTATAATCTATTGATGTAAAAGACTGTTCAAAATGATAAAGATATAAATTAGCTAACATACTGCTACTGCAGCCACCTTGTGGAAATGTTATTTTTTCCATTTGCTTGAGGATTTGTTGATTTATACTTTTATTTCGTAAGCCTGTTAGATAGTTGAATTATCGTGTTACAGCTCCTCACTTTTCTTTCATTGGATCTTCAAACCTTTTTTCTTATATATATATATGTATGAGTTACTACTTCCATTCTACCACTGGATTTACAATTTTAATACTTTATATATATATATATATATATAATAACCAATATATATATATTGTAAACCCCCATGTCTTTCTTTCCGTCAACTGAAACCTGATATATATATATATATATATATATATATATATATATATATATATATATATATATATATATATATATATATATATATATATATATATATATATATATATATATATATATATATATATATATATATATATATATATATATATATATATATATATATATATATATATATATATATATATATATATATATATATATATATATATATATATATATATATATATATATATATATATATATATATATATATATATATATATATATATATATATATATATATATATATATATATATATATATATATATTGTAAACCCCATGTCTTTCTTTCCGACAACTGAAACCTGGAATAGAATAAATATGTCTAATCATTCCTTACGTGCTGATATAAATTTAATGAGCCAGAACCATTGCAAACATGGGTAACGGTTTATTTTTGTAACTAACGGCTTATTATTGTTGAGATATATAATTAAAGCCAAATGATTGTGCTGACAAAGTTGGTTATAATGCACGCAGAAAGGCATGGAGTGCCAATGAAACTGTTGGGGCGCGGTTGCTCTGTGGTTAGCGCGCAGAGGTTGCACTCGGTAGTCCCGGGTTCGATTCCCGTCGCTGCCCAAACTGCCGCCGTGTTCACGCGGAGTACGATCACGTTAAACATGTAGGTCCGTAAGTCCTTCCGAGAGGTTGGTGGTAGGGGAAGGAGGGTACGGTCCCTGTGGATGCCTCCCCCATTGGGTTCCGGTCTAAATTGGGTGGCACTTCCCGGCCGTCCAAACAGATACCTTACACCTTTCTGGTAGGTCGGACGGTCTGGGTCGAAGAAGAATGAAACTGTTGATGAAGCTATTGAGATAAGAAGCTGATATACTTCAACGGTCCGAAGAAAATATTGAAATAAGTCAAAAATTATATTGAATAATACTTTATTATTGAATTAAATCAAAGAATAAAATCAAAACTTAGAGCCAATTAAATTGTTATTTTCAGCGTCCTATCGTTAAAAATTCCACAGATACCTAACGCAGATACTCTGCGTGGGTACAGCTAGTTTAAAAATATTTTCAAAAACTGTGGATCGTTAAAAACACAACTTCGAGTTTTATTTAACAATTTTTTTTAATTTAATATTCCCTTAATTTTATTTAAGTATTTTCCACGAGCACGTTCAACGTTAAAAGAGAAAAACTTTCTCCTAGGATTTACATTATAAAAATTAAATTTTCTTACAAGAAAAAACTCAATTTTTAAGATTACCATAATCGCTGCATAATTCATTTTGTCTACGAAATTTATCTGCCCGAACGTGATGTCCAATAGGTACGACTTATGCAATTATTAATTACATTCAAACTCTCGAACCAGCCTCTCATTATGTCAACCACATAAAAATTCCACCAACTGCCGATGGCATTTGGCTCTCCAATAAAACGGATAATTAAACTTCGCATCGACGAAGCCCCCCTTCCCTTCTTTTTTACAATAAAAACGATTTTTACACCCAAAAATTTGTGATTAATGACAAATTGAGTGCCTAATGTGAAAGGAAAAAGATTTCAGGGGGACACGTAAAAATAAAGCAGGTATTCCCAGCGGAAGATAAAAAATGGCGTAATTATAATGGTGGCACAGGTTTCGTGATTGTGATTGGTCGGGTAGCTAGTGTGTCACGTGATACTGGAGGGGGATTCTCGACAACCCCGCTGACTGTTTCATGTACACACCTACGATTGTGGAACGTAATGACTGATGCGGGATGTTCAAATGTGCGTGACAAAACACACGAGATGCTAAGCGACATATTTTGAAAAGTTCAGTTCCGCCATTTTTGGCCATGACTAGAGCTAAGAATTTGATTGCTTTGCTTCTTTTTAGGCAACTCTGACAGGTATTAAGGTATTATTATGATATAGAATTTCTTACGTTTACTTAAAAATAAACCTTTCTTCAACGTTGCCTTCTATTCAAACTTCATAACTAGTCATATTTCACTAAAGCCATATGCTTTAAATAAGCCATGCATTAATACAATATTAATTAACAATTAGTACTCATTGCTGCGCCATTTCATATCAAGTATTAGTCACTGTAAAACACTGTTTTAGTCACTGTATTAGTCACTGTAAAACAAAAACCTTATCCATAAAAGGCAATATTATTGATATTTCTTCAGCTCTAAGTTGCTCTTTCAAGCATATGGAAGCTGAATCAGAATCTCATAATCAAATCGAATGATTTCACCAACTCTAATAGCGAGAAACTTATATCTAGAACATTCTAATTTAAGTTATATGTTTGTTCATACTCCTAAAACGCGTTCCAAGAGAGTTCTCTGTGGCTTTTGTTAATGCAAGAAGCTCTGTCGGCATAGTTCTACAATGTATCTTAGCTACATTCAACTAAATTGAATTCTCTCAGTTATTCTTCTAATAATTTCATCAACCTCAAAATGTCTATTTTATGACATTTTACAATAATTTTAAATATTGTATAATATTTTACATAATGTTATCCACCCATAAAATTTTGTATCGGTTACGCACATTTGTTCTTGTATTCGCATCGTGTTCACATATCCCAGATACATATACATACACATGCATATTTATACATAAACATGCACGCACATGGCACATACACACAGTCGCGTACCTTTCAGAAAGAGTTCAAGAAGTCTTAAAACGTATTTCTTCGTCAAAATACCGAATTCGAAAATTTTTCGAAATCAATACTTTATTCAGTTGTATGAGACAGTAAAAATACATCTTACATTTCCAATTTAAATGTAAATTTTTTAATTTTTAGGACAAAGCTCGCGAGTCTTCCCGAAAGAAAGTTTACGCCAGTCGTGGACTCCATTTGGAAGATCTTGACTGCTGCTCTTGACTGATGCTCTTTTAACAAATAACAACTCAAGTGATGAAAATTTAATAAAGTATTTATAAAAATTCAATAATTTTTGGAAATTCTAAGAAACAGAAGAAAAAGTTAAGGTGATAAGGGAATTTGACAGTGGCGGCTTGCGTATAGGCACTGTGGCACTGCGGAAACGACAGTGCTCTCTCTCCCTCGTAGCCTCGCTTGCAGCTTCCTATGTGCGCATGCGCACATAGGAAGCTGCACGTGAGGCTGCGAGGGAGTGAGAGCAGTGTTTGACTGTTGAGCGCATGCGCACATAGGAAGCTGCAAGCGAGGCTGCCAGGGAGAGAGAGCACTGTCGTTCCCGCAGTGCCACAGTGCCTATACACAAGCCGCCACTGGAACTTGACGCAATTATTTAGTTTTTGTAAACCTGAGAAAGAGGCAATTGCAATGAGAGGACCCGTCTGACATAACCCGCAAAGGAGAAGGTAGGGTACTATAACACCCCACTCATTTTTTCAAACGCCACTGCTGTATAACTTAATGCAGTAAAGGGTGGGGCGCCAATGTACCTACTAAAATTGTACAATTCTTTGGGGCAATTTTAGAAATAAAACTAACTTCTGTGACCACAGTCAGCGCTTGATATTTTTAGAAGACACGGCTAATGATACTAGAATTTTCTTTCCTTCTACATAGACCATCCAATTTATCCAAAGGTGCAAAAAATCTGTTTGAACGGCTGGGAAAGTGCCACCCAATTTAGACTGGAAGCTAATAAGAGTACAATTACAGGGAAGTTACGAAGGTGGTTCAAAAGGTAAGGTCACAAGTCCTGTGAGAGGAAAGGTTTATTCACGAAATCAAAGAGATACACAAAGTTAGTGAGGCACTGGTACATATTATTTTTCCACATAGTCACCAGGGTTATAGAAACATTTGTTTCTCTGTAAACCAATCTATCGAAACCGGCATAGAAGAAATCAGGGTCCAAGTGGCGGAGCCACTCAAAGACCTGAACTTCGGCATCGGTTGTGAAATGGTGACCTGCCAGGTCCTTCCTTCTTCAATGGTCTGAAGAGATGAAAATAGCTTGGTGCGAGATCCCGGCTGTAGGGTGGGTGTTCCAGTACATTCTATTGAAAACGCTGTACCAAATCACGTGTAACCAAGGCCGTATGCGATCGGACCTTATCATACAATAACACGACACCTTATCTAGAGATGGAATTTAATTTGCACACCAAATTTGTGCACCCATGAGCGCTCTTGTTACCTTACTTTTTGAACCACCTACGTACATCCTTCCTTTAACCCTTCTGATGGACTTTCAGACCTTCAGATTTATCGCATCCATAACCACTTGGTTGTAACTACTGGGAAATCCGGGCCCCGACGATAGTAGAACTGAAAATATCTTCTTCTTTACGCAGCTTTAACAAAACAAAACAAAAATAAAATACCCTTTCCTTCCCAATGCAATCGACTGAGCTCTCCATATCATCACGGCTAACGATATGGGTAACAAAATCGGAGGAAAATAACTTGAAAGGAAATACCCCTATCTATCTCACTCCGTTCCACAAGACTGCAATATAAAAAGAAAAGAAAATCTCCCATTAAATTAAGACATAATCGTATGATTTTCGAACACTACTGGGAAATATAAGCAATGAAATATGCTTGTATATCCAACTTCGAGCACATAAATTACATGGCTGAGACAATTAGAATTTTGAATTTACAGTCGAAGCCCATGCTTTATAAAATAGAGTTTTTCTTTCCGCCGATCGTGACTTTAACGCTTTTGTTTTGTTTCTTAGTCTGGGAGTTTGTTAATAATATAATATTCTATTCTTTCGTTTTCAATTCGTAGCAAAATGGTTAAATCATGACGGTTAATTTGCAAATAATTAAAAATATACTGAATATCCTAAATTTTCATGCGCATCATAGCCATCCCAAGCTGTATCTCCCAGTTAATATGATAATTTGAATTTTAAATCCCTGGACGGGCACACACATACACGCGTTTTCCATATATAGATTATGTGGTAGTTTCAATATGTATCGGTATGATTTTTTGACTCGATTTTTTACACCAGAATTCTTTTTAAGCAGCTTATATTTTTTTGGCAAATTTTACAAAAAAAATTTGAAATATATGTATCATTGTTCCAAATGGTCTCAATTATAGCATGTTGCCCTTCATTTCAAAGGGCTTGAAAAAAAATTCAATTGATACCAAGTTTGATAATGTACCCCCGGGGATGACTTACCCCCTCCTGAGGAGGGATAATGACGCCACGAGCACAGAAATTGTATCGCGACTAATTTTCACTACAATTGTTGAAACTGTTAAATTTAGGGATCAGCCATGAATAATCCGGTTTATGCATGCTTATACTAAATTTTGTTCTATGCTGCCATGTTAAGGGAATATAACATTTCGAAAATTTTCACAGTTTTTGCTCGAATTAAAAAAAAATTCTATTCAGTTCTAGATTTTCATTAACAACAGGAAATATAAGATTTCGTAAAAATCCATTAATATTTGTGGCTGCTATCGTACACAAGAAATCAACAAAAGACAGACAAACAAACAGACAGGTAGACAGACAGATGGACACCACTCCAAACAATTGTCAAAACGTATTCAGGAGGTCCTAAAACATATATTGGCATCAGAATCTCGAAATCGAAAATTTTCGTGCAAACAATACTTTCTCAATACTACGTATGGGAAAGTAAAAATGTAGACTAGGTTTGGTACACCACTCCATGTACTTAACCGTTTCGTTAGTATGTTACTATAAAACCCCTCTTCAGTTACTGTTTAACACATCCTAATACCAACGTCTTGTTTCATCAATTATTGTTGGACCCATAGTAGACCTCATCATTATTTTCACGACTAATCGACAAAATAAAATGAAATAACACTTTATATGTAGCGAATAAAGCCATGAATAAAGCTAATTTATAGCAGAATTCTACAATGAATTGAATTTTATAACTGCTCGGCAAAATATATCGGTATTGGTATACCCATACCGTATATTCTGCACGGCGGTTTAAGGCAACACGGTGGGATCAGCAAGATATATGAGGTCACCAGTGATGCTATGATATTAGGCGTGTTAAATCCATGGAGGCGAAGAAGTTAAAATTCCGTATTGGAAAAAAGCCAAAATCATTTGAGACAATAATGCACTCGCATAGTTCTCATCTTCACTCGCTGTAAGCATTTCTATGGTGAATAATATTTATTTATTTATTAAAACTGTTAATTTGGGAGAAATAAATTATCAGTAAATGCAAATTATAGCGCAAACGATAAAACTATAGAAAAAAACAAGCTCAATAACAAAATATTCCTATGCACTCAAGTTTATTTTCTCTTCTGCTTTATTTTTATCTTAATCTATTCTACAGTCTATTTTACAACCAGGAACTAACGCTTGCTAATTCTACTCATAATAAAGAATTTTAATTAAATAATAATCAAAAATATATACAGTATTTCTAGAAAAATTTTCATGCAATCCCAATAACTGTGTAAGTAAAGGTCAATTGGGGCACATGTTAGGTCTGCCTATAGTAAAGTGATCATGTTCAATCAATAAAAGTGATTACAGAGCCCCAAATGGATAATGTATAAAGTTGGGATGACGAATTTGGCAACAAAGCCAATTAAAAAATTGGAGAACATTGCCTAATTAGTAGGAATTGAGACCAGGAATGCATGACAGGCGTATATGGGCGGCAATATCTGCTATACTTGCTCTGCTATCGGTTTCTAAATGCGCAGTGACTAATTATAAATAATCATAGTGAATTTTCTTGAATTCAAATGTGTATTGTCGATGAGGAAGAGTAGTTTTAACAACCTCAGCACGAGATACCTGCCTCAAACTGTTGGCAGTTCATTTTTTATCTATTTTAAGGGTGCATACTGTTCTACATGTCCTTTAATCTGAAGAAGGGGCTTATAACGCCCTCGAAACAATTGTCATCATTTGACTGACATATGCCTGTCTTCAAGGACATTTTTTTAAGTTATTGTCTTATAAACAGCAGCTTGATTTATTGCCATGAGCTACAACTTCGTAATTGACAATCCTGCCTTGTGTCGATATCCTAAGTTTTAAATTCTCCGTTAGAGGCTCTGCAATTGCTTTTATTCGATCGGATATGGTCATTTAACTATAGATGGATCCAACGTGTGCCAAAAAAACTAAAAATTCACAATTACGTGAAAATTCCTGCAGTATTCTAAGTGACATGGTTATTCAAATCATTCTTTCAATTCTCCTAAAATAAAATAAAATAATTGTTCTTGCTCTACAAAATTGTTTTCATAGGTCGATCTGAAGAATAAAATATCCCGGTCCTATTTGTAAACAAATTTATCAAAAATATGAAATTGGTTCAATATATGCCAAAATGAAAGCTCTAAAATGGCATTATAAGATATACTAGTACCATACTTATTCTGTTTCAATAATTGGCTAAACACAGTATATGAGCTTGAAAAATATTTTCCAAAATAAACCAGATGAAAGAAATGAACAAAAATTAAAACAGTAAACGCAATAAATCGAAATTATTAATAATTCTAGTAATATTTAAACCCGAAAGACGTAATTGATATCATCCAGTCAAAAACGTTGCGCTTTTCTGTTATTTTAGATAAGAACAGATGGGATGGAATTACCACTAGCGACACCGATGTATAATTCTACAAGAAAGATCAATCATGCATAAAGCATTGATTATGAAACACTTTCCAATTTCAATGCAATTTTATATAAACACCTCCAAAATGCGATATATTCCTCTGTAACATTTTTAAAATTATCACAATACTACATTAATTTATTATATTTGAAAATTCATCGAAGAAAATGAACTTCATTCAAATGACGGCATTGAAATATAAATTGCCTGGTTTAAACATCTCTAAAATGCGATGCATTCCTCGGTAATATTTTTAAAATTATCATAATACTACAATAATTTATTATATTTGAAAACTTCATCGAAAACAAATGAACTTTATTCAAATGACGTCATTGAAATATAAATCGCCTCCATATAAAAGCAGCATTTCATTCATAACCATTTTTCCAATCGTTTCATTCATCACAATACTATAACAATTTATTTTATTTAAAAATTTGAAAAATTGTTATCTACCATGTTTAATTTAAAATGTGAAACCTCTCTTATACATAAAATAATTAAACTCTTGGAAAGATATTTATAATATAATATATCGTTTTTTCTTTCTGGAGGATATAGCAAGAGTCAGAATTTAATTGATTTTGTTTTTTTCCCTATATTAAATAACTTTCATTTAAAAAACTACCTAACATATTTTACTGAATTTTTTTTATATATTTTATGGGATAATTTGAATATTTCCTAAAATTTTTGAAGCAATTTGTGAAATTTAAATTCGCTTAAAAAATGTTTGAAAAATTAGGTCCCATAGTGTTCAATGTATTTCATTTTTTCAACCAGGGTTCAATCCAAAACTAATTGGGTGATATTATTCATTTATATATCCCCATAGGTCCCACAGACTGTCTGAAAAACATACTAAAATTTCATTTTGATAAAGTCATTTTTACGGCAGTTATCGTGCTAACGGACAGACAGACAGACAGACAGAATGAACAAAGTCATAAACACTTTTCAACTATGTTGTAAAGTGTTAAAAAGTCATAAAGACTTTTCAACTATGTTGTAAAGTGTTAAAAAGCATTCTGATGATTTCAACCGATAGGAGTTTTAGCTACTATCTAACTCCATGGTGTGTTTGCATTTGGAAATACGTGTTCAAAAATGGCGTTTATTTAATGAGTCTTTTGTTGTCATTCCAGAGTCGATGCCATTGGTTCCGTTGTTAGAATGACAATGAAATACGTGCCTCAGAAACAAGTTCCATCATTAGCAATTCTAATTCACGCGGTAACAGATTACTATTCTTGGCCGGCAGAAAACATTATGATTGTTATAACAAATTACCACCCACCCACACGTTTTTAACGGAGAGACCGTGAATGGTCCAAAATTATGGGGGGAAATTTTCGTTTTTCTTGATTTTCTCTAAATAGCCTAATTTGCATGGAATACATTTGAGAGAGAATGCGCAAACGGAAGACAAAAATATGCGCTGAAGACACGACCGGTTTTGCAATGGAGATTTGGAATGGGACTCGGCGTTTAGGGTCTGCTAGCCATAAATATTTAGTGGTGCGAAAATGAGTCTATTATGGGTAGTTCCCGTCTAATGTTATGGGTATAAAAACATGTCGTGAAAGTTGGATTAGAAAGGACATTTAAGATGTGCATAAAGTAATGAACAAGATGTTGGGAATGAATGCTATGTGAAAGGTATAATTATAATTATTATACTAGTGAGACTGGCGGGCATTCTGCCCTATAAGTAATAAACAAAATACACGCAAGAAAGTTTACTACTTTTGTTCAGTTTTTTTACCGAATTGAGTCGTATATCTCAAATAAAAATTTATAAAATGATAAGAAAAAACAAGAAAGATTAATCATGCATAAAGCATTGATTATGAAACACTTTCCAACTGAAATGCAATCCACTGAATGTATCGTATCTCTAAAATGCGATGCATTCAGCGGTGATATTTTTTAATTATCACAGAACTACAATGATTTATTTTACTTGAAAATTTAAAACTTCATCGAAAAAAATGAACTTTATTCAAATGACGTCGTCGAAATATAAATCGCCTGGCTCTCTATGTAAAATCAGTGAATATTTCATTCATACACATTTATTTCAGACTCTAGAGCAAAATAATTTTCCTTGAAAAACATTCTGCAATTCTTATACTAGAGCTGGTCCAGGGGGACAAAATTATATTTAGATTGACGGTTATTTGATTAGAGTCTGTTTATTTTTGAAGGTTTATGGAAGGCTTTTGTTTGTTTTTTATATTTTTTGGAGATAGTATGTGTGTGTGTGTGTGAAAGCCCCAGGCCGTCCGGCTCGTCCAGAGGACTTGGAGCAACAAAATGGACGACCGGGTGTGTGTGTGTGTGTGTGTGTGTGTGTGTGTCAGTGAGTCCGCGAATACTGGAAGCCTATTGTTTTTATACGCAATCGAATGTTCAGGACCCCCCTAAACTTTTGAGTGAAATTTTGAAAAAATCATTAAAAAATCGAAACATCCAATAAAGTTACTCAAATAGACATCTCTTATGTAATTTTTTATTAGAAAACGATTAACATAAATTTTAGAACGCTAGCATCAACCGTTCGCGAGATATTGTGCATTTTTCAAAAAAATTATCAAAAAATTATATAAAATAATAAAAAAAAATTCCTATTGAGAGACATGCTTACTTTTCATATGTACTAATATCATGCGATAAATTGGGTGACATCATTCTCGTGGATCTAGCTCGTTATTCCATTCATGAAAAAAGATACTTTGAGTAATACTTTTGTATTTGAACGCTAATAGTCATTTATCTGCTCTAAGAATAACTTATTTCTCCATCCATAACGCTTGGCGAGATTTTGGAGGCAAATTTGACGGAATGTTGCTAACTTGGCGACTTTTTTAAATGTTACCAAATCAAAGAAAATCTCTCCAAATGGATAAAAATGACGCTAAATTACGAAAAATAACGACTATTTAACGAAAATTCAATATCTTGAAAAAAATATAAGTATTATAAGAATAACCTATTTTATTTTTACTGTAAAAGTAATAAATACATTGAATTATATAAGGAACGTCATGTGCTGCCCACGTCAGATTGTTTTGTAAGCATTCATTTTGTGTCAAAATAATTATTTTTATAAACTGTTAATAAAAAAACAAACAAAAAACACAGGAAACATTTTGTTGTTTTTTGATATATTGACATCCTTATATGATGTAATTAAGAATAATATATTTTAACTTGTTCGGTAATTTTCTTTTCAAAAAATTATCTGGTAACCCTATGAGTAGTTGATGGGATTGTGCACCAATGCCAACTGAATCCTTGCTGCTACAAAAATTCCACCTTCTAACAAAATTTCTCTTCCCAAGTAAAATTCTCGCTGATTAAAGTTTAAGCATCAAGGGAGTTTAACGAGTTTAACTATCACACTAAGCTAACATTTCAAAAGGGTTTTTATGAAAATCTTGGTCTCATGTAACGATTTTGATTAAAATTTGGATGGTTTATAAATGTAAGTTATGGTAAAATAATTGTAGTGTTAGTAAAATTGTAGTTAAAATAATTGTAGTGTAATGCTTATTGATTTACAAAGTATGTATTTGTATTACTGCTTCGTAACTGATAGCATTTTTTAGAAATGTTAGTGTAAATCTTCAGCTAAGAAATGTTTGCGAATTTTCTCGCGTCTGTTTGTCTTTTATTCCACGATAAAATTACTGCTCTAGCTATTTCGCCTGTGCGAAGCCTGGGTGGAAATAGCTATAGCATAGTACATGAGTATTAGTTGGGGATGGTAGTATATACTAGCATAATGGTGGAGGTGGTAATTGATAATGTGAACAACTCTATGGATGTTAATGATTGCAAAATGTTTCTATTAACACAGATAAGCCAAATGGATCCATTGTTATCCCAATATGTTGAAACTGTTTTAGTAAAATCACTTTAAACGACAACAGCATAAAGGTATATTTTCTGTATTCTGATATTTATTACAATGCAACTAGAAGTAAACAATATAGAATATGAATATACCAGAAAGTTGAGTGGAGATTTACAGTTCCAGTATTTTTATCTAATTTATATTGTAGCAGTTATGTTTGAGAACAACATTATTACCAGTGCCCTGAGTGGTATATTTTAGGATGAACACATTTATAAATAAATTTTTATACAATATAAAACATTTCCATGTACTTTTCGCATTATTTACAACAGACTTTACGAATTTCCCCTCAGTAAGAGAACATCAATGTAGTCCTCTAACTTGTCATAATATCATCACTTTCACTTAAAGCATCTTTAATTAGTCCCTCAGTATCCTGGGAAATTTATTCCAAACCTTACACCAACCATCCTCAATCCAATCTGAGCGCTAACCCCCACGACACGGTTGCAAAGCCCTTAACTCCATTACCACCCGCAATTCATCGATCAATACACATCCAATACATATCATTTCCAGAATTTTAATCGGCATCGTAGAGTTTCAAATAAGGCGTAATTCAACTTGGAGAGGAACCCTGGGCGGTTAACCCCGACGGTGGTGATATTGTCCATGAGGTCCCCTGTGATCGTCTAATTGGTTTATAAAAGGGAGATCGTGGCAATTCATGAGGTATCCATATTGCGCAGGGAGCGGCATTACTCAATGTCAGTCATGATTGACAGGCGGGCTGGAATTTAAAACTATTACATTTACATATTTTCGTCGCGTCTCCATTGATTTGGCTGTTCTGTGCTATCTCTTAAACGGTGGGGCGCTGGGTTTCTGCTTCGATCCCCCCCTCCTTTTTCAAGAACCTTAGGAGGATTGTTGGTATGGGAGAGTGAGGGCTTGTGTAGGAAGTGAAAGTTGAACTTTAGTGAGAATATTTCAAGTACTGGAAAGATTTAAGGTGGAAATATTTTCCTATCAAAATTTCCATTGAATTGATTATTCAGATATCCCCCTTTTCTGCACATTCAAGAATGAGCATCGTGTATTTATGTATGCACGCTTATCTTGAAATAATAATAACAATAATAATAATTTAAATTTATCTACATATTGCAAGATAGGTACATGTTGCAAGAAAATAGCGTGGTATAACTACCACGCTATTTTGTTAATTGTGGACAAAATTACTGCAAAAACGGCCCGGCGAGTCTACGTCCCCAACCAAACTCGCGAAAACCTAGCAGAAAAGGTAATATTCAATATGGCTTCAATATACAATGCAGTATACAATATACAATAATATAGTATGCATAATGATTGGATTATCATAAACAATTTTGAATATGTATATACACTGCTGGACAATTGCTAAGGACGGATCGTGAATTGCAATGTAGCACGACATTAAGCGGGGGTGAAGGACCAGCAGGATAAAATATTGTTGCCACACTGTTCGGACATTAGAACAGAGATCATTTATTGTTCTGTAAAATACAGAAGGTTTTGAAACATCTGAAAGGAAAACAGTGTTCATTTGATGCTGTGTACGGAGAAATGGTAAAATGCGTATGAAAAACAGCAGGGCACCTTTGAGAAAGGTGTCAATACGGAATATGTCCACCGTGGAGTGCGATGCAACATTCCACACGTCGTGTCATGCTTTGTACAACATTATCCAGCAGCTGTTGAGGCAAGTTATCCCACTCCTCTGTCAGTGCACGGATGAGGGTGTTCTTGTTTATTGGAAGATATTTTCGATCAGCAAGTCGCCTCCCTAAAGAATCCCAAACATTTCCAATGGGGTTTAGATCTGGAGAACGTGCTGGCCATACGAGGCATTGAATACCCTCGCTGACTAGACAATCCTCAACAGAGAGTGTTCTATGACATGGTGCGTTGTCGTTTATGAAATCCCAGTTGCAACCACATGTAGGGGCGTGCGGCCATTGATCATGATGCCGGCCCATACCATGATACTGCATTTCGGATATAGGTCCATTTCCTGGATATTTTCTGGACAATAAGCAGTACCACTTTCACGCCAGATCAGTTGGCGTCTACAATCCTATAACAGACTAAGACTACTCTCATCTGAGAATAGTACGCAAGCCCAATCCTGTTCAGTCCAATTGCGATGCTCACGATACCATTGCAAACGGGCGGTACGGTGCAGTCTGGACAATGTGACACACACAACAGGTCTGCGGACGTATAGCCCTCCTTCTTCCAAACTTCTGGCTACAGTTTTTCGGGAGATCCGTTGTCCTGTGGTAGTGGTAGCAAGAAACTGATTTGCCATCTGCTAAGCTGTGTGCACCGGGCCCTTTTTGCCGATAGGACAATATATCTGTCTCCTGCAGGCGTAGTACTTCTAATACGACTTCCCCAGTGACGCTTGATACATATTCCAGTTGTTTTAAATGCTTGCCACAGCCGTGAAACAACGCTGTGGGTGATGTCGAATTCCCTGGCAACATCTGTTATTTTTTGCCCTTCTTCGATCTTTCCAATAATACGACCACACGTAAAATCAAATAATAAGTGATATCGGGAAGACATACAGAAATTTCCAGTTCGTTAATTAAATCTTTCCCGTAAATCGTTCACTTGGAACAAGTGTCCACACTCGTCAAATCCTTTAAATCCCTTATCAGCGCTATTACTTGACGAACAGGCTTGGAATTGAAAAATTTGCATATGTACACCTCTTCTTACTGTATCCCGCATTTATTTTAATTTTCCACATTTTGCTTCCTTTCATTTTGTGGTTCCTGTAGGTGATAGTGTCATCCGTCCTTAGCAATTGTCCAGCAGTTTATACACACACACACACACACACACACACACACACACACACACACACACACACACATATATATATATATATATATATACACACAAAAGCTATAAAATTTAAAAACCCTATACCATACCAAATGTTAACGAATCATAAGGCGCATTGCTGCCATTACCACTCGTAAACGACATAGAAATTTCCAAATATATCAAAGAGAAATGAACAAATCGAGTACCACAAAGTGACCGTAGGGGGTTGTGACCGCCACTCCCCTGTTAAAGCATGCTTAGAGCCGCGGCAAACAATCCCGGAGACCGGTACCAATTTGAGAAAGTTATATACTTGAAGATATACACTACAAATCAGTACAATACAAAACAATACGAAAGTGGAAAAAGGCATAAACCCCGATACAAACAAATCAGACGCAAATACCAATACCAACTCCATTACCACAAAAACCTTCATTCCCACGTATTACTTACTCTCTTCGATGATATCCACAAGGATACCTACCTTAAAACACAAATTCCTTAACCTCATATGTATCGCCATAGCACTCCACTATTAGTCTGCATATAGCTCTCAACCTTTCTTTCGCCACTCTCTTTATATCCTTTACGAAGATTTGTATCCAAAACGCATGCAACACTCGTTTACAGTTATTCTGAAAAAACTAGTAATAACATCGGTTAAGAACTTCTGTGGATATCCCTGTTCTATTGCGTCTTTCACATATTTCCCAATGCATTTATCCCGATCCTAAGGATACATATGAGGTTAAGGAATTTGTGTTTTAAGGTAGGTATCCTTATGGATATCATCGAAGAGAGTAAGTAATACGTGGGAATGAAGGTTTTTGTGGTAATGGAGTTGGTATTGGTATTTGTGTCTGATTGTTTGTATCGGGGTTTATGCCTTTTTCCACTTTCGTATTGTTTTGTATTGTACTGATTTGTAGTGTATATCTTCAAGTATATAATTTTCTCAAATTGGTACCGGCCTCAGGGATTGTTTGCCGCGGCTCTAAGCATGCTTTAACCGGGGAGTGGGGGTCACAACCCCCCCCCCCCCACGGCCACTTTGTGGTACTCGATTTGTTCATTTCTCTTTGATTTATTTGGAAATTTCCATATATATATATATATATATATATATATATATATATATATATATATATATATATATATATATATATATATATATATATATATATATAAATAAAGAAATACAATCCCAAAAAGTATGAAATATGATATTAAACTCATCTATTACAGAATTTAATAAATGCATGATGCATTTAATCAACGGAACTCTGGAACAATCATATCCCTTCCGCTTTGTACAGCACTAATATGATGTTTTTTTACAAAAACTATAGTGATAAAAATTATGTTAATTTTTCCGACATCATACAATACAACTCAACTCTTACCTAGGATTATCTGATTGTTTCACATCCAGATGGCTCTATAAGTTAGACGCGACTTTTTTAAGTATGCTTTCCTATTCGAAGTATATAAGCTTTATGCAACTCTTCCAAGATTCTCGTCTTGCTGGTTAGTAAAATTTCCAATTTTTGTTATTTTGATCATTTTTATGTTGTCTAGGATTCGGCCATTTTTTCCCCACGGGCATGATCGATTGTTGTTTCGGGCGTGCAGAGTCTCTGGGAGCGTTTTCATGAAGTCAAAGCTAGCTTCTAACCAGGAAATAGGGGTCGCAATCCCCCTTGACCTTTCTGCAACCCTGTAAAAACAATCATTCCATCTATATATTTTCTTTTTTCTTTTTTCATTTTTTCATTTTAAATCTTATATATATATATATATATATATAGCAAGAAACTATAGTACTGATTGATTGAATTTAGTAAATATTCCTATGGCGGGTTAACATCATAGAGAAATTTACTGACTTCAATCCATTTACCGCCCCAATTCCTCCCGAAAATGTCCTTTCTTGAATCATATTCAAAAATAAATTATCAAATTTCTATTATAAAGACATTATAAGAAGGTCCAACGGTTTCAAGTCCCCAATCAAAAAGACGAAACCTAGCAGAAAAAAATAATATGCAATATGACGCCAATATCCAATACAATATGCAACACTGAAATATACGAAACGCATATTAATATATATAATATACAACAGTGAAACAAATTAAATATAATAGTGAAATAAACAAAATACTATAGTGAGATTTGTCAACTTCAATCAAAAGTACTGAAGTTTTATATTCTTGAATCATACCACTTAAGAATCACATACGAAATCCTTCAATAAACGCAAAATAGTACTTAAACGAAATGATGCTAAATATTATTTGAACCTATTTTCAATGTTTCTTTCTATTTCAGTAAAAGTATGAGTAAGTTCCATAGTATTGATGCTATGAATTGAAATTGAAATATAAGCTAATTGTGGGCAAATGGGGGCAAAGGTTGATTTCTATTACGAGTATAATAAATATGATCATGGTAATGTGCAAGAAATATAGAATTATGTTGATTATAGTGAATGCATAGAAAATGAAATAAAGTTTGACGATAATGAAATATTTGTACAACAGGTAATATTTTGTGGAGGGAACAAATGAAACCAATCGTTGTAGTCAAGAGAATTTTAACGTAGAAAAACGAACTTCAAAATACGCTAAATAAGTATTTTTTATATTTTAAGTTGAGGTATTTTCTCAAGCAAGATCACAATATGACAAATGAGGAAAAATAAAGCAATAGTATACTATAAAATAATAAAAGCTGCTTTTGGTAGAAATAATATTTTAATTAAATGGATCAACGATTTTTGCGAATTATACTTTACTGAGCAAAAGTTTTACCTATGTTCCGAATACACTCTGTTGCAAAAATATATATGGAGCCATAAAAAAATGAGCTACAGCTGCGAAACTTGGCATGCAAATGTTGTTTTAAGAGTTACGCAAATGATCAAGGGCCACTGTCAGGTTCAATGATGTTATTGGGCTCATGCAACGCACATGCGAACGACACATCATGCAGCCTTTTAAACGACCGGTGTTCTCACTGATGGGTAATTGAACTGGATTTTCTGCTTTGATACTGTAAGTTGTATATTAAGATGCCTTTGAGACGTACTCAATGGCACTACGAACAATTGTAGCATTGATAGAGAGGTCGAATCATAGGCCTAAGGGAATCTGGTTGGTCCAACAGACGTATTAGTCGCCATCTTGGTTGGAGTGATATGGTAGTTGCTCGGTGTTTGTAACAGTGAATCAGAGTAGGCACATGTAACCGTCCCCAAAATTCAGGAAGATCCAGACGGACAACTGTTCGAGATGGTCCTGCAGTCAGTTGAGGAGCCACGTCAATATAAGCCATTCGAAGGCATTTGCCATCCTCCATACATCCTGTATCAAGGGACATTATTCAGAGACAACAAGCATACGGTGTGTGTGGGGGGGATAGGTGTCGAAGTCCATTAAGGCACCTACCACTGACCCTTCAATATAGGCAGAGTCGTCTGGATTGGTGTCGAGCTCGGTTAGCTTGGACAGTATCTGATTGGAGGAGGCATGTTGTCTTTAGCGAAGAATTCGTCGTCTTCTCTCACTACAAATGATTGTCGTATACATGTTCGTTTGTTTTGTTGCCAAGACCGGGGGCTCGTCAATAATGGCTGAGAGCAGCAGTTTACCCGGCCGGGGAAAAAAAGCCGCATACATGTGTGGAGAAGGACTAGCCAGCGTTCTGATCAAGAATTTGTTGCCGAGCGTCACACGGCCATCAAACGTGGTGTGACAGTCTGGGAAGACATTTCGTGGGAAAACCGATATCCTCTGGTGGTGCTGCAAATCAATTTGACTGCTAGCTTGTACGTCGACGATATTCTGAGGCCGCTTGTTTTGTCTGTGCTGTCAAGCAGCCCAGGTTCCATTTACCAACAAGATAACGCTCGACCTCATACTGCTCGATTTCCTGAACGATGTCTTCGAGGATTTAACATCCCGTAACCATCCAGCTCCCCAGATCTAACACCAATAGAACAGGCCTGTGACATACTGGGACGGCAATTGCAACCTTCTCAGAATGCCACTGAATTCGCTGACTCGTTGCAGCATTTGTGGCAGAATCTTCCGCAGAGGTACATAAACAACTTAGTTGATTCTATTCCGCATCAAATATCGGCCTGTATAGCTACCAGGGAAGGATTTACCGTTTTACTAAAATGTAATCCTGTTGCCACCATTTCTTAATAAAACGTATTTTTTGCTACCAAATTCTAATATTTGCATATCTCCTCAAACGATACATATATGCTGAGTTTCGCGGTTTTGGCTCAATTTATTACGGGCGGATATATTTTATTGCCACAGAGTGTATTTACAACCACAAATCTATGATAAACGAGTGTTTAAATCACCAATATACAACCACCTGCAACAAATGCAAGTTGCAGTTGCAGAATTTTTCCCGATTTTCTAAAGTATTTCATACATGAATTTGAAGAAATTACTGTAAAAAATCTATAGTGCACCTTTCAAGGTATGTAACTCTCTTCCTGCATTCACTTATACGTTATACTTCCACCAGTTTAAAGACTTCTGGTCCTCTTCATGTTATAAAAAGGACAAACTAAAGATAGAAAACCAGTAAACGCCTAACTCAAGATGGGTGTAGCAAATGCTTTTGGTTCTTATATTAAAGATATAAGGCCCATGTGACAAGTTTTTAACCTTCTGACTTGTTGTATTGTAATTTATGTATGAACTGCTAGTTTCATTACATCATCGAAACATATAAAAGGATTTAAAATGGCAACAGGAAAGGAAATTAAATTTAGTTGCTTGTTCGTATAAGTGATATGCCGATACGTATACTGGCTGCCTGTAGATGATATCACTTTTGTCTTCAGTAAATATGTTTATTGGTCTTAAATATTCTGCTTTATTTGTCCAGCATGTGTTCTGAAATTCTAGCAATAAAAGTTTTACTCATCTTTATACATTTGATAAGAATTAGAATATAAGAAATCAGTAATAAAAATATCAGAAATCCCACCATGAAATTTCTTAAGATCTAAAGATCTATTCTTTTTCTCGCTGGTGGTTGACGGTTGTGGTCACGAATGTACAATATCCATAAAATTCGAGGAAAATTTCGTTCAGGGTGTCACCGCAGATCGTTACGTTGATTCGAAGATAAATCAACAGGAATTCATAGAAATGGGAAATTGAGAAGTGGAACCGTCATTTTGCAAAGGTGAATCAATTTATACTGGATTTCAGAAATCACACCATGATTTTTTTTTTACTACCTGAAAGAGACTTTTTATTATTCATTTAACACTGCGGTTGCGGTCACGCATTCACAATATCAAGAGAATTCGTGGAAAGTTTCGTTTAGGGCGTCACCTCAACGTTCATTCCAAAAAACAATTGAATTGCACACAACCGCTCTGTTTTAAGTTATGGATCCAAAATAGGAAGTCTTGAAGATGACACAGAGATTGTCACTATTGTGTTCCTTCGCGCCTGTGCCTCATATTATTTTCTGTTTTTGAACGTTGCACCCATGTCGTTCAACTGATATGTTAACATTGTTTTTCAGTGCAGAAACTAGCATCAGGGGGCTCATGCTTTTTAGCATTCATGAGTACCGCTGACTGCGATGGCAGTTAGAAAACTGCCTTGTGTAGTAATTTTTAAAAACTTCAGTGTTTACTACCGAAGTGCGGAAGTGTGGAATCCTTCAGCAGGGTACTTTGGACGTAAAAGTACAGCTCCGGTCCTGCGAAAAACTGGCGTAAACCATTTTAAGAATTCATAATTTTTTAGATTTCATAACTAACCGCCAGGAGTTTAGCACAAGACCGAATTTTCAGTACAATTCTTCGCTTTTACATTCTGTAGATTTCATAGAACATATTTTTGCATTGGTAGCTCAATAAGGCTCCTCGTTAAACATCATAGTCTGCACATGAGTGTTTATGAAACCTGATATGAAAATATTGAACCAGTCTTCTCTAAATCCACAGTAAAACACAACAGAGCAGTTTTAGGTAATAATGGATCTTCTCATCTTATCCAAGTTATTTTCTTTTAAAGTAACTGCCAGAGATTCTTTGGAACAGAATAGTTTTTCATGCTGTAGTTTGTCCCAAAGTGTTTTATTAGGTTTAAGTGTGTAGACTGCGGACTTTTAAACAAGCCAGTTTATATAATTTCTATATCAGTCTTCATAAACTACATCTGTTCACATCGTGAAGTTTGACAAGGAGATGGAAAAGACAAATAACCGTTTCATGAAAGTGGCAAGAGCCTGAATTACTCACAATAATCGGTAATACGATATATTCAGGGTTATTGGTAGGAAACTGTTGCAGTGAACAAATAATCATCAATGTAAAGTCACTTACAGTACCAAATCGTATTGTAGTTGATATGATACTGAAACTGCTACCAATGCCTTTTATTTTGTTTAGGTAGGCTAAAGATATTTTTCCGCACACATTCACTAATTTCGGGTTAAAATTGCTTGAAGTTTGTGTGTATGTTCAATGTATGAATTTATTTTCCAGTCTGTCCAAAAACAATGATTTTAAGCTATGTTTAGTTTTGCAACAAAGTAAAATGGATGGTTTATGATTAAGTCTACCCCAAGAAACTAACTCATATCTGTGTATGGAAAAGATTGCTGTGACTTGTGAGGTTCTTCTACAGGCCGGACTGCTTAGTTTGTAGAGTGCTTATTTCGAGGAAGGTCTGTTGTTTAAGTTCTTTATCCAGGTAGAAGCTCTTAGATGTATAACTGGCACTCTGTAGCACTGTGCGAAGCTAGTGGATACCATATGATCAACATTAGGATAGAATAGAACATAGTTATTTCTGCCAAGCAACAGAATATTATAAATGACATGTACACAACGACAAGCGCAATGAACACTAATAGCAAATAAATAAAGCAACATGACAAATAAACCGTAATTAAGATCTTTAAGATCGCCAATATAATTAAGATCGCCAATATAATGTAATGAATTTACTACTTTTACAGTAAAAATTAGGTTTTTCGTATAGTAGATACTAATATTCCTTCCAAGATATTGAATTTTCGACAATGAGTCGTCATTTTCATTGATTTAGCGTCATTTTTATCCATTTGGCGAGATTTTCGTTAAATTGGCAACATTTCAAAAAGTCGCCAAGTTGGCGACATTCCGTTAAATTCGTCGCCAAAATCTCGCCAAGCGTTATGGATGAAGAAATAAGTTATTCTTACAGCAGATAAATGACTATTGGCGTTCAAATACAAAAGTATTACTCAAAGTATCTTTTTTCATGAATGGAACGAGCTAGATCCACGAGAATGATGTCACCCAATTTATCGCATGGTATTCCATATGAAAAGTGAACATGTTTCTCAAAAGGAAATATTTTTTAAAATTTTATATGACTTTTAGATAATTTTTTTGAAAAATGCGCAATATCTCGAGAACGGTTCATGTTAGCGTTCTAAAATTTATGTCAATCGTTTTCTAATGAAAAATTGCATAAGAAATGTCTATTTGCGTAACTTTATTAGTGGTTTTGATTTTTTGACGATTTTTTCAAAATTTTATTCGAAAATTTAGGGGGGTTCTGAACACTCGGTTGCGTATAAAAACAATAGGCTTCCAGTGTTTACGGATTGTGATTTTTGTACCAAATTTGGTTCGAATCGGTTCATTCGTTTGTCAGTTATCGTCTCCACAGACTCACTGACACACACACACACACGCATACTTTCACTCACAGACAGACACACACACACAGACATCACTTCAAAAATGTTTGATTCGTGATCAGGGATGCTTGAAACGTGCTCTCCCGTCGAAAACTCGAATTCGAATTTTCGACCCCGTCACAATACTTTCCTTCTACATTATGTATATAAGGAAAGTAATATATATTCAAAAAAATCTGATGTGGGCAACACATGACTTTCCTTATATAACGTAATGAATTTACCACTTTTACAGTAAAATAAATAGGTTTTTCTTATAGTAGATACTAATATTCTTTCCAAGATATTGAATTTTCGACAATTAGTCGTCATTTCATTGATTTAGCGTCATTTTTATCCATTTGGCGAGATTTTCGTTAATTTGTCAGCATTTCAAAAAGTCGCCAAGTTGGCGACATTCCGCCAAAATTCGTCGCCAAAATCTCGCCAAGCATAATGGACAAAGAAATAAGTTATTCTTACAGCAGATAAATGAATATTGGCGTTCAAATACAAAAGTATTACTCAAAGTATCTTTTTTCATGAATGGAACGAGCTAGATCCACGAGAATGATGTCATCCAATATATCGCATGGTATTACTGAAAAGTGAACATGTCTCTCAAGAGGAAATATTTTTTTTTTTATTTTATATGACTTTCTGATAATTTTTTTGAAAAATGTGCAATATCTCGAGAACGGTTCATGTTAGCGTTCTAAAATTTATGTCAATCGTTTTCTAATGAAAAATTACATAAGTAATTTCTATATGCGTGACTTTATTAGTGGTTTTGATTTTTTGACTATTTTTTCCAAATTTCATTTGAAAATTTAGGGGTGTTCTTAACATTCGATTGTGTATAAAAACAATAGGCTTCCAGTGTTTACGGATTGTGATTTTTGTACCAAATTTGGATCGAATCGGTCCATTCGTTTGTCAGTTATCGTCTTCACAGACTCTCACACACACACACACACTTTCACACACACACACACACACACACACACACACACACACACACACACACAGACATCACTTCAAAAATGTTTGATTCGTGATCAGGGATGCTTGAAACGTGCTCTCCCGTCGAAAACTCGATTTCGAATTTTCGACCCCGTCACAATACTTTCCTTATTCATTATGTATATAAGGAAAGTAATAGGATTTTCTTATAGTAGATACTAATATTCTTTCCAAGATATTGAATTTTCGACAATTAGTCGTCATTTTCATTGATTTAGCATCATTTTTATCCATTTGGCGAGATTTTCATTAATTTGGCAACATTTCAAAAAAGTCGCCAAGTTGGCGACATTCCGCCAAATTCGTCGCCAAAATCTCGCCAAGCGTTATGCACTAAGAAAAAAGTTATTCTTACAGCAGATAAATGACTATTGGCGTTCTAATACAAAAGTATTATTCAAAGTATATTTTTTCATGAATGGAACGAGCTAGATCCACGAGAATGATGTCACTCAATTTATCGCATGGTATTACATATGAAAAGTGAACATGTTTCTCAATAAGAATTTTTTTTTATGTGACTTTTTCATAATTTTTTTGAATTTTTTTTTATGTGACTTTTTCGAATTTCATTCGAAAATTTAGGGGGGTTCTGAACATTCGATAACGTATAAAAACAATAGGCTTCCAGTGTTTACGGATTGTGATTTTTGTATCAAATTTGGTTCAAATCGGTCCATTCTTTCGTCAGTTATCGTCTCCACAGACTCACTGACACACACACACACACACACACATACTTTCACACACACACACACACACACACACACACACACACACACACACACACACACATACACACACACAGACATCACTTCAAAAATGTTAGATTCGTGATCAGGGATGCTTGAAACGTGCTCTCCCGTCGAAAACTCGATTTCGAATTTTCGACCCCGTCACAATACTTTCCTTATACATTATGTATATAAGGAAAGTAATACACGTATTGTTGTATAATATGAACAAAGCAAAAAAATATGATCAGTAAGAAAGACAAAAGACAGTAGCATGTTACAGAAACAAGCAAAAGCGAAAACAGCTTTAAGTGTTGCTATTACTTTCCAACTTTGATAAAGTATAAAGTGAAAAAATAAGAACTTTAAAAATTCTGTATGCATGCTTTTTATTACTTTCCTTATATACATAATGTATAAGGAAAGTATTGTGACGGGGTCGAAAATTCGAATTCGAGTTTTCGACGGGAGAGCACGTTTCAAGCATCCCTGATCACGAATCAAACATTTTGGAAGTGATGTCTGTGTGTGTGTATGTGTGTGTGTGTGTGTGTGTGTGTGTGTGTGTGTGTGTGTGAAAGTATGTGTGTGTGTGTGTGTGTGTGTGTGTGTGTGAAAGTATGTGTGTGTGTGTGTGTGTCAGTAAGTCTGTGGAGACGATAACTGACGAACGAATGGACCGATTCGAACCAAATTTGGTACAAAAATCACAATCCGTAAACACTGGAAGCCTATTGTTTTTATACGTGATCGAATGTTCAAAACCCCCCTAAATTTTCGAATGAAATTTTGAAAAAATCGTTAAAAAATCAAAACCGCTAATAAAGTTACGCAAATAGACATTTCTCATGTAATTTTTCATTAGAAAACGATTGGCATAAATTTTAGAACGCTAACATGAACCGTTCTCGAGATATTGTACATTTTTCAAAAAAATTATGAAAAAGTCACATAAGAAAAAAAATTCCTATTGAGAAACATGTTCACTTTTCATATGTAATACCATGCGATAAATTGAGTGACATCATTCTCGTGGATCCAGCTCGTTCCATTCATGAAAAAATATACTTTGAATAATACTTTTGTATTAGAACGCCAATAGTCATTTATCTGCTGTAAGAATAACTTTTTTCTTAGTGCATAACGCTTGGCGAGATTTTGGCGACGAATTTGGCGGAATGTCGCCAACTTGGCGACTTTTTTGAGATGTTGCCAAATTAATGAAAATCTCGCCAAATGGATGAAAATGATGCTAAATCAATGAAAATGACGACTAATTGTCGAAAATTCAATATCTTGGAAAGAATATTAGTATCTACTATAAGAAAATCCTATTACTTTCCTTATATACATAATGTATAAGGAAAGTATTGTGACGGGGTCGAAAATTCGAAATCGAGTTTTCGACGGGAGAGCACGTTTCAAGCATCCCTGATCACGAATCAAACATTTTTGAAGTGATGTCAGTGTGTGTGTGTGTGTGTGTGTGTGTGTGAAAGTATGTGTGTGTGTGTGAGAGAGAGTCTTTGAAGACGATAACTGACAAACGAATGGACCGATTCGATCCAAATTTGGTACAAAAATCACAATCCGTAAACACTGGAAGCCTATTGTTTTTATACACAATCGAATGTTAAGAACACCCCCTAAATTTTCAAATGAAATTTGGAAAAAATAGTCAAAAAATGAAAACCACTAATAAAGTTACGCATATAGACATTTCTTATGTAATTTTTCATTAGAAAACGATTGACATAAATTTTAGAACGCTAACATGAACCGTTCTCGAGGTATTGCACATTTTTCAAAAAAATTATCAGAAAGTCATATAAAATAAAAAAAAAATATTTCCTCTTGAGAGACATGTTCACTTTTCAGTAATACCATGCGATATATTGGATGACATCATTCTCGTGGATCTAGCTCGTTCCATTCATGAAAAAAGATACTTTGAGTAATACTTTTGTATTTGAACGCCAATATTCATTTATCTGCTGTAAGAATAACTTATTTCTTTGTCCATTATGCTTGGCGAGATTTTGGCGACGAATTTTGGCGGAATGTCGCCAAATTGGCGACTTTTTGAAATGTTGACAAATTAACGAAAATCTCGCCAAATGGATAAAAATGACGCTAAATCAATGAAATGACGACTAATTGTCGAAAATTCAATATCTTGGTAAGAATATTAGTACCTACTATAAGAAAAACCTATTTATTACTTTCCTTATATACATGATGTATAAGGAAAGTATTGTGACGGGGTCGAAAATTCGAATTCGAGTTTTCGACGGGAGAGCACGTTTCAAGCATCCCTGATCACGAATCAAACATCTTTGATGTGATGTCTGTGTGTGTGTATGTGTGTGTGTGTGTGTGTGTGTGTGTGTGTGTGTGTGTGTGTGTGTGTGTGTGTGTGTGTGTGTGTGTGTGAAAGTATGTGTGTGTGTGTGTGTGTCAGTGAGTCTGTGGAGACGATAACTGACGAACGAATGGACCGATTCGAACCAAATTTGGTACAAAAATCACAATCCGTAAACACTGGAAGCCTATTGCTTTTATGTGCAATCGAATATTAAGAACCCCCCTAAATTTTCGAATGAAATTTTGAAAAAATCGTCAAAAAATCAAAACCACTAATAAAGTTACGCAAATAGACATTTCTTATGTAATTTTTCATTAGAAAGCGATTGACATAAATTTTAGAACGCTAACACGAACCGTTCTCGAGATATTGTTCATTTTAAAAAAAAAATTATCAAAAAGTCATATAAAAAAAAAAATCCTATTGAGAAACATGTTCACTTTTCATATGTAATACCATGCGATAAATTGGGTTACATCATTCTCGTGGAACTAGTTCATTCCATTCATGAAAAAATATCCTTTTAGTAATACTTTTGTGTTTGAACGCCAATAGTCATTTATCTGCTGTAAGAATAACTTATTTCTTAGTGCATAACGCTTGGCGAGATTTTGGCGACGAATTTGGCGGAATGCCGCCAACTTGGCGACTTTTTGAAATGTTGCCAATAATTTAATATCTAATAATTTAATAATTTAATATCTTGGAAAGAATATTAGTATCTACTATAAGAAAAACCTACTTTTTTTTACTGTAAAAGTAGTAAATTAATTTCATTATATAAGGAAAGTCATGTGTTGCCCACATCAGATTTTTAAGTTTGTGCTCTACGCTAGAGAATCCGTTGACATTTTTCAATTGCCATGTCTTAAGCGACCGCTAATCCTGGAATTCAGTAAATTCGTATATAGGTTGCATGACATCTAATTCGAATTTTTCAGTAACATTGTATCCTCTTTTAATGGCATCCACTATTATGTGCCGCTAAAGCTGTGCATGACAAGAGATAGTCCAATTGAGCCAATTTTAGTCTGATTGTATTTCAAACACCCAACACAAAAAAGTCTCTTTTGTCTTTACCCGTTTTCGAACACTAAAGTAAAATAATTTGGCATAAATATGTAAAATTTCGCCATTAGATATCTAAAAGACATATTAGTAGCGAAAAATAAGAATATATAACGTATTTTAATATAAAAAAGAGAATGCTATAATGAGGTCTTTTTCTTGCCATCTAAGTACATTTCTATAGCGAGATTGAAAAGGTGAAGTTGCTGTTCAATTTCTGATAATCCGTTTGCTTTCGATGATTACTTTACTCAGATAATTAGTGAAAACAACTTGCAAACAACAACTTACACTAAAAGTGACAACTTGCAAACAACAACTACACTAAAAGTGACAACTTGCACAGCAAGTTGTTTACAAGGTAACAACTTGCACTAAAACAATAAACGCCAAATTAAAATATTTGTTGTATATGTAAAAAATCTTATGTGGACAGCACATGACTTTCCTTATATAGTGCAAAGTATTTACTACTTTTACAGTAAAAACAAAATAGGTTATTCTTATAGTAGATACTTATATTTTTCCAAGATATTGAATTTTCGTCAAATAGTCGTTATTTTCATTGATGTAGCGTCATTTTTATCCATTTGGTGTGATTTTCTTTGATTTGGTAGCATTTAAAAAAGTCGCCAAGTTGGCGACATTTCGCCTAATTCGTCGCCAAAATCTCGCCAAGCGTTATGGACGGAGAAATAATTTATTCTTATAGCAGATAAATGACCATTGGCGTTCAAATACAAAAGTATTACTCAAAGTATCTTTTTTCATGATTGGAACGAGCTAGGATCCACGAGAATAATGTTACCAAATTTATCGCATGATATTACATATGAAATATTTTTTCAATAGGAAATATTTTTTTTTTATTTTATATAATTTTTATATATATATATTTTTTTTAAATGTGCAATATCTCGAGAACGGTTCATGCTAGCGTTCTAAAATTTATATTAATCGTTTTCTAATAAGAAATTACATAAGAAATGCCTATTTGCATAACTTTATAAGAGATTTTGATTTTTCGATGATTTTTTCAAAATTTCACGCGAAAATTTAGGGGGGGGGGGTGGTTCTGAACATTCGATTGCGTATAAAAACAATAGACTTCCAGTATTCACGGATTATAATGTTTGTACCAAATTTTGTTCGAATCGGTCCATTCGTTCGTCAGTTATCGTCTCCACAGACTCACACATACACACACGCACATAAACACACATACACATAGACATCACCTCAAAAATGTTCTATTCCTGATCAGGTATGCTTGAAACGTGCGCTCCCGTCAAAAACTCGAATTCGGTTTTTCGACCCCGTCACAATACTTTCCTTATACATTATTGTATATAAGGAAAGTAAGAATAGTTATACATACTATTGCAGTTATTGATTAGATGACGGAGGGTCCCCTAGTAAAAGGTTTCCGGAACTGTATGGACCAAGCCAAACAGACACTATTTTGAACTTATTTACAATTAGCAATCGCTCCCCCCCGGGGCGGGCCACCCAAGATGGTGGTTTCGGATGTTGGCTCTGTAGCCTTGATCCTCCAAACTGGGGGGTAAATTAATCCGGGGGTATTTCAACCTCGCTGCTGATGACTCACGGATGCAACTGCGGAAGTGACGAGGCAGTCCCCGGACTCTTCCAGGTGGCTGGATCACGGGACTGTGGCTATTTATGCCCTGAGCCCAGGTCTGGCCGGTGACCGGAGTCGGGCTCGGCGGGGACCTTCGGTCCCTGCCCGGTGAATGATTCTGCCTGTTTCGCGACCGAGGTTGCGGCTTTGCTGGAATGGAGATGAAGTGGTTGCGCCTCGGTGCCCACTTATAGCTAAAAACCTTTATAGGTTAGCTGGGCCCGCAGGTATGTACAATTAGCAATCGCAAATAAGTAAATTGTGCAATAGATGGTAAAGTTCTTCCTAGTATTATAAAAGCAAAAGTACCCCATTCGTTTACATTAAACACTGAAATCAATAACGTAAATATTTTCTCCTCCCCCGTTTTGAGTGCCGTTCGGTGGCGACATCATCCTCGAATTTTATCTGTCGTTGGATGATTTGAATATGAAGCGGCATATCTTTTTCAAGGGGGCACAACAACAAGGGGCCATCCATCAGCGCCCCCTAATCACGTGACACAAACCCTCGAAGTATTCCTCACAAGTCGGTAATTATTGATTTTTAGCTGGGCAACGTGAGGATTTGATATGCTTTTGCTGAGCGGTGATGTAATTACAATTACCTAGCGCGACGGGGTCTGTGTGTGTTGCGACTGCGATTGGCGAGGAGGTTCTTTTTTTATTAAATACTTATGCTGGTATCTATGAGTACAGGGATTTCAAAGATGCGTGCAATATCTTTATCGGCATAAATCATCCGTTTTGACAATATAAGAGAATAATTCGGCAGCATATTTCCAAAAGTTGCGAAAATAAAGAATGAATGAAAGCTGTGTGAAAAGTAATTTCCTGTAACCCATTGGAAGTATCTGAAGATAAGCATTAAATCCGAAACAAATAGGAAAATTTCTGAATTATATATTTATTTCAAGAGCATTCAAGAAGTGTGGATATTTTTACTTTCCCTCCCAACACATAGTTATGATTACTTTGATATTTCACATGCCCTTGAAATTGTTTCATACACTGTAAAACATTTGCAAGCATGTTGGGGAAAATTTCAGAAGAATCAACTGTTCGTAATGGGAAGTTAGGTTCCTGATAGTTATGATAATATATATATATATATATATATATATAATAGTATGAAATTCCAATGATAGAATAGAAAGAAGTTGCAACTCAAAAACTCTAACTTTAAAACATGCCTACATAATAAAAGGAAGTATTAAATAGAGATTAACCCATCAAATGGGGGAAAAAAAAGCAAATTTCTAGTCATCAAGCTGAAGATAATCAACAAATATCAATGGAATGGAATCGATAAACGAAAAATAAATAACATCCAAGCACCAAAGCTATACACGAGGAAAAGCTCTGGGACTAAATAATTGAATTGTTCATCCTAAAAAAACTCTTCTTCAAGTCCAAGTATTTTTTCAAAATGAACACAAAATGTGTGTTTCTAATATTAGAGATATATTACATCTATAAACTCTAAAAACTTGGACTACACACAAAAAGATGGAAAAATAATAAAGGAAACAAAAATACCTGCAAAAAAACTCTGCATATGTCCGAACCATTGGAACCCAGAATGAAGAGACCAGTGTTGCCATTCGCAAAGGATAAAAGTATAGATCTAGATCTATTGTTGCCAATCGTAAGAAATAAACAACAGTAATGCGAAAAGGCATTAAAAGGGAATATTCTACAGAAAGAGCTACAAATTAGTGGGGCGTATAATAGTGAGGCTAATGTTTAAGTGGATGTAAAAATAAAGTTTATATATATATGTACACATATATATATATATATATATATAAATAATAACAAAAATAAATAATAAATATGCAAAAATCGGCAAACGATAGTTAGCTGAATACTTCAGAAATGAAGCTGGAATTTTCATGAACGTCTGCAATTGTGGCTTTTCCAATCAGTTTATAGAAATTATAAACCAAATAGCTGAAAAAATTGAGTAAAGGTTGCAGAATGTTTCACAGTGAATAACCGATACCTATAAAGTCAGCAAGAAAAGTTGCTATTCATACTTAAAACACGTCTAAAGGAGGCGTTCCCAAAACTTCGTACTTTACATACTTTGATTTATACAGATTAAAAAAATCTGATGTGGGCAACACATGACTTTCCTTATATAATGTAATTAATTTACTACTTTTACAGTAAAAAAAAGTAGGTTTTTCTTATAGTAGATACTAATATTCTTTCCAAGATATTAAATTTTCGACAATTAGTCGTCATTTTTATCCATTTGGCGAGATTTTCGTTAATTTGGAAACATTTCAAAAAGTCGCCAAGTTGGCGACATTCCGCCAAATTCGTCGCCAAAATCTCGCCAAGCGTTATGCACTAGGAAATAAGTTATTCTTACAGCAGATAAATGACTATTGGCGTTCAAACACAAAAGTATTACTAAAAGTATATTTTTTCATGAATGGAATGAGCTAGTTCCACGAGAATGATGTAACCCAATTTATCGCATGGTATTACATATGAAAAGTGAACATGTTTCTCAATAGGAATTTTTTTTTATATGACTTTTTGATAATTTTTTTTTTTAAAAATGAACAATATCTCGAGAACGGTTCATGTTAGCGTTCCAAAATTTATGTCAATCGTTTTCTAATGAAAAATTACATAAGAAATGTCTATTTGCGTAACTTTATTAGTGGTTTTGATTTTTTGACGATTTTTTCAAAATTTCATTCGAAAATTTAGGGGGGTTCTGAACATTTGATTGCATATAAAAGCAATAGGCTTCCAGTGTTTACGGATTGTGATTTTTGTACCAAATTTGGTTCGAATCGGTCCATTCGTTCGTCAGTTATCGTCTCCACAGACTCACTGACACACACACATACTTTCACACACACACACACACACACACATGCACACACACAGACATCACTTCAAAAATGTTTGATACGTGATCAGGGATGCTTGAAACGTGCTCTCCCGTCGAAAACTCGAATTCGAATTTTCGACCCCGTCACAATACTTTCCTTATACATTATGTATATAAGGAAAGTAAAAAATAGTAAATATATTCATAGATCCTTTTCAAAGGGGAATGGGCAGTTCAATTCTATAATTAATGCACCATACATTTAAGATTTCAAGTTCGTTTTGTAGAATCAAGACGTCGTGTGGGAATCAATTGTTCTAGATGTCTTAAAGTCCCCCCAAAAACGTAATGGCGGGATACTTAGATGATTATTACAGATCATTACTGGATAGTAGACATAACTTGGGACCCAAACTGGATCGCTGAGGAACACCTGTTGGGCATTAACAGTTTTTTACTTTCCTTATATACATAATGTATAAGGAAAGTATTGTGACGGGGTCGAAAATTCGAATTCGAGTTTTCGACGGGAGAGCATGTTTCAAGCATCCCTGATCACGAATCAAACATTTTAAGTGATTTCTGTGTGTGTGTGTGTGTGTGTGTGTGTGTGTGTGTGTGTGAAAGTATGTGTGTGTGTGTGAAAGTATGTGTGTGTGTGTGTGTGTCCGTGAGTCTGTGGAGACGATAACTGACGAATGAATGGACCTATTCGATCCAAATTTGATACAAAAATCACAATCCGTAAACACTGGAAGCCTATTGTTTTTATACGCAATCGAATGTTCAGAACCCCCCTAAATTTTCGAATGAAATTTTGAAAAAATCGTAAAAAAATCAAAACCACTATTAAAGTTGCGCAAATAGACATTTCTTATGTAATTTCTCATTAGAAAACGATTGGTATAGATTTTAAAACGCTAACATGAACCGTTCTCGAGATATTGTACATTTAAAAAAAAATTATCAAAAAGTCATAAAATAAAAAAAAATATTTCTCATTGAGAAACATGTTCACTTTTCATATGTAATACCATGCGATAAATTGAGTGACATCATTCTCGTGGATCTAGCTCGTTCCATTCATGAACAATGATAGTTTGAATAATACTTTTGTATTTGACCGCCAATAGTCATTTAACTGCTGTAAGAATAACTTATTTCTTAGTGCATAACGCTTGGCGAGATTTTGGCTACGAATTTGGCGGAATGTCGCCAACTTGGCGACTTTTTTGAAATGTTGCCAAATTAACGAAAATCTCGCCAAATGGATAAAAATGACTCTAAATCAATGAAAATGACGACTAATTGTCGAAAATTCAATATCTTGGAAAAAATATTAGTATCTACTCTAAGAAAAACCTATTTTTTTTTACTGTAAAAGTAGTAAATTCATTACATTATATAAGGAAAGTCATGTGTTGCCCACATCAGATTTTTTGATTTACATCCCCTAAGTTTAATATACCGAAATCTATTTTTAATGTAAAACCAACCTAAAGTGGGAAATCAATTAAGAACAAAATCTCCAACAATGCACGTGCCACCATCATGGTGGCACGTGCAAAAAAAAAAAAAAAAATCCGAACTTTGCGCGTTATTTTGGCTCCTTGGGTCATACATTTAAACCAAATGTATCATTAGACTCTTAATATTTTTTTTTTCAATGGCCAGGCATTTGATATTTCATCATTCGCCTATACACCGGCCAGAACCGTGAACCTGTTAGCCGTCACATGACGTTGTCCCTGCACACCAGTGGGGGTCGGAACTCATCGTGCTCAACGACACAACATTCATGCCTGAAGGTGGGACTCGAGCCCACAACTCGGCAGCCGAACGATTGCTAGGAAACGCTTGCCTTGACCGTTCGACCACCGCGTCGGCAGAGTCTTAATAATGTTTGCTATAAATACGTGAGCAATTGATTTGCATAAGAAGTTGTCTTCACATAAAAATATGCACCAACTCGATTTTTTCAGAGGTCATCACCCACTTTTAATAACACATTCTGATTCTCCGTGTCAAAACATCCCGAATGCATGTAAAATTTATACGTTTTGCTCAAACCGTTGGAGAGTTATGATAGCTTGATTGCTTGAAATTTCGAGACCCTAATACTGAATTGGTGCTGCAGTTGTTCTTTTACAGTTTACCAAATTATTAGTCTATTAAACTAATTCCTATTTGCATTTGAGTAGTGGCCCCGAGAGAATTAAATTTTGTAGTTTCAATTAACCTAATTTAATATTAACATATTGATGGTTAAAAATATCATTTACACTGCCCCTAAAATTCTCGGGTTCTGGATCCCACGAGTCTTTTGATAAGTTATTTCTGTAAAGAATGTGCTGTACCATAGAAAAGGTATAACTTCAGAGTATGCTTGACCCTCATTTTACTACCTTAATTTGGATACAGATTCCGAATGGTTTTTTCCGTGTATCTCCCGTATTTATGGTCGGAATCGTATGCAAATTTATATCAGTATGTTGACATGAACAATTTTATGGTGATATAAAAAATGGATGCTGTCATATTTTTCGGATATAATGAGTAATTAAATACGAAAACGGCCCCTTATGCAAATTAGATGCACATTTATTTACAGTAAACGTTATTTCTAGTCCAATGATAGTATATATATATATATATATATATATATTATATATATTATATATAATATATATATTAATATATATATATATATATATATATATATATATATATATATATATATATATATATATATATATATATAAATATATATATATATATAATATATATATAATATATATATTATATATATATAATATATATATATATATAATATATATATTATATAATATATATATTAATATATATATATATATATATATATATATATATTATATATATATATATATAAATATATATATATATATAATATATATATAATATATATATTATATATATATAATATATATATATATATAATATATATATTATATAATATATATATTAATATATATATATATATATATATATATATATATTATATATATTATATATATATATATATATATATATATATATATATATATAGTATATATTATATATATTATATATATATATATATATATATATATAATATATATATAATATATATATTATATATATATATGTGTGTGTGTGTGTGTGTGTGTGTGTGCATATATAGATATATACTAAAAAATCCAGAATTCGAAAATTTTCGAAGAAAAAGTTCTTTCTCTATACAATAATATACTATATATATATATATATATATATAACTTTTCTGCTTTCTTTCTTAAAAAAAAAGGTTGTTTACAATTCGAGTAAAAAAGAGCCTCTGAATTCATAGAAAACCTGTGGTTTCGCCTCACTCGAGATAAAGTAAAAAAGCAGTGATGATAAATAATTTTTTGTTCCTCACATTTCGGTACCTCCTCCTCGCAGATAGAATATCCTCCTCTTCCGATGGGGGATGGAGATCGGAACTGTAGGTGCAGCCTATCTCTAGGGGTTAGCAGGTCAAGTAGCAGGTCATCGTTTACAGCACTCAGTGGCGGGCTAACCATCTCTTTGGAGGTGACCGCACCGATTTGTTGGCTGCAAATGATAGTTATTTGAAAATTTGGCAAATGAAGAATATGTTGGTGAATTCCGGTACTTGTTGGTGGTTTTGGGGAATAGTAATAGTTTTTGGTAAATAGACTTGTAAGGCACAGGTGCGTTTAGGCATTTCAGATAAAATTGTAATTGTGACATTATAATTGTATTGCAATTGGGAAAAATTGAATGTAACTGTAATATTGTAATCTTGTGCGAATTACAGGAATTGCGCTGCTGATTGCCATTGTCACATTTTACGAAAGAAAATTCAATTTGGCGATTGAAAAACAAATGTTCGGAGACAAGTTTGGCGATGATAAATTCTGCCGATGGCAAAATTAAATATCGCGGTATATTAATAGTAATGTATAGTACTACTATGTTTTGTTTTCTAAGACATGATCTTTGGAATTTGAGAATTTATAAATCAAATCAAATTTTGCAAATGGAAAGTCAAACTAAAATTCGACGAACAAAAACTCCATATAGCGAAAGAAAATTTTATTTGGCGAATAAGTTGGCGAAAGTACTCAAAAATCCAGAGCAACAACTGGAATTATGTTTTTTACTTAATGATTGCAAAACAAAACTGATTATAATAAATAAAACTGCTACTTGTGAGAATATAACTTTCCAACATTTCCTTGAAAAGAAAATATGCATAAGATGATTAGGTGACTACAGTTGTTTCTAGGACCTTTAGAGACCTCTTCCTCGGAGAATGTTTTTATCAACCCCTGAGAAACAACTTTTGGCAGTTGTCCATGTTTTGAAAGATGGAGTATGTAAGGTAATTGCAGTAATTCAGAGTAGTGCAATAGGTAGCACGCTTTGCTGCAATCCGGGAAGACCAGGTTTGTTCCCGAACTAGAGTCAATAGTTCTTTCAGCTGCTTCTTATATCAAACATTGTACAATAAATCCTAAGCACAAAAATATAGTGTAAAATCGCCCAGGGGTGAAGGCGTCCCCTGGTTTTGATTTGAAAGAGAGAGTAGTAATTTTAGTAATTTTTTCGATCGTCATAGTGTAGTTGAACATAGCACGTTTATAGATGTAAATCAGAAAGCTCGGGTTTAATTCATTGTTTTATAAGCCGCCAAAATTAAATCTTATAACAAACTGTTCCTTTCCTCGAAAATAATTAGTTTGCAGCGAAATAGTTATAATTGGAAATTAAGTAACTCTTTTAAATATTTCGTATAAGTTAAAATCTGTTCATCTGCTTGTTTGTCTTTTAACATGCAAGTTCACAGATTTTGGCGGATTTTGTTTTTTCAAATTTGGTATGTGTCTTCTATACTTCACTGCGAGTAACCCCGACCATGTTTAAAGTTTCTAGGACCACGGGCTGTGGAGATATTAATAAAACCCCCACAAAATTAAAACTTTCATAGAAATAGCATTATGCAGAAATTTTTTTTCCTGGAAATTCATTTAAATAAAATTATATCATCTTGTTTATCAACGCAATTTAATGATATTTATATATACCGCAGACGATTTTTTATTTAATTGTTACGATTTAAATAATAACGAAATGGATATAAAATATTTTTTTTTATAAATGAGCGATATTATATATTTTGATGGAGTTTTGTTACGGCCTTGGCATATAAAAATATGGAATTGATAATTTTAATTTTATCATCTGTTTATTTTGGTAAAGATTCTATTTTCTAGACTTCATTTTCTACTGTGTTTAACCGATTTTTGAAAGAGGATAAAAATGCACTTCTACCATTTTAGCTTCTTCATTTTGGCGATGTTGAACCAAACTTCATATTTTTTGCGAATTTGTTTACAAACGGAACCTGCCTTTGCAGATACTTTTGTATAGCAGAAACAGGAATTTTTGTTTCTTTTCAGGAGAAATAAATTAAATACTTTCATAGAATTTTTTGAAGGACAATATAATTTTCAATACTGATAAATTTTCGCATATTTTACATCACGACCAAATCCGGGTATATCTGCAAATAATTACTATAAATTACCGATTCCATTCCAATAGTTAAAAAACATTGTCATTTATGTATGTTTGAACATTTTGTTATAAAATATTAGAAACTTTGTCTTTTTCATAATATTTCATTTATTAGCCATTTTCCCAAATTCGCATTTTATCCTTTATCGGATATTTCAACGTTCTTATTTTTCATGTAAAAACATTCGCAACCAGTCGATTAACGCAACTGTTTAATTACAAAAACATAAAGAGATGAAATAAAAAAAATCTCACATTCGAAAGCGATTAACACCCATTTATTTAATGAGCACTTTTCATTTGCATCCTTGTTACCTATTCATTTATTAGAATTTAACCCTGATATCTTCGTGGGATAAGACGGGTTACAACCAGACATTTTAATGCATCTACTTTTCATAATGATTTTCATTTTTTTTTTATTTGCGGAATCATGTTATTCAAACTAAAATTAATGATTGGTTGCAAAAAACGAACTTCTTGCCCGCAGCAGCCCCGCTCGCTATAAATCATAGCAATGCGTGAATAATTTGAAACAAAATCTCTAACTTAAACTCATAAAATATTATTTTACGGGCATCATATACTCTATAAATCAAGTACTTTGGAGTTTTTTTTCTTGAATATACCGCGTGAACGGGTTTTTTTTGCAGTTTGTAAAGAACAAGTTAAGTATAGCAAGAATCATGTAATTATTTAATGATACCAGTTTTTCGTGGTTTTTTGTGTTTTGGGAGAGAATAATGATGCATTCTTATAAACTGTGCTAAAATTTAACTTTTTTTTGTAAGTCATTGTTTCTTGCAAAAAAATCGCTTGATTAAATACGAAGTAAGTTCTTGGTGGGTTCATGAGCGTGGTAGGCAATCTGTTATTTTTAAATTATTATTTTTCATAGGAGGTATTTTTGTTTATCGCATAGAGATGTGTATGTTTTATATTATAGGCAAAAGTATAATACTTTTTCTAATATATTAAATGATGAAATTCTTTATTTAAAGCAAAATTTTGCCATATGTAAGAAGCATATTAAAGCAGTTACAGTGGATAAAATTTTATGAAACTGATGGAAGACTCTCAGCGAAAATGCGAAAAACGCTCGAACGACTGCAAAATAATGAAACTTCTGTAAAAACTGGTGTGAATAGAAAATGTATTAATAAACAACCTGTAAAGAACTCAAATACAGATCTTCGAACTGGATAGATGGCTCTTTATCCATTACGCTGCTAGGTGACTACGACGTGAAACTTCTAATCTGAAAGACCCTCTCATAACTGTTTGTTCACTAGAAACGCGTTTAGCTCAAGTGGGCTTGACAGGAGGATTGAAGATAATAGATGCGAAACTATACGCTTTGGGTTTTACTTCCTTATTTTGTTTTCAGGCTTTCGGTTGCATAGCCGTCACCTTTATTTTGCCACTGGACTCATTCAAGCAGCGCATGCGTACTTACGTCTATGGTCGCAGCTAAGGCAGATGGAAGATATCTACTTTCTAATACATGCTATCATTTTGTGGGTTCTAATATGACATGAAATAAAAACTGCCGCCATAAATGGTAGGACTGTTGGAAAAATCACATCTTGGTCTTTTTCAGGCTTTATGATCACTATATCTAACCTTCAGATTAAAGTTTTTCTGTCGGCATTGTAAAGAACTCCATTCCTCCCAGGAATTATTTTTTATTTTTAGCACAAGCTCGTCCACTGACATATCAGGCGTTTGTTTTATTTTATTGAAAGCGTCCTGTTCTTGCGTTATCGTTATTCTGTTTGAAAATTTTTTTATTAGTAATATTTTTATTTTATCAAATTCCTTTTCGTTTTGTAATTCAGGGTTTTGAATTAAAAACTGCATAGCCTTATCTTTTAATCTGGTTTTAATGATAGCCACTTTATGCTCTTCCTTCCAACTTGCTAACTCCGCTAATTCATCAAATTGTTTTATAAAGAAATTTATATCTTCCTCCTTACTCCCACTAAATAATGGCAGGATCTGCATTACTGGAATATCCATATTTTTATTATTTCTATCCAATTTACTATAATTTTTATTTGATATTTTTGAATCTTCTTTCAAACTTGAACTCCTTGTTATAATTGAACTTTTCACCACTTTTTTAACTGGTCCCATTCCTATATCCCATTTTTCTAATTATACCTTCGATCTCATTTAGAAGAACCATTTTTTCCATTTCATTGATAAAACTTTACATAATCATACATATAACATAAGGAGAAATGAGAATTGTGCACAATATTTTCACAATCATCTATGTCGCCACCAGTTGTCCAACCTTATCAATATTTATTTTTTATTATTATTATTCCTTTTATTTTTATTAATTTCATAAATTGTTATTTTATTCCCTGTTATTTTATACCCACCTATTTCTGTGCTTAACGGGATACTAAGTTAACAAAGTAAAAATTAAGGTTAATAGTAAAGGAACAAACATTTATTTATCACATACTCAATTTACACTCTTTAGTTTTACAAATTAAATAAATATCATACATAGTGGAATACATCTCAATGGTAGTTCGGGGGGTGTAATGCCAGATGAATTGATATTTGGTTGGAGCACGTGGTGGGATGCATTAATTAGCTTTTCCTTAAAAACACAAATTTAGACAAAGAGGTTATCCTCATATAGTTTAATTGTACGGTACCTGATCTTCTTTCATATAACTTGGGTAACACCGATGCACCGACACACAACTCTTAACTCTGCTACCGTCGCTTCTTCTTGACTAGTCTAACTCCAACAGCCTGCCTTGACCAATTCTGACTCCCACTTCGAGCAACTCTCACTTATATCCCTTTTTCGGTCGGCGGTTCACGTGCTGAAATCTAGAGCTGAGGGCTAATCCGTAGATATGGCGTCGCCGTCTCGGTTGCCGCCAAACGGCTTAACGTGGTATGTAAACATGGGCGTGGTATGTAAGATATGGGGCCACCTGTATATTATCGCCCATCTGCTTAGCGTGGGGATAATCCGCCCGCATTCCTGGTTCCATTATTTTTTAATCCTTCCAAATATTTATTACTTTACATTTCTGGCATTACATTCTCACCCCCCCGCGAAAAAAAAAGTCCAAAAGTTACTCTCCCACAGTTTCACCCCAGTGGTAAGAAATTAAGTTCACAATGGTTCCTCGCAAACACATAAGTTCATCCATCGTGAGAAAGGCTGAGTTCCACTTTTTAGCCTCGTACAACTCATAGCTTTGATAGTTCTTTGTAGTTTCTTGATAGTTCCCTGTCAAGTTAGTCCATTATTCATAATTGACATAATGTACCATAAATTACATGAGGATTACCAACATTCACATTATTATTAAATTGTAAATTTTGATATATATTATTTGCAATGCATAATTTTCATTTCTCCTTTTACATAATTATTTACATACGACATATCATTACATAACAGCATTCATTACTTTATTATTATTATACATTTTCTTGTTATCATTTCATTTTGTAACATATTGTAGTAGTGCAACTATCAACTTCCGATTCTTGGTTATGGTTGAATTCCATACCACCATATTATTTATAAATTACTTTGTTATTTCACTTTTTTTTTTTTTTTTTTTTTTTTTGAACTTGCCATATATGTAATGTCAGAAATACATAACATACTTTTTGAAATATACTTATATCCACAATTTAAAACATAAAAACATATACATATACACTCAATTATCACTTTCTATTTATGACATTAATTACAAACTTTTTACATATTTTTCATATTCTTTGTTTTATGAAATTACTATTTACAACAATTCGAGGGCGAAAATTATACCCTCTGGCATTATAACAAACCTCATCATCATTTCTATTATTTTCACAGTTTAATTGCTTTTCTTTAGTGACCTTCCCTTCCTTAATCTGACTTTGATCATTATTTCTAATCACTTTCTCATTTTGATTTTTTTCTTTGTCCTGTGTGTGTGTGTGGTTTGATTCGCTTTCGTCACTATCTTTCAAATATTGTTTTCGCTCCGCTGCCATGTATAGTTTATTTATGTGCACTTTATAAGTTTTATTTTCATCACTTTTAAGACATATTATAACATTATTATTTCGGACTAATTTCGTAATTCTAAATGGTCCATCATATCGATCCTCTAATACCCTTGGTTTTAGGAACTTTTTTAGGTACACTGTCGCTCCTATAAATATATCGTTTTTTATCACTATTTTATATTTCTTTATTTGTTTGTCATTTATCAGCTTTTGTTGTTCCGATGCGTCTTTCACGACTTTATCTATATTTTTTAAATGCTGTGCCACATAATTTTTATAATTATTTACATCACTATACATTATATCTATTTCTTCCTTACTTGGTATGTTTGTTTGTTTAATATTTTCAAATGGCAATGATAAATCTCTAAGATAGAACAGGAATGAAGGCTCAAATCCTGTATTACTGTTAATAGTGTTATTCACATAAAACTTAAACCATTTTAAAGATTCATCCCATTCAAACGTAGTCTTTGACAAACACATTATACATTGTTTCATGTCTCTGTGTATTCTTTCACAACGACCTAAAGAACTTGGGAAATAAACCGAACTGTATCGCCTTTCAATATTTAATGCATTTGTAAAATCTATGTATTCTTTACTTTTAAAAATTTGAGCATTATCGCTTTGAATAATAATTGGAACTCCATAAGTTGTCACGAAGTTTGTTAGCTTATTCACTATTGTTTTAGCAGTAATGTCTCTGACTGCATAGGCCTCAAAGTATCGTGAAAACATGTCTACAATTGTAATTACAAAATTATTTCCTCCATTACTGCGCGGTAGTTTTCCTACGCAATCCAGTTGTAAATATATTCCTGGTTTTAATATTTCTGGCATAGCCTGAAGTCTGGCTGGTGGTATATTTTTGTGTTTTACTAATAAGCATTGATTACAAGACTTACAAAAATTTTCCACGTCTTGGAAAGCCCCTATCCAAAAATATTTTCTTGAAAGTAATTGGTATGTCTTTTTTACTCCGAAATGAGGGAAATGTGCTATCTCTATTATCTTTCCCTTTAGCGAGTGCGGTATTACAATCTTATTCTCATTTATTTTCCTATACGTTTGTCTTTTATTTTCCTTCTTTACCATTAACAGTTTATTTTGGCTATCAATATAGTATACCTTGTTATTGTGATATCGGTTTCTTCCTTTTTGTAATTCCTCTCTAATTTTACTTAATTTTTCATCTACCATTTGTTGCTCTAATATTTTCTCCACATTTATCTCATCATTTTTAATTAAAGTATTTACATATTTGATTTGGTTATCATTGTCAAATACATATCTCGAGCAATAATCACTTGCGTTATTTTCACCTTTTTGATATTTGAATTTAAAATCATACTGACTTATGTCAATTAGCCACCTCGATATGATATTTGGCATTTTATCTAATTTTATGTGGTACATAAGGGATTTTGCGTCACTCAGCAAGGTGAAACTCCTTCCGAACAGATATTCTCTGAAGTGTTGTAAGGATGCGTGTATAGCTAGCAATTCTAGCTTTATTGCAGGATAACGCTTCTCTGCCGGGTTCACAGGTCTTGAATAAAATTCGATAACATGATCGACTCCATTTACCCTTTGCATCAAAATACTACTAATTCCCTTACCTGAGCCATCCGTAGTTAAGACAAACGGGTTTACTTCATCAGGCTGTCTTACAACTGGTTCTTTACAAATTGCATTTTTTAATTTTTCAAAAGCTTTTCTACATTCATTATTCCACTCGAACCTAACATTCTTTTTTGTCAAATTTACCAACGGTTCTGCAATTTGTGCATAATTTTTTATCAGACCTCTAAAATAGTTTGTTGTCCCAAGAAAGCTTTTTACTTGTTTAACCGTTTGGGGTTATTTGAAATTTTGCACTTCTGCACAGTTTTTTATTGATGGGCTTATACCATTCGCATTTACTTTATATCCTAAAAATTCAATTTGCGATTTGCATATCTGTAACTTCGCCGGGTCGAGTGTTAAATTATTTTCTTTCAATCTTTGGAAAACAATTTTGATTTTCTCTAACATTTCGTCGTTATTTTGTGCGCATATGACTAAGTCATCTAAGTAAAAGTATATTTTTAACTCTGATAGATCTCCTAACACTTTGTTCATTAAAAGTTGAAAATATGCTCCTGAGTTTTTAAGACCAAACGGAATTCTTTTAGGATTAAAATTTCCCATAAAAGTTGTGAACGTTAAGGCCTTTCTATCTTGTTTTCTTAGTTCGATCTGAAAAAACGCCGCCTTCAAATCCATAACTGTATAAATTTTATTACCAGCGATATTTTGTAATATATCCTTCACCTTTGGTAAGTTTATTGGCAAAAGTGGTAAATACGCGTTTATGGCCCTATAATCAATAGCAAGTCTATATTTAGGTTCTTCATTTGGTTTACTTGGTTTCTTTACAAGAATAATGGGACTAGCGTACGTGCTTTGTGAACTTTCAATAATGTCATTTTCCAATAATTCCCTAATTTCTTTTTGCGCAATTTCTCGTACTGCTCTCGGAATTGGGTATGGTCGACTCTGAATAGGATAATTGTGCATAAGTTCGATTTTCGGTACTATTGCTGATGTTTTACCTAGGGTAGCATATGACTTTGAAAAAACCTCTGTATTGGTCATCATTAATGCAATAACTTTATTTCTATCTTCCTTATTTAAGTGCTGTACTTGAAAATCGTCTGGAGATATTTCTTTCTTTCTTAATTCCCGAATTTGTTGATAATCTGTTTTATTTAAATTTTGAATATTATTAATTTCCAACGTGGGTTTACTGCTTTTATTTTTTGTATCAACAATTTCGATTTGTTCTGTTATTATACCCACGTTCATATTTTTATTAAGTGTAATTTGGCAATTTTTTTCATTGTATAACAACATTCTAATCTTATTTTTATTTTCTATACTTTGGATCGCTTCATCCGTGATTAATGTTCTTGCCATTTTTATTGGAGAAAATAAAATATCCTGTCCCTCATTTAATTCCTGTGACAAAATCAATTGGACTATTTCTGACTCCCCTGGCTTTAATGTTATTTTTCTTTTCAATTTAGCGAAAATCTGCTTTTCCTCTTTCTTTTTAACATTCTTATTCTTATTACTTTCATTAGAACTTGGTAACCATTTTTCATCATTTACATTATCGCGAGTGCTACAATTTTGCATATTAGCGTTTTTTCTATCGTTATCGCTTTCATTATCCTCGCTTATTCTACCTTCATTCTCATTATTGAATTCATTACAACAATTATTTATTTCCTCATATTCGTCGTCATCATTATCATCGCTTATTCTATCTTCATTCTCATTATTGGATTCATTATAACAACTATTTATTTCCTCATATTCGTCGTCATCAGTATTATAATTTCCATAATTACTATTATATCTATTTTCATCGCGAATTCCCTGGCTTTGTGGTTTTTGTTTTGAATTCTGTATTGGGTTTGTATTTTCACTTTTATACAATTTAATCGCAGTATTCCCAAATTGTACTTCGTTATCTTTTGTATTTAAAATTGCTTTATGTGAGGATAAAAAGTCGTAGCCTAAAAGCATTTTATATTGCCCCTGAAAGTTCTGTTTTGTCACGAAAAAATAATTTTTGCATGCCTTTTCCCCAATTCTAAATGAAAATTGAATGCAATTTAAAAATTCTATATTTTCTTTAGTAAACGTCTGAAGTATTACTCTTCTGGTTATGTATTTTATTTTTACATTTCTATTCTGTTTTAGTTTTTGAAATGTTTCCAAATCTATAATACTAACTTGAGCCCCACTATCAATTACACTTATTATTTTTATTCATTTGCAATCTATTTCTACCATCGGTAATTGTGGGCTAGATACGTTCTCACATTCGCTTGAAAGGATACTTTTGGTATCATATTTTGCTTTATCATTATTTTCATAATATTGTCCTCTCTCCAAATTTGTATAGTTTTGCCAGTCATCTCCATTTTTGTTATTTCTATATGTTTGTGAACCGAATTTATTTATTTCTCTGGAATTTGTACGATTCGTTCCTTGGTCCCAAATTCCAGCTCTTAGTTTAAATTACTATTATTATTGTTTCTCTCATATGTGTTTGATCTTCCGTTGCGCCCCCTAAAATTTCCTCTTATACTTTGCCTCTCTCTATTTTCTACGTTGGTTTCTAATTGATCGTAATAATTTCTTTGATCATTATTATTTCCTTGATATTCCCTATTACTTCTATTATATCCTCCTCGTTCAAAATTTCTGAGATTTTCGTTTCTGTTTTCTCTGATATAATTTGTTTGCTCCAACCCATATTGCTGATAATTCATTCGTTTGGGATTCCTTGCAAATGCAGTATTACACTCATTGTACCAGCAATCTGAGAAATAATGTCCATTTTTTCCGCACCCTATGCAAAAAACAGCTCGTTCCATGGATTGATTTGGTATATTTTGCAATTTTAATTTATTAATTTCTAAAGTCAAATCTTGAACCTGTGTTGTAAGTAACATTTCTTTCAGTTCGTTATGTGATTCTTCTGGAGTCCTATCATTAAGAATTATTTCAAACAGTTCGGCATCTTTTATGGCATCTTCAAACCGCTGCGGATCTTTTTTCTTCACTTCAATTGCCAAATCAGGGCGTAATGCGCTAATGAATTTTCCCAACATTATTTTATTGGTTATTTTCTCTACCTCTCCATCTGTTGTATCCTTAAGGTTCAAAAATTTACGCGCTGCGTTTTTTATTTTTAGCACAAGCTCGTCCACTGACATATCAGGCGTTTGTTTTATTTTATTGAAAGCGTCCTGTTCTTGCGTTATCGTTATTCTGTTTGAAAATTTTTTTATTAGTAATGTTTTTATTTTATCAAATTCCTTTTCGTTTTGTAATTCAGGGTTTTGAATTAAAAACTGCATAGCCTTATCTTTTAATCTGGTTTTAATGATAGCCACTTTATGCTCTTCTTTCCAACTTGCTAACTCCGCTAATTCATCAAATTGTTTTATAAAGAAATTTATATCTTCCTCCTTACTCCCACTAAATAATGGCAGGATCTGCATTACTGGAATATCCATATTTTTATTATTTCTATCCAATTTACTATAATTTTTATTTGATATTTTTGAATCTTCTTTCAAACTTGAACTCCTTGTTATAATTGAACTTTTCACCACTTTTTTAACTGGTCCCATTCCTATATCCCATTTTTCTAATTATACCTTCGATCTCATTTAGAAGAACCATTTTTTCCATTTCATTGATAAAGCTTTACATAATCATACATATAACATAAGGAGAAATGAGAATTGTGCACAATATTTTCACAATCATCTATGTCGCCACCAGTTGTCCAACCTTATCAATATTTATTTTTTATTATTATTATTCCTTTTATTTTTATTAATTTCATAAATTGTTATTTTATTCCCTGTTATTTTATACCCACCTATTTCTGTGCTTAACGGGATACTAAGTTAACAAAGTAAAAATTAAGGTTAATAGTAAAGGAACAAACATTTATTTATCACATACTCAATTTACACTCTTTAGTTTTACAAATTAAATAAATATCATACATAGTGGAATACATCTCAATGGTAGTTCGGGGGGTGTAATGCCAGATGAATTGATATTTGGTTGGAGCACGTGGTGGGATGCATTAATTAGCTTTTCCTTAAAAACACAAATTTAGACAAAGAGGTTATCCTCATATAGTTTAATTGTACGGTACCTGATCTTCTTTCATATAACTTGGGTAACACCGATGCTTTGTCACACTTTACACTTGCAATACCAGATGAACATGAGCTCTCCTTCGAATTCCTATATCAGAGACGCACACACAACTCTTAACTCTGCTACCGTCGCTTCTTCTTGACTAGTCTAACTCCAACAGCCTGCCTTGACCAATTCTGACTCCCACTTCGAGCAACTCTCACTTATATCCCTTTTTCGGTCGGCGGTCCACGTGCTGAAATCTAGAGCTGAGGGCTAATCCGTAGACATGGCGTCGCCGTCTCGGTTGCCGCCAAACGGCTTAACGTGGTATGTAAACATGGGCGTGGTATGTAAGATATGGGGCCACCTGTATATTATCGCCCATCTGCTTAGCGTGGGGATAATCCGCCCGCATTCCTGGTTCCATTATTTTTTAATCCTTCCAAATATTTATTACTTTACATTTCTGGCATTACAGTAACCATAGGTTTTTACCTTTTAAATTGAGAAATTAAAAACGGTTTACAAAATTTGAATTATTAAAAAGCAAAGTTTTCAAATTTAAATTATCGAAAAGTGAGCTATTTTTATCCCAAATTTAATCCATTGAAAAGTCAACAAAATCCTTTTAGAATCTATTTATAACAATTGCCAAGTGTCCGTCTGTTGCGTTTTTTAGGTACTTCCTGAATACATAGAGACTTGTAATTTGGTACACAGGTCAATCGTTCAATAAATCATATTTTCCGAAAATGTTCTGAAGAGTGGGTGCTCCACACCAAAACGTTCGAAGAGTGAAATGATAGAAAAGCAAGCTTTGCGATAAGATAGAGGCTTCAAATGTGGTGTATGGATAAATTATTCGAAAGGAAGAAAGTGTTCAATTTCAGATTTCCAATATTTTCTATTTAAGGGGGTGTCGCACACCAAAATGCTCGATTTGCAGAATAAGTGAGAAACGGCTTCTTTAAAATTTGATTGAGGCTTGAAATTTGGTATATGGGCTAATCATTTGATAAAAATACCCAAGACGAATATAGTTTTTCAAAAATATTCATTTAAGGGGTGCTTCAGAGAAAAAGATTCGAAAGGTAAATTGATAAAAAAAAATCGATATTTATTGCAAGTTTTATTGAACGATTGTTCAATAAAACCTGCGGCAGGTTTTATTAAACCTTTACAGCGTATTTCAAATCACCATCTCAACGCTAAGTATGTTTCTCCATCATTTCATATTTCAAACGTTTTGGCAAAGCGAGCCTCCTCTACTGAATACTTAAAAAAATTGATTTTTACTTTAATTTTTATTAAACGATTGACTAATACACCAAACTTCATGTCTTGGAAAGTGCCTTCAAAAGGCGTGAGAGGTTAAATAGATAGACAGATACTTGACAATTAGTCGAGTACCGGTCTCACAATAAGCAACCCCCGAAAAATGGAAATTTTTAAATAACTAGGGTGCTCCGCCCCTGCTCGCTACGCTCGTTAACACCCGTGACTCGCTACTGGCTATCGGGAGACTTCTCCTGCTACTCGCTTCGCGAGCACTTTATTGCCTCCTGGTACGCAGGCGTAAAAGGTCTGTTGGGGACCTTCCCTTATTCACTGACCAGTCCCGGAATTTGCTTCGCGAGCTCTTTCAACCCGGCCGGCTCACACGACTTAGGTGTCTTGTGCTCCCTGAGGCTTTCATATCTTGTTCGCTACGCTCGTCAACACCTGTGACTCGCTTAGCGAGTCGGTAGGCTTCTCCTCCTGTTCGCTGCGCGAGCAGGAACTTTAGTGCCGTCTGCATAGCAGGCGTTATATGCCTGTTGGGGACCGTCCCTTGATAACTGACATTATCCAGCCCTGAAACTCGCTTTGCGAGCTCTTTCGAACCGGCTAACGTACACGACCACCTACGTGTCCTGTGCTCGCTGAAACTCGAAAACTCCACGATTCCATGATTCCATCCTCCATTCCTGCCGCTCTTTAATCGGAGCTCGCCGCAGACGTGATGCACCCATTGGGGCTTCGTCTCCTTATTAGCGGACGCTCAACTTAAACCGTGTTGCGAACAATTTCATCAAACTTCAGTTCCCAGATGGCTATGCTTGCTAACCCCGAAACTCGTTTCGTGAGTTGGGAGGTTTCGTCACATGCTTTCTGGCGCTCGCTGAGCCTGCATCGCAATCTATGTCGTGCCGCCTACTTTTAAGAGAGATTGCTTACTGTATTACGGACAAACGGCAAACTTTCATAACAGTATATTTTGCCGGGCAACTGAAACTGCTTAAGACATTGAAAATCATGCTTAAGGCATTGATTATGAAACACTTTCCAAATTCAATGCAATTTTATTTAAACATGTCTGAAATGCAATACATTCCTCGGTAATATTTTAAAACTTATCACAATGCTACATTAATTTATTATATTTGAAAACTTAAACCTTCATTGAAAAAAATGAACTTCATTCAAATGACGGCATTGAAATATAAATCGCCTGGTTTAAACATCTCTAAAATGTAATACATTCATCGGTAATAATTTTAGAATCATAATACTACGATCATTTATTATATTTGAAAACTTCATCGAAAACAACTGAAATTCATTCAAATGACGTCATAGAAAAAATAACACGCCTGACTCTCTCTATAAAAGCAGCATTTCATTCATAAATAATTTCCCATTCATCACAATACTATAATAACTTATTTCATTTAAAAATTAAGACCATGGAGCTACAAGTAATTAAACTCTATGCGTAAAACTTCATCGAAAAAAATCGTCCTTCTTTTTGTAAAATCAATGAATATTTCATTCATATCAACTACGCAGACTCTATGGACTAAATGATTTTGTGTTAAAGAAATACAGCAATTCTTATGCAACTCATTTTACATATTTTGCTGTTTACATTTTACATAGGTGAAAAATGCCATATATCATTTTGAAGTAGGTCACGTGATCTTTTCATATCATGGTCACGTGATCGCTTCATATAAGAGGTATTATTCTTATTTTAATTTTTATTTAAAAAACTGCTGAATATATTTCGCTGAATTTTTTTTTTATATATTTTATGGAACAATTTGACAGACAGACAGACAGAATGAACAAAGTCATAAGCACTTTTCAACTTTGTTGTAAAGTGTTAAAAATATGAAGTCTTAAGATCACTCATATTCACTACGTCTACAATTGGTGAATGGAAAGAAAAGCTGGAGTAAAATCATGAACGAAACATTTGAAAACCTATGAATATTTAGTCCTGAAAGGGAATAAAATATTTTTCAATGTCATTTGAAGGTTATATCAAAACACTTTATAACAATTTTATGCGAAATTCTGTGAGAACTTTCTTCAGAAGCATTTTCAATGCCATCTAGAGGGTAAATCATAAAATAAAATAAATTTGTTGACCTCTCACCCAAGTTCAAGGTCATATTTTCGACAACTAAATGTGATTTAATTGTTTCAATGTTATTTAGAGGTTATAGACGACATATGCTTCCTTTAGAAGTGTCCTCTACAGGTATTCCCAATATCATTCAGATGTTGATTTATTAAAAAAAGGGACTATTATGACCTCTGATTCAAGTTCAAGGTCATTTTTTTGACCATTCAACCTGATATCTCAGAATTTTAATGTCATTTGAAGGTCATATGTCAAAGGAAGTTGGTAACAGAGTAGCATGCCACTATAATATTCAAAACGCTAAAGTAATATAATTTACAATCCAATGTCATTTAGAGGTCAATTACTGTCTCAATGTCATTTAGAGGTCAATTACTGTCTCAATGTCACTTAGAGGTCAATTTATTAAAAAAATGCAAGTGTTTTGAACTCAAATTCACTTTCAAGTTTATTTTTCGAACAATTGAATTTGAGAGCCCTGGACACTTCTGTGTATGACAGAAGGTTGAGTCCATTTGAATATTAGGGTACAAGAGGTCAATTCAAGAAATCATTCATAATTTATTCCTTTCTTCCCTTCATCATAAATTGACTCGCCTTGGTACTTTTCCAAGCTAGGGTCTTGAAACTCTGAATAATAACTGAATCACTTATATTAGTAAATAAATTCACTGCACGTAAATGCATATATTGCCTCAAAATCTGTATATGTATCTGTATCTATATATAGTAATTGCCAAGTGTCCGTCTGTCATGCTTTTTAGCCACTTCCCAAATAGATAGAAACTTTCAATTTGGTACATGGGTTGATCGTTCGATAAAACCCCCTGGGAAAATCGAATTATTCGAAAATGTTATGTAGAGGAGGTGCTCAACACCAAAACGTTCGAAAAGTAAAATGATAGAAAAGCATGCTTTGCGATGAGATAGAGACTTCAAATTTGATGTATTGGTAAATCGTTCGAATAGAAGAAAGTGTGCAATTTCAGAATTCCAATATTTACTATTTTAGGGAGTGCCGCATACCAAAATGTTCTATTTGCCAAATAAATGAGAAATGACTCATTTAAAATTTGATAAAGGCTTGAAATTTGGTATATGGGCTAAAAAATAGGGTGACAGGTGAGGAAAGCACCCTAGACGAATAGAGTTTTTCAAAAATGTTCCTTGAAGAGGGTGCTCCACAGAAAAACGTTCGAAAGGTGAAATGATAAAAAAAAAAGCGTGATTCGGGATGATACAGAGATTTCAGATTTGGTGCACGGGTAGATAATTTGGAAAGAAGAAAGTGTACAATTTCAGTTTTCCAATATTTTCTACTTCAAGGGGTGCCGCATACCTAAATGTTCAATTTTCGGAATAAATGAGAAAAGTATTCTTCAAAACGGGATAGGGCTTGATATTTGGTATATGGGCCAGTTATCTGATAAAAAACCCAAGAGGAATGGAGTTTATAAAATGTCCATTTAAATTTCATTTAAGGGGGTGAATGCTCTACACAAAAACTTTCGAAAGGTAAAATGATAGAAAATATACTTCTCGATGAGATAGAGACTTTAAATTTGATGTAGAGATAGATAGTTAGAAAAGAAGAACGTGCACAATTTTAGCTTTCCATAAATTAGTACTTTAGGGGTGCTACACGCTAAAATGTTAGATTTGCCGTATACATTGAAGAACGCCTTCTTTAAATGAGATAGAGTCTTGCAATTTGGTACGCGTGTTAATGGTTCAATAAAACTCTCTTGAAAAATCGGATTTTTCAAAAACGTTCTATAGACGGGGTGCTCCACATCAAAACGTTCGAAATGTGAAACTATAGAAAAGCTAAATTTATGATGAGAGAGACATCAAATTTTATGTATGGGTACATAGTACGTAACAAAGAAAGTGTGGAATTTTGTTTTTCAATATTTGCTAATTTAGGGTTTGCCACACATTAAAATATCGAGTTTTAAAAATTTCTGTAGAGGGGGGGGGGGGGTAGGGGGTGCTAAACAGCAAAACGTTCAAAAAGTGAAATGATAGCAAGACAGACTTTGCAATGAGATACAGACTTTAAAACTGGCGCAAGGAATGATTGTTACAAAGAAAAAATCTGATGTGGGCAACACATATATTCTTTATATAATGCAATGACTTTCCTTATATAATGCAATGAATTTACTACTTTTACAATAAAAAAATTGGATTTTTCTTACAGTAGATACTTATATTATTTCCAAGATATTGAATTTTCGACAATGAGTCGTCATTTTCATTGATTTAGCGTCATTTTTATCCATTTAGCGAGATTTTCGTTAATTTGGCAACATTTAAAAAGTCGCCAAGTTGGCGACATTTTACCAAATTCGTCGTCAAAATCTCATCAAGCGTTATGGACGAAGAAATAAGTTATTCTTACAGCAGATAAATGACTATTGGCGTTCAAATACAAAAGCATTACTCATTGTATCTTTTTCCGTGAATGGAACGAGCTAGATCCACGAGAATGATGTCACCAAATGTATCGTAAGGTATTACATATGAAAAGTGAAAATGTTTTTCAATAGGAAATATTTTTTTTTATTTTATATGACTTTTTGATAATTTTTTTGAAAAATGTGCAATATCTCGAACGGTTCATGTTTGCGTTCTAAAATTTATGTCAATCTTTTTCTAATGAAAAATTACATAAGAAATGTCTATTTGGTTAACTTTATTAGCGGTTTTGATTTTTTTACGATTTTTTCAAAATTTCACTCGAAAATTTAGGGGGTTCTGAACATTCGATTGCGTATAAAAACAATAAGCTTCCAATGTTTACGGATTGTGATTTTTGTACCAAATTTCGTTCCAATCGGTCTATTCGTTCGTCAGTTATCGTCTCCACAGACTCACTGACGCACACGCACACACACACAGACATCACTTCAAAAATGTTTGATTCGTGATCAGGGATGCCTGAAACGTTCTCTGCCGTCGAAAACGCAAATTCGAATTTTCGACCCCGTCACAATACTTTCCTTATACATTATGTATATAAGGAAAGTAATAAAGTGTATAATTTCAGCTCTCTGTTATTTACTAATTTAGGGATGCTAACACATAAATGCTTAATTAGCTGAATAAATGAGAAATGCCCAGTCTGAAGTGAGACAAATACTTGAAATTTGTTGTACGGATGAGCAGTTTGAAAAGGAACACTGGAAAAATCAAATTATTTAAAAATTAATATTATTCGGAGGTTGGTTATTATGAGACCGTTGATTTTCAACGGGTATTCGGCTAGTGTATATTACTGAAACACGTTCTTTTTTTTATTTAAACTATCTATAAATATAAACATAATAATAAATAGTAAACAAACTGCTTAAATTAATCAGCAAAGTGTAAACACATAATTTTAAGCATTTTTCAAGGCCGCACATATTTCTTGAAATGATTCTATTTTGTTATTTATTTAATGCACTTAAATTTATATTTCACTTTTTACTTTCCCTGCAATACATGGTAATGTATAAGGGAAGTATGGGAATCATGTCGAAAATTGCAACTGAAGTTTTCGACGGATATACACGTTTCGAGACCTCTAGAATACGAAAAAACTACTTTTAGCGTGACCTCTGTGTGTGTGTCTGTGAGCCTGTCTGTCTGTCTGTGTGTCTGTGTGTCTGTGCAATGTATGTATCCACTCTAACTCAAAAACTTATGGCCCGAATTTCTTAAAATTTGGTAGGTAAGTCACTTGGGTATGACCCTGGTGCTGATTAGTTTTGGTACGATTCGTAAAAACAGAATCCGCCTTTTTTTGCGAAATGGCCCGTAAAAATTTCATGTGTCCACTCTAGCTAAAATACTAATTGACCAAATTTCACAAAATTTGATAGATAAGTTACTTGGAGGATACTCTGGTGCTGATTAGATTTTGGTATTATTCGGAAAAGAACAACCTGCCTGTTTTTACGAAATGGCCCTCAAAAATCGCAAAATCTAAAAAAAAGCTACGTATGTTCATATATATTAATTAAATGCTTGTTTTACACGTAATTTTTGATGAGGGAATTAATAACAACTCTATTACTCTAGGACTAACTATTTTCGAGATATTTGAGATTTTTGGCATTTAGTTGTGCCACTTTTAGAAAAATGTCTAATTATCAAATAAAAACAGAAATTGAATTAAAATGCAAATTTAGTGTTATTTTGTGCAATTAAACTCAATTTAATGAATTATTAAAGAAATAAAAAAAAATGAATTTGAATCTGCAGGGAAAGTCATGTGCTGCCCACATCAGATTTTTTTGTGTTTTGTCATTTTTACACTATGTTTTTTGTAACCATGTATTTTCCGATCCAGAAAAAAGAAATAGAATTAATACAGCAGAATTTTTTTAAAAGAGCCAACGGAGGTTGGTATGTTGAACAAGTATCCTTTTATTAATTGAAGACGTTCTAAAAATAATGTTTATTACTTTCCTTATATACATAATATAATGTATAAGGAAAGTATTGTGAAGGGGTCGAAAATTCGAATTCGGGTTTTCGACGGGAGAGTACGTTTCAAGTATCCCTGATCACGAATCGAACATTTTTGAGGTGATGTGTGTGTGTGTGTGTGTGTGTGGAGCCGATATCTCAGGAACGAATGGTGCGATTCGAATGAAATTTGGTACAAAAATTACAATCCGTGAATACTGGAAACCTATTGTTTTTAAACACAATCGAATGTTCAGAACCCCCTAAATTTTCGAGTGAAATTTCGAAAAAATCATCAAAAAATCAAAGCCTTTAATAAAGTTACGCAAATAGACATTTCTTATATAATTTTCCCCTAGAAAACGATTGACATAAACTTTAAAATGCTAGCATGAACCGTTCTCGAGATATTGCACATTTTTCAAATAAATTTATCAAAAAATACAATAAATTAAAAAAAATATATTAAGTGTTGAGAAACATGTTCAGTTTTCATATGTAATATCATGCGATAAATTTGGTGATATTATTCTCGCGGATCTAGCTCGTTCTATTCAGTGGAAAAGATACTTTGAGTAATACTTCTGTATTTGAACGCGAATAGTCATTTATCTGGTATAAGAATAACTTATTTCTCAGTCCATAACGCTTGGCGATATTTTGGCGATGAATTTGGCGGAATGTCGCCAATTTGGCGACTTTTTAAAATTTTGCCAATTTAATGAAAATCTCGCCAAATCGATAAATATGACGCTAAATCAATGAAAAGGGCGACTAACTGACGAAAATTCAGTATCTTGGAAAGAATATAAGTATCTACAATAAGAATAGCCTAATTTCTTTTTACTGTTAAAGCAGTAAATTCATTGCATTATATAAGGAAAGTCATGTGCTGCCCACATCAGACTCTTTTTATATTTAATCATGTTACAATTACTTGAAAATAATATTAACTTATTTTAATTTAAGTGAAAAATTCAGATACCATGATATATTCATGAGCTAGCATTTAAAATAATAACAAATTAGATTCCTACTTTTTAATTTAAGACGCAATTTAATTGAAACGTAAAGGTTCATCAACTTGTCCAAAAAACAACGAATTTTAATCAAAATTCAAAATAATCATGCTCAAAACCTTCCTTGTGTGGTCTTAAAACAATCATTCCCATACTGATTGCTCAGACCGATTCATTATATATAAAAAAAGTATTCGCAATATCTCAACCAAAATGGAACGAATCAAATAAAAACATAAAATCCCACAAAATCTTCCCATAACAGGGATCATTAACAGACCAAAGGTTGAGGGCTATTAATATTTCTCCCCCCCCCCTTTCAAAGCCAAAAGTTGTCCCTCCCTTACTTAAGGATCTCTTTCAGTGGTATAAGCCTTCGGACATAGTTGATAACCTTATACTCATTCCGCCAGAGAAATCTCCATCCCTCCCTTCTCTTAGGACGATCTTCTCCAACCTTATCTTCTTCTCCTTCTCGTGTTTCATATCCCCCCTCCTTATCCCCGAGGCGCGATGTAATCTCTCTCATATCCTAAATAATATTCTCACCCTCCCTGAAGTCTCTTCTTGTTATTCCACTGGTAACCTACTGATCGAAATTCCCTATAGTTTAGGGATTTTTCGCTTTCGCTGGTTTGATGTGGGGAAAGATATCATATTTTAATAGATTGGAATAAAACGAAATTGATATTCTTGAGTCTGCAATTATGAGGTTTTTAAAATTCAGTATTAAAGGATAATTGTATAAATTACTCGTTTGTGATAAGAATTACATTATTTGGTCAAGTTAACTTATTGCATCTGCATCGTTCTATTTTATGTGTACCCAGTCTCAAATGTTTAGAGACGCGGAGAGTATACGAAAAAAATAGTAGGAGAGAGAGAGAGAGATCCGCATTGAATAAATAAAGAGAGGAGTAATTTCATAACTATTTAAATAGACAGATAGATAGAGCATGAGAAAAAGGAGAACAAGATAAAGAGCCAGAAACTATGAAAAATAGACAGTTTTGAATTGAATGACTAGAGAGTAAGAGCCAGAAATGAGAGAGTGAGAGAGAGAGGGAAGAAACAAATAATAAATAAAGAGAAATAAAGAGAGAAAGGAAGGAAAAAAGATGAGACAGAAAGAGGGAGGAAGAAAGGGTGAGAGAAAGATAGATAATATAAATAAAAGAAAGATCGATATATGCGAATTGAATGACTAAAGAGAGAGAGAGTGAGAAAGAGAGAGAGAGAGAGTATGACTATTTGAAAATAGAATGAGAGAAAAAGAAACATAGATAAAGAAGAATGGAGGAAGGAGAGTAGAGATAAGTAAGAAAAGAGATAAGTAGATAGATGATATATATATATATATATATATATATATATATATATATATATATATATATATATATATATATATATATATATATATATATATATATATATATATATATATATATATATATATATATATATATATATATATATAGAGAGAGAGAGAGAGAGAGAGAGAGAGAGATTGATAAAGCGATATAGATAGGTAGATTGATTGATAAAGAGATAGAGATAGATGGGTAGATAGATAGATAGAGTATGTGTAAATAATAATTTACAGAGTTGGAAAATAAACTCTTAAGGAGGAAAGTAAGTGTAGCTTTGTACTGAATTATAAAATGAGTAATTCCAAACTATAATGCGCATCTTTATATTGCAATTGAAATTTATCATTAAACTATGCATTAAATGCAAAATCTTTAGTCAGAGACCCAACCGCAGTGCAAGTTTGAGACTTACATTAGTCGGGTATATCTTTGGAAATTTTGGAGAGACCAAATTATTTTTAATTGATAGTAGTTGTGTAATCACCAATGAGATCTAATCTAGTACCATGAGGAGTTTTCTGATGGTAATTGGAACATTTCTAAGATGAATCCTAATACAAAGAGGAGAAGAACAGATGAGGAAATAGTTACAAAAGTATTTCTTGCCTCAGGGCGCTCGATTTCTTTACAGACCAGGTATTTCAAGGAAACTATAAATGTATTAAGATATGTTAGTGCTATGTGCATCATTTATCTTAAAAGTTTTTTTTTAGCTTTTGCTTGAAAATCTGTGCACCTTAATCCTATTACATTATTCATAAATATAATCAAAATTTGAAACCTTCAAACAAAATAAATATTCCTAACTTCCTAAATGCTTTTTACCTAAAACATAGTTTTAGGCATTTTTACAGATTTTCAGTCTGATAATATACACACAAAAGGAAAAAAAATGATTTCTTAACCGTAGGGAATTTTTCAAACCGCCACAGCTTCATTTGTCTGTTTTTGCGGTCTCGTTTTCCGAATCTGTAGGAGAGAATCCATTATGAATGTTTTTGATACGGGGGCCGACTTAATTTCGGGTTTCGAATTACCCCCCGCCGGCCCACCTGGCACGATCTGCTCCAGCATTCTCATTGGTCAGAACTATTCGTAAAAGCATTTCTGCCGATAGAATTGATGTTCTGGTAACCACCCACTTTTTGATCGAGAAGCCAGATGATGCAGCGATCCTCTTTTTTCATGATGTATGGAGTTTTTTCAATATAAAAAATGTTTTATTCTGCAATTATTTATGTGTCTGGCAGCGAGGAATTCCGACCGATCGTGTTTCAGTTCTGATTGGGCCAGCTTTTTGCGTTCTGAAGTGTAATTAGTCGTTAACTCATCGAAGACGATGGATTATTTCGCGGTTGCACGTGACTTGTTCGCGGATTGGGCCTTCGTGAGAGGGGTCGAATATTAAGTTACGCCGTTTTGCGTTTCGTGCTGGAAATGAAATTTGAACGAAGTGCTGTACAAATTGGAGCACTAACGATTACAGCTGTAAAGCGCGATATTCTTAATGATAGCACACAAAAGCACCTGAATGGATATGCTGGTTAAAAAGAGGGATACCATCTGGATGATAATATTTAGGATTTGTTTCAAGTATGATATATAGTTTCGTAATTCATTTCGTATTGTAACAGAAATGTGTTATACACTCTGTTCAAAGGAATAATTTTTGAAATTATGTAATACTAGCATAACTTACGAAATGTTGATTACATAATCACAGCATAAACGTCGTAAAAATAAAACAGGAATTATTGATAAAGCTTATTTGACAAAACGTAATAAAAAAGAAATGCAGATATTACAAATGAAATGGTGTTTCGTTAAACATTTTGTATTGTAAAATAAATTTGCAAAGGAAATAATGAAATGTTGACATTTTGTATTGTATTGTCTTGTGGTATTTTGCTGTGTAGTGTCTTATGACATTTTGTATTGCAACACTTTGCGAAAATTGAAGAATTACAGAAATTAATGAATATTACATTACGGAACGGAATGCCAAATATGTTACCACAATATAAACGTCGAAAAAATAAAACAATACTTATTAAAAATAGTTTATCTGGTAAATCTTAACAGGAACAAAATGCAGATATTCGCTTTTCAACCATCTGGAAAATCCATAAGACAAATGTCGGCAAAAAAGCAGCACTTATTACAATGTTTATTTAGCAAATCATAACAGGAACAAAAATCAGATATTCCGGCTTTTTAACGATCTGGCAAATCTGCAATACAAACGTCGGGAAAATAAAGCAGCACTTATTAAAAAAGCTAGCACATCGTGAACAAAATGAGGGTATTCGCTATTAAACTATCTGGCAAATCTATAAAACAAACGTCGGAATGATAAAGCAGCAATTATTAAAAACTTATCTGGCAAATCGTAACTGGAACAAAATGCAGAGATTCGCTTTTTAACTATCTGGCAAATACAGAAAATAAACGTCCGAAAAATGAAACAGCGAATTAATGTTCAACAGCAATTGATAAAAGAGATAATTATATTCTTAAAACACTTTCGTAGTGACAATTTGTAGTATCTTTTTTGACGCATAACATTGCTCTCTAAACAATGAATACCCGTTTATACTCTCTATACAAACTTAAAAAGAACTATATATTTGGTGAAATTATCGACTTCGGATTAAAATTTTCGAACGATTCACAACTCGCCAAGTTTGCGGTATTTCATGAAATTTGTCGTCAAGATCAAGCGACTCTGACCTTCATTAGGTTTTTTTCTTTTCCAAGTTCACTGACATTCCACTCCATTCTTTTGTATACGGTGTTTTAATTTCATCAATCCTAGTTTGTATTCTAATGGTAAGAACGGGGAGAAAATGAGTTAGAGGACTTTTGGCGCCCTAGACTTTTGGCGTAACTAGACTTTTGGCGTAACTAGACTTTTGGCGCCCTGGAGCAAATAATATCAGCGCATCCTATCATTTACCTGGAAAGGAAAATGATAGAGAAGTAGTAGATTATAAGGGAAATGATATAATAGTAATAGACCATAATGGAAAATGGTAGAGAAATAACAGAATTTACGTGAAAATGGTAGAAAATTCGCAGACTATACGGGAAAATGGTAGAGAAATAGCGGTCTATACGGGAAAATGGCAGAAAAATAGCTAACAACACGGGAAAATTTTTGAATAAATAGAAAAATGTGAAAACAATAGCTTAAACTTTGAATGAAAATATTGCATAAATAATCTCTTTTTGGAGAGGATAAAACTACTATTTGAAGGGTAATGAAAATAATTACGTAAAAGCAAGAATGGTGTTAAAAAGTGCTAATTTTTCTCCATTTTGTCAATTTATTGGAGCATGATATAAATAGTATTTATTAAAACAAATATAATTTTCTGCAGCCTTAGATGTAAAACTCCATGATTGTAGATAATTAGTCGTTTGAATTGATTCTTTGCCAACTTCAGGAAATGAATTTTCAAAGCGATTTTAAAAATAATTTGCTTACAAGCAGGGGCTCATATGAAGATGCTTTTGTCATTATGACATTGAAAGCATTTTGCATTCGATAGCAGTGTAATAAATTGAACTTTATTAGCTAAAATTTGAACATAATATTTAAATTCCTTAAGAGAGTAAGCAATTCAATTATCAAACCACTTTTTTATGTACAACATTAACCTTAGTTACTATTTCAATTTTTAAATTTCCAAATAACATAGCTTGTTGTACAACACAGATAAACACAGGATGTGGAAATATAAACCTACCTTGTGAAAACATTTTCATTAAAAAAATCATGAAAATCGGCTCCGTAGAATCCGAGAAGACACTCAGGGTGAATGGATTCAAGAAATGGTCAAAACTCAAATTTGAAAGCGTTCTGGAGATAGTAAAATATATTGAGTAAATCAGCAGTTCGATATCTTTCGTTTTAAACAAATAGAGGGTAACTCTGTTACTCGTTATAGATTGATGTGAAATAACACTCTAAGAGCATATTTTGTGCCCCCACTGGGTTCCGGTCTAAACTGGGTGGTACTTCCCGGCCGTCCAAATAGATACCTTACACCTTCGGGTAGGACGGACGGTCAGGGTCGAAGAAAGAGAAGAGCATATTTTGAATGGGAAAAGGTTGATGTGTGTTGTGTGTGACAATGGTTTAAGTTATCTAGGTAAATGTTTCGATATATTTAATCTAAAATTTTTTTTTTTTACACTTTTATACTAAAGAATTGTTTTATAATAAAGCTTAAAGAGTATGTGAAAACCAACCAAAAATTATATAATGCGATCTGTACTGAATTCTATAGATACTTTTAATCTTATCATGCCAACAAACCAACTGAACAATGACAAGTTTATATATACTGCGTTTAAAGTTCTGAACAAATCACATAAGTCGTGAAGCTCTTAGTCTATCTGTAGAATGCCAAAAATTTCCAGAACTCGCCAACAGTCACCCAGTTAGCGATATTTAACCGAATTTGTCGCCAAGATCAAGCAATCCAGACCTTAAAATTATATCTATGGTTTCCTGCTCGGTATGGTTTTCACCACCCAGGCCGTCGGGTCGTATTCGTAACAATATCTTTCAGGGTGTGAGCCGGACGGTCTAGGTTGTGAAAAGATAAACATAGAAAGCAGAAAACAATTGTTGTGTGGTTTCCTGTTAGGTATTCGCAACAATATTATGTCATTTCCATTCAACAATATTACACACTTCCGTTTTAACCCCGTCACGTTTCTTTCAAGATTTAATCATCCGTACCCCGCACCTTAAGATGTTTCACATCAAAAATTTAAAAAATTGGCTGAGTACATTCTGAGAACTCGCTGGGGGAGGAATATTTTCAAAACTCATATATATATAAATACACCGGTGTCCAAAAGTTAAGTATGAGTCGTAAAAAGCGTAAAGTAAAAAGTTAATGTGCAAAGTAAAGGGTTAACCTGCAAAAAAAAGGGTAAACTCACACAGAATAGCAGAGATCTGTATGTGGGTTATCCGTAAACCTAAACTAATCTTTGTGAACATGTATGCTTTATAAGTTGACGGTATATGTGCAAATAAGCCTCGTATATCGCAACTCCATAAACATAGTTGACCATTTCGAACATGTCTTATACCATTTTCTTGAAACCCCCGTACAAGAAGGTATTTTCATTGTTAAACGATTATGGCAGAAAGACTCCAAGTTGAGCTCTTTAGAAGAAAAGTAGAGAGAAATGTAGAATCATCGGAATGATGATATTAGGATAAATATAGACAGAAATTTCCAGAGCACTGAAGCTGCCGCAATATGTAATCTCCAGATAGTGGAGAATATTCCAAAGCACTAAAGATGTTAAAAAACAACTAGTACAAGGCCGTCCAAGAGTTACAACACGTCAGCAGTACTGGTATCTGCCATTAACTGAATGCTGTGACAGGACAATGTATGCAAGGCAACTTTTTTGGAGAACTGTTGTTGTTGCTGTTGAGATCCAGACCGTCCGACTTACCAGAAAGGTGTAAGGTAACCATTTGGACGCCCGGGAAGTGTCACCCAATTTAGACTCGAACCCAGTGGGGGGAGGCATCCACAGGGACCGTACCCTCCTCTTGGAGAGCTGTAGTACAACTTTTTCTAAACAGTTTAGAGGATGGTCGGTTAACTAGTCTGTATGCTAGATGTCTAACAAGCTCACTTCTGGCCTACTTTTGCCTACAAGCGTGCGCATTTAAAGTGGAGTCAGGAATATCGAAACCGGACTCTAAATCAGTGGGACTTTGTGTTCTTCACTGGGGAGCCAAGATTTAGATAGCAGAATAATTTTCTTCACAGCATTATATGGAGAGCACGAGGAATATGTTACGATCCCTTTAAACATTACTGAAAGGGAATTTTAGAGATGGTGGAATCTTGGTATGTACAGACATAATGCTGAACGAGCACATCGAGCCCCACACGGTTAAAAATATGTATGAGGTTACTGGAAAATTTCTAGGAAACTGGGATTCCATGTAATTTTCTAGTAACATTCAATGGATTTTTGTAGTATCTAGTAATTTTTTATCTAGTAGATACTCGGAAACTCCGTGGAATGTTACTAGAAAATTATATGGGATCTAGAAATTTTCTAGTAATCCCATATATTTTTTACAGTGCAGTTATCATAATGGAATCAAAAGCTCTAAATTCATTGACAAAATAAAAAAAAAGTCTTCTGTAACTATGGAACAATAAATTATAATATTTCAAGATCTGTAGATTGCATGCCGAGTTAGTTTAGAAAATTAAGGATATTATTTTCTGATCATGGTGGTATAAAAACGAATTTTGTGTATCAAGCCGTTGGCGAGTTACATAACTGAAAGAACGTAAGAACAAGAATTGGCGCGATTTATAAATGTTTTGTACAAAATTCCAAGATTTTAATTATTTCTCATAACTTATAGGCCAAGTTCCACATGCATTATAAAGCTTCGAATTTCTACGTTCAGTTGTTTTGGCTGTGTAATTCATACGTCAATTGCTCTGTCAATCTCACTCAGTTGTATGTATATATGATAATTTATTTTAAAGAATTAGAGCAGTATGGGAAATTAATCTGAAAGAATGTAGAGTATAGCGAAACACTTCAGATATTTGTTTTTGTTTTGTTACAAAATCAAAATTTATTTGTTCATACGTTGGATACATCAGAATTTTTATAGTTAATGAAGCATGAATTCTAATGGTAAATTATGAATTAAATTACTTCAGCAAAAGCTATCCTATTTTTGTAGTTAATTCTTTGGGGCATAAGGATTTAAACTTAAAAAATCTCCCCAGCAGACACTTTAAAACTCTTGGCAGGAAAGTTTCTTCAACGCCCAAAAATGGTAATTAAACAAAACTTCATTCTTTCATCTCACATTCTTGAAAAATATTGAAATCGGATATTTGGAACATAATGAAAATAATTCCATTAAAGCAACGATGGCGGCGAAAAAAGCGCTCAATTTTCATGCACAAATGAAGCGCTAATTGTCGCCAAAGATTATTTCTTTTCGCAAATGAATCTTTCTTAAGAAATACTATTTTATTCTTTTGTTTGGCAACAAGAATGCGAAATGGCGTAACATTATTTTTACTTAATGACGGTCGAAGTGAAAACATGTAATAAACGACCCAACTTTAATTTGTTTTTAAAAGACATTATTCAGAGCTGTAGAGGATAAAAATTACCAAATCTTTATTTGCTTACATGAATCTCCGGGCTAAGTAGTTCTTAAACAGAATTTGATTCCGCGTGAATGCCCTAATTAAAGCAAGCGACACTTTTGTTTTCAGAAAATCATTGGTTTGCTTGTTTGAAATTTCTTTTACTCCAAATGGTGATACCCATAGAGAGGGAATAAAATCCCTACTGAAGAGTGAACTTTCCCTATTAATTGTCCTTTCTTTTGAATAAGCTTTTTGCTTATCAATATTCATTGTTTTAATTTAATGAGTAAAAATTAATAAAATTTTACAGCGAAAAATTGTTTTAAACTTCAATAAATAAATTAACGCAGCACTTTCATGCACATACGTTCATTTTATACGTTCCAATTTAATAAAATATCAACATTATTTTCAATTTAAAAATAAAATATTCCGAGAAAATCAAGCACAAAAATCTTTTTAATTGGCATTTGACTTTCTTCCTTTTAAGTGAGATTTGTGGCATACTCATATTACGTGACTTTTGCAATATGCAAAAGCAAAACATATTAGAACTAATAAGTACATTATTTTAAATTAAAGCATTATTTCGATATTTTAAAATAGAAATAATTATATCAGCTAGATTTTAATTTCCATCCAACTAATAAACAATTATTTTAGTTTATTTTTTTAAGTTTATGTACTCAATCGGTTTATTGATGTGCTCAAATCGGTATTCCGTGGATTCGTGAAGACTTGCGACAACATTTGCGATCGTCGAAATCTTACAGTATCTTCGAAGATGTAATAGAAATTATATTTATTAATGAAGCTGAAATTGTCTTAAATATGTTACACTACCACTTATAAATAGTAAAATAACTGACTATTATTACTAATTATAACACATTTAACATTATAAACTTAAATACACGCATTCCAATAGAATTTAGATTTTGGTCATTTTAAAGCGCAGTTTTATTTTTGCGAAAGACTTATCCAGAATTCTTGTTCCAGTCAGGAACTAAAAGACCAGTCTCTGGATTACCTCTTATGTATTGAACGACGATTTTCGTTCCTTATATATTTGAAGTAGTCTCTAAATGTAATAATTCGCCCATTTACTGTATATGAAGTCAGTAGTACTGAATTTATTTTGATCACAGTCATATTTATCTGCTCAAAAGTTTTCCTCCACCCACTTTGATGACGCGAAAAGTAGTTGCGGCCTACCTACTTCAACTATACAATCCATATATTAAAAGAAGTAGATCAAAATTTGTTTCTAACTTCTAACTTTCTACTTTCCCCATATGCATATTGTATAATGAATTTATTTTTCCTTACATACATAGCATAATGCATTATTTTTCCTATATGTATAGTGTTCTGACGTGGTCGAAAGTTCAAATTCAAGTTTTTGACGGAAGAGAAAGTTTCCAGAATCCCTGAGCGTGAACTAAACGTAGTGGAATTTTAAGGCACTGTACTTATGGTACCTGTTGTGGCGACAAGTCATCAGCAAGGAGAAATTAGAGCTTTCTTCTCAATTTGGCCGGAAAAGAGACCAGCTTTTTTTTTTATCCAATCGCTCCTAGCTACAAATCCTACAAGTGTCTATAATACGACTTTTATCTTTGATGAGGCATAGTGGAACACAAGACGCTCTTTCGATTCAATGTCGGCTCTTCGTTGATTGCAATATTTCCTGTGAGCCACCTACTGTTGGTTCGAAACTGCATATGCATTTTAACTGGCATAATAATTTGAATGTCCAAATCTGATGTATATCCTATGAGTTTCGTTCGTCATGGTGTTGCAATTTTCGAAAACAAAAGCGTACTTCTACCAAACAAATTATAAAATCCTCGATTAAAGGAGTTTTGTAATCACTGGATCTTAGATTATATGCAATTTTCACAAAAAGTAGTGTACTTCTACTAGAAAAATTCTAAAATCCTTACTTTAAGGGGTTTTGTGATCACTAGAGTCGTCCTGATTATATGCAATTACATATCTGTATATGTAATTGAATATTTAGACATTTAATTATAGAGCATAGAAATGCATACAAATTCAAAATTTGCCTTTAAAAGCATTTTTCAAGTACTTATTTCCTTTTAACTTGCATATTTTACACTTTAACTCTTTTTTACTATTTTAAATTGCTAGATAGCGAAGTAAAGTGCATTTCTGCCACTGATTCTGCACGCACATTGTCTCCAAGTTGAGTAATTACGGTCATGTCAATATCAATAATAAGAAATGCAGATACATTCTATTTAGCAAAAGATGGGGCTGGTGAAAAAGTGTAAGCACGAATCCCAAATAAAATAATAATTTTGGTCTAACTGAAAATCAACTTGTACCTGACGTTATTATATACGCCGTTTTCGATGTGCTGCTGTGTAATATTTACTGTATAAGTATTTTAAGTGAAATATGCCTAAAATTAAATCTAGTAAATCAACTTTAATAAAATCATACATTTCTAACCAGGGTAAAGATCAGACTATATAGATGGAGATATTATCTATTGCATGATATGTGAAAAAAATTGTCAATTCAGACAAAATGCTATTTACGTTTCATGGAAATAAAGGCAAAATAAAGAGCGTGGACCTATGCAGTATTAACTAACTAAACCACAATTTTTAATATTGAACATCGCTTTCAGCGCAAACGACAAGAGCACCTGAAACAACACAGTTTCTCAAACGCCATTTCTTATGTTAATTTTTGCATTTTGAAAAATTCGCTTACTTTTAAACATTTTTTTCTCGTTATTTGGTGCAGACGATGATCAGTGTTCGCTAGAGCTCGGATTATATGCACTAAAAATTGGCAAAATATACATGAACATATGCACTTAAAATTCAGAAAATATGCACTTGTGAAATAAAAATATGCATATATGAATGTTTTCTAAATATTATTTATGCATCTGAAAGCATTTATAAGAAAGCGGAATTTCTCTCAAACTCAAAGAAACTATTATTGCAAATTACAAATATTTTATATTATTATACAATTACAATCCATATACATGATAAAATTTTCAAATTATAGTATTGCAATGAACAGCTATTGTGCTGTTTTAAATTTGCTACACTTTGCTTTTGTAGTTTATCATCGAAAAGCATTTTTAACGTCATCAATATTCTCTCAACATTAACTGTTGTTATTAGACAGTACTAGTTGTTGTTGTTGAGACCCAGACCGTCCGACCTACCAGAACGGTGTAAGGTAACTGTTTGGACGGCCGGGAAGTGCCACCCAATTTAGAGTGAAACCCAGTGGGGGAGGCATCCACAGGGACGGCACCCTCCTTCCCCTACCACCAACTTCTCGGAAGGACTTACGGACCCACATGCTTAACGTGATCGTACTCCGCGTGAACACTGCGGCAGGTTTGGCGGCGGAGGGAATCGAACCCGGGCCTACCGAGTGCAATATCCCGCGCGCTAACCACTGGGCTACCGAGCCCTAGGACAGTACTGAGTATACTGTCCTAGGTCGCCTAGTGTACTGTCCTAGGGCGCGGTAGTCCAGTGGTTAGTGCGCGGGAATTGCACTCGGTAGGCCCGGGTTCGATTCCCTTCTCTGCCAAATCTGCCGCCGTGTTCACGCGGAGTACGATCACGTTAAACATGTGGGTCCGTAAGTCCTTCCGAGAGGTTGGTGGTAGGGGAAGGAGGTTACGGTCCCCGTGGAAGCCTCCCCCACTGGGTTCCGGTCTAAGTTGGGTGACACTTCCCGGCCGTCCAAACAGTTACCTTACACCTTTCTGGTAGGTCGGACGGTCTGGGTCTCAACAACAACAACTAGTACTGTCTAATAACAACAGTTAATGTTGAGAGAATATTGATGACGTTAAAAATGCTTTTCGATGATAAACTACAAAAGCAAAGTGTAGCAAATTTAGAACAGCACATTAGCTGTTCATTGCAATACTATAATTTGAAAATTTTAACATGCATATGGGTTGTATTTGTATAATAATATAAAAATTTGCAATTTACAATAATAGTTTCTTTGAGTTTGAGAGAAATTCCCCTTTCTTATAAATGCTTTCAGATGCATAAATAATATTCAGAAAACATTCAAAAATGCATATTTTTATTTTACAAGTGCATATTTTCTGAATTTTAGGTGCATATGTGTATGCATAGTTTACCAATTTTTAGTGCATATAATCCGAGTTCTAGTGAACACTGATCATCGTCTGCACCAAATAACGAGAAAAAATGTTTAAAAGTAAGCGAGTTTCCAAAATGCAAAAATTAACATAAGAAATGGCGTTTGAGAAACTGTGCTGTTTCAGGAGGGGGCTTTTTAAAAGTTTTTGTAAAGAATTAGAATTTATAAATATTTTTGAATTTTCGGGCAAATGCTTAGATTATTAGCTCACTTTAATAATATTAATAATAATAATAATAATAATAATAATAATAATAAACTTTATTTTGCCACACAATACATACAATTTCAGTTTATAAGTGAATGTATAACAGTGGGCAAGAGACTGCTGAAAGAGTCGCTCTAGAAAAAACTAAAGGGATATAGGCAGGAAATTAGCTTTATGAATCGCGATACATATATAGTTACAGTTAAGTTTTAATAGTTCAGGTGATCGCTTTTTAAACAAAGCGCTTAACTTGCAATATATTTCTTGCAGTAAAGCACTTTTCACTCGCAGGGAGTTTCAGCAGCTAAACCGGCCGTTTAGCGGGCGCATAGGTCACACAATTCAGTTGTACAATCCTGGTACACTCGTGATACACCCAAGACATTCGTTTTTAACACCGCGGCCTATTGCGCGGATGTAGGACGTTTCTCTCGTTATACGGCATCTGTTAATAAACACTACCTTAGTAGGTGCATAGGCTGCTAAGCGGCTATTCTCTAAATAAGTTTCTAAATATGTCTAACTGGAAACGGCATGCGCTGGTGTAATACGTCCTAAATAAACGGGGAATTCAGAAGGGAACAAACTAAAGTTCAACTAGTGAGTGAGTGGTGGCGTGCGAGCAGGCTCAGATGAAGAGGTAAAGAAAAGAGAGCTGAATATATCAATGAAAATAGCGTGTCAATCGGAATAACAGGAGCTAAGATAGATAAAAACACAGTTTCACGGTCGAAAATGATGGAGGGGGGGGGGTATAATTGGAGAAAACACTTATAATGTTAAGACATAGTATAATTAAAAAAATATATAAACTTTATCTTTAAAATCTTATTTTTAAACTTTATCTTCAAATTATAAATCTTTTAATTTTACCCACGCTGTGTCTGGATATCATCTCGAAAAAATCTTCATTGATTTGTCGGTAGACAATAACAAAATAGATCTGGCCATATTTTGTTCATCTTTAAAATTCTACATAAAATATAGAATAATTTGTTTAAATGTTTTATTGTAACCTGTGTATTTTGACAGTTGTTTTCAATTATAAAATGTTTTCATCTGAGAAAAAAAAAAGCGAGATTTCCTTGCAAAAACTGAGGAGACAGTTGAAAAAAGGCGTTATTGGGGGGGGGGGGGGGGGTCGTGTTTATTAAGACGTGTTTTTAAAATAATTGTGAATTTTTCAAATAATTAAGAATTTTTCGAATTTTTTAAAGTTTCGGGCAAATGCTTGGACCACTAGAATTAAAAAAAAATCATACAAAACGAAAAATATTTTTCAATTGAAAACACTTTTCAATTTCATGTACATACATATGTACATAAAATTGTACATATGTATGTACAAGGTCGTATAGAAAAGAATAAAATAGAAATGTGCCTTGCACAAAACGTTATACGCACGAAAAGGAAAAGGCCCTGACATATGAATTCCTGACATATGAAATTATGACATATGAAATTCCTGACATATGAAATTCCTGACATATGAAATTCCTGACATATGAAATTACAAAAGTAGAAGCGTAATATATTTAGCAACATTCAAAAGTAATTTAATATCTAAAATGTTTGACTGAGTATCTGTTTGATACTTTTATTTAAATGTAAACACAATGTTTTTCAAATTACAATGGTAAAGGTCAAATTCTTGAAGTTGGCGTTTCTTTTTAAATTGCTCATTGTCGTGATACATTTCTACCATCCACGCTTATTTACTTTCTCATACGTAGTATTGAGAAAGTACTGTTTTCACAAAAATTTTACTGTTAATTACCTTGTTGCTTTCTGATACGTCGTATTGAGAAAGTGATGTTTTCACAAGATTTTTACTATTAATTACCTTGTTGCTTTCTCATTTGTAGTATTGAAAAAGTATTGTTTTCACAAAAATTTTACTGTTAATTACCTTGTTGTTTTCTCAGTTGTAGTATTGAGAAAGTATTGTTTTCACAAAAGTTTCCAATTTCGAGATTTTGATGCCAATGTATATTTTAAGAGCTCCAGAACATGTTTTGACTGTTTTTGGAGCGATGTCCGTCTGTCTCTCTATCTGATCTCTGTGGTCGATTTCTTGTGTACAGATAGCAACTACAAATATTAATGGATTTTCACAAAACCTTGTATCCGGTTTTGTTATTAAGAAAATCTAGAACTAGATAGAATTTCTTTTTAATTCGAGCGAAAACGCGTAATTTTTTTTGAAATTATATATTTTTTTAACATGGCAGCATGGGACAAAATTTGCATAATCCTGCATAAAAGAGTTTATTTATGGTTCAATGATCACAAGACTTAATAGTTTCAATTATTGAAGTGAAATATATCTGAGATACAATTTTTTTACTTTCCTTATATACATAATGTATAAGGAAAGTATTGTGACGGGGTCGAAAATTCGAATTCGAGTTTTCGACGGGAGAGCACGTTTCAAGCATCCCTGATCACGAATAGAACATTTTTGAAGTGATGTCTGTGTGTGTGTATGTGTGTGTGTGTGTGTGTGTGTGTGTGTGTGTGTGTGTGTGTGTGTGTGTGTGTGTGTGTGTGTGTGTGTGTGTGTGTGTGTGTGTGTGAAAGTATGTGTGTGTGTGTGTGTCAGTCAGTGAGTCTGTGGAGACGATAACTGACGAACGAATGGACCGATTCGAACCAAATTTGGTACAAAAATCACAATCCGTAAACACTGGAAGCCTATTGCTTTGCTTTTATATGCAATCGAATGTTAAGAACCCCCCTAAATTTTCGAATGAAATTTTGAAAAAATCGTCAAAAAATCAAAACCACTAATAAAGTTACGCAAATAGACATTTCTTATGTAATTTTTCATTAGAAAACGATTGACATAAATTTCAGAACGCTAACATGAACCGTTCTCGAGATATTGTTCATTTTAAAAAAAAAAATTATCAAAAAGTCATATAAAAAAAAATTCCTATTGAGAAACATGTGCACTTTTCATATGTAATACCATGCGATAAATTGGGTGACATCATTCTCGTGGAACTAGCTCATTCCATTCATGAAAAAATATACTTTTAGTAATACTTTTGTGTTTGAACGCCAATAGTCATTTGTCTGCTGTAAGAATAACTTATTTCTTAGTGCATAACGCTTGGCGAGATTTTGGCGACGAATTTGGCGGAATGTCGCCAACTTGGCGACTTTTTGAAATGTTGCCAAATTAACGAAAATCTCGCCAAATGGATAAAAATGACGACTCATTGTCGAAAATTTAATATCTTGGAAAGAATATTAGTATCTACTATAAGAAAAACCTACTTTTTTTTTACTGTAAAAGTAGTAAATTAATTACACTATATAAGGAAAGTCATGTGTTGCCCACATCAGATTTTTTTGTTCGTGACGCCATTAGTCACCCCTTGAGAGGCAAGTTATCCCCCGGGGAGGGGTTACATTGTCAAGTATAGTATCAATGGAAAGATATTTTCAAGCTTTTTCAAGTGAAGGGTTACACGTTATTGTTATAATAATTTGAACCCACGATACTGATTTTTCAATTTTTTTTGCGAAATTTGAAAAATAAATGAATTGGGGTTTGAGAAAGTCAAGTTAAGTCACACTCTAGTTAATATTTTATTCGAAGTCGTCCCATATCCAATTTGATAACCATATAAGCCTTTAATTCCAGAACACGATCCATACAACTGCCTTGTTTCTCGACAACTTTTGTTGGAAGGGAATGTTCAGACATTTTTCCCTAAACAAATCCCTATCAATCTTTGGATCTGGCATGAAAACGGCTTAAAAACTGCCCGCACTTCCACAAAAAGTTGTTTCCGATTCCTAATTAGCAAAAGGGAAATAATCGGACGTAATTAAGCGAGCAGCCAGCTTGAGATGCATCATACATTTGCTAGTTTAGAGGAGTAAAAAAATCGAAACTAAATTACCGATCATGATCTATAAAAAGCCATTGGTTCATTTTCGCGCTGAAATTCCTTTCTTTTGAATTGATTCAACAATGACACTGGTATTAAATATAATTCTGCTATTGTTAGAAAAGTAGTGATCAAATGAATGCTCATAAAGTTAGGCGAGTGGGGAATTTTTACTTTCGATACATGCATAGTATACTATTTAGAGAAGTTATTGTGATTAAATCGAAAATTCTAATTCTAATTTTCGGCAAATTTAGATGTATTTTAATTGAAACAGTTTCATACCCAATTTTACAATCATAAGAAGCCTTTAATTCCAAAGCACGACCCATGCAACTTTCTTTCATTTCCGAGAATTTTTGGAAGAAAACGCCCTAAGGCATTATTCCCTAAATAAATCCCTATCAATCTTTGGATCCGGCGTGAAAACGCTTAAAAACAGCCCACTTGCACAAAAAGTTGTTTCGGATTCCAAATTAGCAAAGAGGAAATAATCGGATGTAATTAAGCGAGCGGCCAGCTTGAGAGAACTATGCATGTTCTAGCTTAAGTCAAAAAATTCGGAACTAAATTGACGATCATGAGCTATAAAAACCATTGGTTCGTTTTCGCATTGGAATTGTTTCTTTTTAATGTTATTTAATAACATTGGTGTTGAATATAATTATTCTATCTCTAGAAAAATAGTAAACAAATGAGTGCTTCTACAGTAAGCGCCATTTTGACTATAGGCAAAGTAGGCAAATGCTGGAAGTTCGCTCTGAAAACCCATCTCCCAGGCTAAATTTATCTTTTTTTATTATAAAAGTTTAGTGTGGGAGGAAGGCTAGAATTTACTTTTGACTAGGAGCCATAGCAAGGGATAAGTTGACCCTGTCTATAACTAGGTCAGAAGGGAGAATAACTTAAATACATACATAGTATCATGCATAGTAAAGCTATTGCGATGGGGATATTTTATTATATTCCCAATTTTCGACGAATGTACAGGTTTTAAACATTTCCGAGCTTGAATCGAACGTTTTTGAGTCGATGTCTGGGTATATATAACAAGCTTTTTAAAAACGTTCTTAAGCACCACACAACTTTGGAATTAGTATGCACCTTGAATATATACGTGAGTTCTATCTATAACAAAGCTATCATGCCCGATCGAATAAAGATTATTGCAGCGCCCCTAGTAGAGAATTAAAGAAGGTATGAACATGAACTCTGTTACATAGCGAGATAGAAGAAAACGGCAAACACAATGTTGTAGAGCATTGTCTAATTTTATAGGTACATTACTGTTATGCATGTATATTCAGAAACGATATGTTTATTCAAAATGTGCATTGTATATTCAAAGTGTGCTTGCATATTCAGAATAAGTGCATATATATTCAGAAATGATATGTATATTTAAAATGTTCGTGTATATTCAGAATAAGTACATATATATTCAGAAATGATATGTACATTCAAAATGTGCGAGTATATTCAGAATAAGTGCATGTATATTCAGAATAAGTGCATGTATATTCAGAAATGATATGTATATTTAAAATGTTCGTGTATAATCAGAATCAGTACATATATATTCAGAAATGATATGTATATTCAAAATGTGCGAGTATATTCAGAATAAGTGCATGTATATTCAGTATAAGAGCATGTATATTCAGAATGAGTGCATGTATATTCAGAAATGATAGGTATATTTAAAATGTCCGTGTATATTCAGAATAAGTACATATATATTCAGAAATGATATGTATATTCAAAATGTACGAGTATATTCAGTATAAGTGCATGTATATTCAGAATAAGTGCATGTATATTCAGAAATGATATGTATATTTAAAATGTTCGTGTATAATCAGAATCAGTACATATATATTCAGAAATGATATGTATATTCAAAATGTGCGAGTATATTCAGAATAAGTGCATGTATATTCAGTATAAGAGCATGTATATTCAGAATGAGTGCATGTATATTCAGAAATGATATGTATATTTAAAATGTCCATGTATATTCAGAATAAGTACATATATATTCAGAAATGATATGTATATTCAAAATGTACGAGTATATTCAGTATAAGTGCATGTATATTCAGAATAAGAGCATGTATATTCAGAATAAGTGCATGTATATTCAGAAATGATATGTATATTTAAAATGTTTGTGTATATTCAGAATAAGTACATATATATTCAGAAATGATATGTATATTCAAAATGTACGAGTATATTCAGAATAGGTGCATGTATACTCAGAATAAGAATATATATATTCAGACTAAGTGCATGTATATTCAGAATAAGGGCATGTATATTCAGAATAAGTGCATGTATATTCAGAAATGATATGTATATTTAAAATGTTCGTGTATATTCAGAATAAGTACATATATATTCAGAAATGGTATGTATATTAAAAATGTACGAGTATATTCAGAATAAGTGCATGTATATTCAGAATAAGAGCATATATATTCAGAATAAGTGCATGTATATTCAGAATAAGAGCATGTATATTCAGAATAAGTGCATGTATATTCAGAAATGATATGTATATTTAAAATGTTTGTGTATATTCAGAATAAGTACATATATATTCAGAAATGATATGTATATTCAAAATGTACGAGTATATTCAGAATAAGTGCATGTATATTCTGAATAAGAGCACGTATATTCAGAATAAGTGCATGTATATTCAGAAATGATATGTATATTTAAAATGTTCGTGTATATTCATAATAAGTACATATATATTCAGAAATGGTATGTATATTCAAAATGTACGAGTATATTCAGAATAAGTGCATGTATATTGAGATTAAGAGAATATATATTCAGTGCATGTATATTTAAGTGCATGTATATTCAGAATAAGAGCATGTATATTCAGAATAAGTGCATGTACATTCAGAATAAGAGCATGTATGTCCAGAATAAGTGCATGTATATTCAGAAATGATATGTATATTTAAAATGTTCGTGTATATTCAGAATAAGTACATATATATTCAGAAATGATATGTATATTCAAAATGTACGAGTATATTTAGACTAAGTGCATGTATATTCAGAATAAGGGCATGTATATTCAGAATAAGTGCATGTATATTCAGAAATGATATGTATATTTAAAATGTTCGTGTATATTCAGAATAAGTTCATATATATTCAGAAATGGTATGTATATTCAAAATGTACGAGTATATTCAGAATAAGTGCATGTATATTCAGAATAAGAGCATATATATTCAGAATGTGTGCATGTATTTTCAGAATAAGGGCATGTATATTCAGAATAAGTGCATGTATATTCAAAATAAGAGCATGTATATTCAGAATAAGTGCATGTATATTCAGAAATGATATGTATATTTAAAATGTTCGTGTATATTCAGAATAAGTACATATATATGCAGAAATGATATGTATATTCAAAGTGTACGAGTATATTCAGAATAAGCGCATGTATATTCAGAATAAGAGCATATATATTCAGAATAAGTGCATGTATATTCAGAATAAGAGCATGTATATTCAGAATAAGTGCATGTATATTCAGAAATGATATGTATATTTAAAATGTTTGTGTATATTCAGAATAAGTACATATATATTCAGAAATGATATGTATATTCAAAGTGTACGAGTATAATCAGAATAAGTGCATGTATATTCAGAATAAGATCATGTATATTCAGAATAAGTGCATGTATATTCAGAAATGATATGTATATTTAAAATGTTTGTGTATATTCAGAATAAGTACATATATATTCAGAAATGATATGTATATTCAAAATGTACGAGTATATTCTGAATAAGTGCATGTATATTGAGAATAAGAGCATATATATTCAGAATAAGTGCATGTATATTTAGAATAAGAGCATGTATATTCAGAATAAGTGCATGTATATTCAGAAATGATATGTATATTTAAAATGTTTGTGTATATACAGAATAAGTACATATATATTCAGAAATGATATGTATATTCAAAATGTACGAGTATATTCAGAATAAGTGCATGTATATTCAGAATAAGAGCATATATATTCAAAATAAGTGCATGTATATTCAGAATAAGATCATATATATTCAGAATAAATGTATGTATATTCAAAATAACAGCATGTATATTCAGAATAAGTGCATGTATATTCAGAAAAGATATGTATATTTAAAATGTTCGTGTATATTCAGAATAAGTACATATATATGCAGAAATGATATGTATATTCAAAGTGTAAGAGTATATTCAGGATAAGCGCATGTATATTCAGAATAAGAACATATATATTCAGAATAAGTGCATATATATTCAGAATAAGAGCATGTATATTCAGAATAAGTGCATGTATATTCAGAAATGATATGTATATTTAAAATGTTTGTGTATATTCAGAATAAGTACATATATATTCAGAAATGATATGTATATTCAAAATGTAGGAGTATATTCAGAATAGGTGCATGTATACTCAGGATAAGAGCATATATATTCAGACTAAGTGCATGTATATTCAGAATAAGTGCATGTATATTCAGAAATGATATGTATATTTAAAATGTTCGTGTATATTCAGAATAAGTTCATATATATTCAGAAATGGTATGCATATTCAAAATGTACGAGTATATTCAGAATAAGTGCGTGTATATTCAGAATAAGAGCATGTATATTCAGATTAAGTGATTGTATATTCAGAAATGATATGCATATTAAAAATGTTTGTGTATATTCAGAATAAGTACATATATATTCAGAAATGATATGTATATTCAAAGTGTACGAGTATATTCAGAATAAGTGCATGTATATTCAGAATAAGAGCACGTATATTCAGAATAAGTTCAGAATAAGATCATGTATATTCAGAATAAGTGCATGTATATTCAGAAATGATATGTATATTTAAAATGTTTGTGTATATTCAGAATAAGTACATATATATTCAGAAATGATATGTATATTCAAAATGTACGAGTATATTCTGAATAAGTGCATGTATATTGAGAATAAGAGCATATATATTCAGAATAAGTGCATGTATATTTAGAATAAGAGGTATATTCAGAATAAGTGCATGTATATTCAGAAATGATATGTATATTTAAAATGTTTGTGTATATACAGAATAAGTACATATATATTCAGAAATGATATGTATATTCAAAATGTACGAGTATATTCAGAATAAGTGCATGTATATTCAGAATAAGAGCATATATATTCAAAATAAGTGCATGTATATTCAGAATAAGATCATATATATTCAGAATAAATGTATGTATATTCAAAATAAGAGCATGTATATTCAGAATAAGTGCATGTATATTCAGAAAAGATATGTATATTTAAAATGTTCGTGTATATTCAGAATAAGTACATATATATGCAGAAATGATATGTATATTCAAAGTGTAAGAGTATATTCAGGATAAGCGCATGTATATTCAGAATAAGAACATATATATTCAGAATAAGTGCATATATATTCAGAATAAGAGCATGTATATTCAGAATAAGTGCATGTATATTCAGAAATGATATGTATATTTAAAATGTTTGTGTATATTCAGAATAAGTACATATATATTCAGAAATGATATGTATATTCAAAATGTAGGAGTATATTCAGAATAGGTGCATGTATACTCAGGATAAGAGCATATATATTCAGACTAAGTGCATGTATATTCAGAATAAGTGCATGTATATTCAGAAATGATATGTATATTTAAAATGTTCGTGTATATTCAGAATAAGTTCATATATATTCAGAAATGGTATGCATATTCAAAATGTACGAGTATATTCAGAATAAGTGCGTGTATATTCAGAATAAGAGCATGTATATTCAGATTAAATGCATGTATATTCAGAAATGATATGCATATTAAAAATGTTTGTGTATATTCAGAATAAGTACATATATATTCAGAAATGATATGTATATTCAAAATGTAGGAGTATATTCAGAATAGGTGCATGTATACTCAGGATAAGAGCATATATATTCAGACTAAGTGCATGTATATTCAGAATAAGTGCATGTATATTCAGAAATGATATGTATATTTAAAATGTTCGTGTATATTCAGAATAAGTTCATATATATTCAGAAATGGTATGCATATTCAAAATGTACGAGTATATTCAGAATAAGTGCGTGTATATTCAGAATAAGAGCATGTATATTCAGATTAAGTGCATGTATATTCAGAAATGATATGCATATTAAAAATGTTTGTGTATATTCAGAATAAGTACATATATATTCAGAAATGATATGTATATTCAAAGTGTACGAGTATATTCAGAATAAGTGCATGTATATTCAGAATAAGAGCACGTATATTCAGAATAAGTTCAGAATAAGATCATGTATATTCAGAATAAGTGCATGTATATTCAGAAATGATATGTATATTTAAAATGTTTGTGTATATACAGAATAAGTACATATATATTCAGAAATGATATGTATGTTCAAAATGTGCATTGTATATTCAAAATGTGAGTGTATATTCAGAATATGTGCATGTATATTCAGAAATGATATAATAAACATCACTTACATTCGCATTAATCTAGTGCAAGCCTGTTCAAAATGCCTTCAGCCGTCGATAATGTAGATTTGAATTTAAGCAAGAATGTTACACTATAAGTACTTATAAATAGTTTCTTTGTATCTAGTAATAAATGTAGTATGGTATGTATTTATTCCTTTTAATATACGTGTTTTGCGCAATACTAATACAGATATTTACTAATTAGTCAACGCTTTACAACTTTGCTATTGACAATTTATTTTATTTCTCTTTGTTGAAATGATTGTGTTCCAAACTTCTTCTATTCTCCGCCCTGCAAACACATTTAACCGATCGGGAATGGATACTTTACAATGAATAGAACTAACATGTACTTTTAGAGACCTTTTATTTCGAAGTTGTTGGAATGCACTTTACTCTGCATCTGCATGCATGTATGGGCATGTATATATGTATATGTATGCATGTGTGTGTGCGTATGAGTCTGGGGCGCCATATCAAAGTTAACTGGATTGCGGTCCAACTGGACTTTCACATACAAGAATCTATTTCTACTTTCCTTATATACATAATGTATAAGGAAAGTATTGTGACGGGGTCCGAAATTCGAATTCGAGTTTTCGACGGGAGAGCACGTTTCAAGCATCCCTGATCACGAATCAAACATTTTTGAGGTGATGTCTGTGTGTGTGCGTGTGTTGAAGACCCAGACCGTCCGACTCGTCCAGAGGACTAAGAGCAGCTATTTGGACGGCCGGGTGTGTGCGTGTGTGTGAAAGTATGTGTGTGTGTGTGTGTTGAAGACCCAGACCACACGACCAACCCAAGGGTTTATGGTAGCAAGATGTGTGGCCGGGTGTGTGTGTGTGAAAGTATGTGTGTGTGTGTGTCAGTGAGACTTTGGAGACGATAACTGACGAACGAATGGACTGATTCGAAAGAAATTTGGTACAAAAATTACAATCCGTAAACACTGGAAGCCTATTGTTTTTATATACAATCGAATGTTCAGAACCCTCGAAAATTTTCGAGTGAAATTTTGAAAAAATCGTCAAAAAATCAAAACCTCTAATAAAGTTACACAAATAGACATTTCTTATGCAATTTTTCATTAAAAAACGATTGACATAAATTGTAGAATGTTAACATAAACCGTTTGTGAGATGTTGCACAGTTTTTAAAAAAATATCCAAAAATCACATAAAAAAATATTTCCTATTGAGAAACATGTTCACTTTTCATGTGTAACACCATGCGATAAATTGGGTGACATCATTTTCGTGGATCTAGCTCATTCCATTCATGAAAAAAGATACATTGAGTAATAGTTTCGTATTTAAACGCCAATAGTCATTCATATGCTGTAAAAATAACTTATTTCTCCGTCTATAATGCTTGGCGAGATTTTGGCGACGAATTTGGTGGAATGTCGCAACTTGCCGACTTTTTAAATGTTGCTAAATTAACGAAAAACTAGCCAAATGGATAGAAATGACGCGAAATCAATGAAAATGACGACTCATTGACGAAAATTCAATAATCTTGTAAAGAATCTACTATAAAAATAATCTACTTTTTTCTGTAAAAGTAGTAAATTCATTGTATTATATAAGGAAAGTCATGTGCTGCCCACATCAGATTTTTAGGTATGTGATCTCTTTTTTTATTTTGCGGATTTTGCAAGAAAATTTCTGAAAAATCCATATCGTTGGTTGGTCTAAATGATCACAATTATAGCATGTTACACTTCATTTTAAAGGGTTTGAAAAATATTTCGATTGATTCTAGTTTTGACAGTGTACTCCCTCGAGGGAGGCGGGTGCAAACTACCCTCCGAGGGAGCTAATGAAGTCACAACCACAGAAATGAGATCGTGGCTATTTTTCACTTCAACGACTGACACTGTTGCATTTTGTGAGACCACCGAGCCATAAGTAACCCCTTTAATACACGATTATGTTACATTTTGTCCTATTCTGTCATGTTAAGAAAATATGAAATTTTGAATGAATTTCGAAGTTTTCGCTCGAATCTCAAATAATTCTATCTAGTGCTAGCTGTTTTGTCCGTTGAATCCGAATAAAAGTTTCGTGAAAATCCATTAATATTTATGGAAGCTATTGCGTACACAAGAAATCTACCACAGATAGACAACATCACTCAAAAACTAGTCAAAACGTGTTCAGGAGGTCTTCAAACATGTATTGGCATCAAATTTCGAAATCGAAAATTTTCGTAAAAATAATATTTCCGCTCTACTATATTCTATAGTATGAGAACGTAAAAATAGCTAAAACAGCGAGTGGAGTTTGGTACAATTATCACAATTTGTGATTGCAAGAATTTTATTGATAATTTTAAAACGCGGTCAAATAATACAGAGTTTCAAATTTTTGAGTGATTTTTTGAAACAATGATAAATAAGGACAGGAAATCATGCTTAAACCGCAATTTTATGTTTACATTATACTTTAAAAGTGATGGCTCTCATTTTAGAACGCTGAAATGAAGCGTTTTCGAGATATCGCACGGTCTGCGAATACATTTTATCAAAGTAGTTGCTTAAAATAAAAAGTAAGCGTCGTTAAAAATTGACTTTCGATATACAGTTTTATGCGATACGTTCATAAATATCATTTTCTTGAATTTAGAACATTCTATTCACCAAAAAGACACGTGTTCTAATCGTTTAGTATATCAACACCTACTTATTCGCCAATTTTCACTTATTTCACGGGATATTTATGTACTAAACCATTATTACTTTTTATTTAGATTTTAGTCATGAAATTGGCGGTTATTTTCATGGCGCATAGTGTTGTTGTTGTTGAGACCTAGACAGTCAGACCTACCAGAAAGGTGTAAGGTAATTGTTTGGACGGCCGGGAAGTGCCACCCAATTTAGACCGGAACCCAGTGGGGGAGGCATCCACAGGGAACCTACCTTCCTTCCCCTACTACCAACCTTTCGGAAGGACTTCCGGATCCACATGTTTAACGTGATCGTACTCGGCATGAACACGGCGGCAGTTGTGGTAGCGTGCAAATCCAGCGCGCAAACCACCGGGCTACCGCGCCCGAAATGTGCCAACAGCACGCGGTGTTCTCAGGTGGTCACTCACCCAAGTACTAACCACGCCCGATGCTGCTTGACTTCGGTGATCTAACGGGAATAGGTGTTTTCAGCACGGTAGGGCCGTTGTCTCTATGGCGCATGGTGTTGAAGACCCAGACCGTCCGACTCATCCTAAGGACTCGAGCAACCGCTTGGACAGCCGGATGGCGCATGGTGTGAAATGCTATTTGTACACACCGTGCTAACGTCTTGTATTTTATTAAACTGTTCCTTGCCCAACTTGGCAGTCATAAAAAAGCCTTTAAGGCCGCATTACATGTAACAACTTCCCCATGTGCTTACTGACGTGTGATTTTTCATGAGAAAGCAGCACTTGTAAAGACCGCACTTGCATTTAACACGTGCACAGACCACACTTCCATTCAACATATGTAAAGACCGCACTTACATTCAGCACTTGTACAGATCGATTATTTTTTAATTTTGGATATTTGTTGTAAAGTTTCACAAGTCAAGTTCATTATTGAACGTAGTTAGATAAAAATTGCTCGTTACTGATATCTATAGTCTGACGATAAAACTCTTTTAAAACTAACCGATTTTTAAATTTTTGATTATATGGTGTAAATTGATATTTTACAGACTATTTTCATTGTTGAACGTTGTCAGATGGAAATTTCGTGTACTGCACCCATTTTGCTGATTTACTTTATTCGCCGTTAACTCTTTTTAAATTTAAATAATTTTTTGTAAATTTGGATTATGTGAAGAAACGTTTAACAAGCTGAGTTTATCTCTAAACGTGGTTGGAAAGAGATGTCACAAAATGTGCCCCCAATACTGTTATATATATATATTTATAACTGATTTAAGAACTAATTGCTTTGGAGATGTTTTCAGGTGATAACAACTTAAGAAACAACAACTTAAGAATAACAACTTAAGGAAAGGGACTCATTTTTTATGCAATTTGTCGTTGTGATTTATTTAAATATATATATTGATGCAATACGGTGACTATTTTTTTTTTTTTTTTTTTTTTTTTTTTTGATATAAACTCGATACGTTTTAGTTTGTCTGCTAACTCTAGCTAAAACTTATTTCAAACTCAAACTCAAATCAAATGGAAGCCAACTCTCGGGGTTTATGGTTTGGGGAATCTTCTTCGGAGGGTGCTGAATTATAACTAAACTGTGGTATTTATAGTTTTGAATGCTTTTACGTTGTTTCTGGAGGTGGCAAGATGCTAGAACAGAGTATGGTTTAGGCGTAGTTCATTATAGATATGATGGTGTTTGTAGTGGTTAATTATTAGCTGCTACTGATACTTTGTTGTTGTTGGCGGTTCTTTATGATACTTGGCTATTGGCGAAGGTTGTTGCATGTTGCTGATATTTGGCTGTTGCTGAATGTAATTGATAAAGATTGCGATTGATAGGCGTAGGTAAGATGCGATTGATAGGCGTAAAAGATTTGGCTATCGCTAAATCTTTTTGCAGTATTGTGAGTTGATTAGTTATATAAGTTTCATTTCGTGTTCGATTACGTAGGCGGTGGCTCTGTTGAGTTTGTTACTGAGGATTTATTTTGTAGGCCTTGTATTAAGTTGGTCTCTCCTCTAGATGCCTCTGTGAGGTGGTGATGAGCTGTAAATCGGCAATGGTGAGCGTAGTGCACAGGTGTACCTCCTGTCTTCCTATGTTGTTGAGAAAGGCTAGGAAAGGTACGTGTCCTGTTTGAAAGAATTGAAGAGGCCTTGTTGTCATCAGTTGATCATTATTTACTATGGGCGTGCATGAGTGTAAGTTTGCCATTTCTCGTTATGTTTTAGTCTGATTATCAGATTTCTAGGAGGCCATCTTACATTTGTTTTTTTAGGAGCGAAAATGTTGTTTAGTTTTGTTTCTTGTGCTTAAGTTGTCCTTGGCAGCTGCCTGTGCCAGATAGTCAGCCATTTCATTCCCAATGATGTATGTCTCTGTGTGCTGAAATCCAATGGAAGTATGTATTATGTTTTTGGTCTTATTTCAATATGTTTTATGTTATATGCTATGTTGTTTTTTGGTTAGTGTTGTTTTGAGGTTTATAGGCCTAATTTGCTGTTACTTTGAATAATGATTGGCGGTTCTGCTAGGGTTGAGGCACATTGAAGTTCTTGGTATATTGCCCAGTTTTCTGATTGGAGTACACTTGTTTCGGTTGATTTTAAACGACCTTCACCTGATGTTGATGAAATCGCAGTTGCTAAGGTAGATCCTGTTTCTTGTTTCGAGACGTCTGTATATATAGAGAAGTAAGCAGGTTGTATTTCTGCGGGTTTTTTGGTATTTATGATAATGTGTTTTATCTCTTGTGCTGGGTCAGTGTTCTGCATGTATGTTTTATTTTCATAGTCACATAGTCATTGGAAAGTTGAAATTCTCCATAGGTGCTCTCAACAGTTGGGCTTATCAATGGGACATTACATGGAAGGAGGGGAGGGGGGGTATAAGCAATATGGCTTTTACTGTAATATTTGCCACTCTATTCGATTTCAATCAATTTTTTATCGACTAATTAATTAATGCTGTCTGTAATGGACCAATTATTATTTCACTAGACCAATGATAACTGGGCTGCTTATCTTGTTAGCCAACTAATAAACCAATGTAATAGGATTAAATAAATGAAAATTAACAAATAAATATAATAACGATAAACATTCCAAAGCCTTGATGAGTTTGACGCTGATTACACCCTCCTTATTAAAACTCTACATTTTCTGAAACCCCGTTCAATATCCGACTTGACAATCATTAAATCTTAGAACACGATCAGCACAAGTTTATTCCATTAAAAGACGACTCTTCAAGGGATATCTAAGACATTATTCCCTAAGCAAATCCCTATCAATTTTTGCACCCGGCGTGAAAACGGGTTAAAAACAACTCAACTCCACAAAAAGTTGTCCCCGATTCCTAATTAGCAAAGGGGGAATAATCGGACGTAATTAAGCGAGCGGCCAGCTTGAGACTGGAATTTACCAGCTTGGAGAAGCCAAAAAATCCGGACCTATATTAGCGATCATGAAGGAATCATAAGAAGCGTATTTTCTCCTTTTAACATTAAAATCTTTTTCTTTTAATGTTATTTAATGACGATGACTAAAGCTAAATCTAAAGATTCTGTGAAAGCGGTGGTGGGGTGTTTCTTTTAAGATTCCTGTGTTGTATAAAGTATGTGTTCGTTGTTTTGATGAATAATTAATTGGAATATTTATTGGTTTTGTGATCATTGATCTGAAAATATGGTTTTGCGGGTAGTAAACGTTCATGATACGATGTGCAATGTGCTTGATGTGTGCTGTTCAGTTAATAAGTATGATGCGAAATATTCTAAATTTAAGTAACATTTGCCACCACTTTATTTGATTTTTAACTAGCAAATATGTTTCGGTAAATGGCATATATTTTCCAGTTTTATTCAGTTTGTATTATTGTGTTTAGTTTCTTTTACTTTCCCTACAATACATGGTACTATACAGGGTGTCCCAAAATCATTGACCTCGGCTTTTATTCCTTAAATATTGATCTTAGACATATATAACAAATTACAAAGTTGCGTAAAAAAAAGGTACAGAATTTTATGAAATCGATTAAAATTTCCAAGGAAATTAAATTTTAAGAAATACAAAATTTAAATTTTTATACGGCCCCCGTATAAAAAACATTTCCAATGAGTAAAACGTGCCCCATACATTAATAAGGTGATATACAAAATTTCAACATTTTATCATAAAAAGTCCCAGAGATATGAAAAGACAAAAATGTTGACTTAAATCACTTTTCGATCCATCGATATGGGCTCTTAGAGGGAAAAAATCATGTCGGGACATCGCATTTCAGGGGTCATACACAAATTATGAAAAAAAAAACAATGATTACATAAATAAATAATAATTTTGCTATTTATTGGTACAAAAGTATCTATACTGTGTAGAAATAATAACTTTACTCAAGGATTATAGAGCTTGTTCAAAATTTTTTCCATCCATGCCAAAGATCCATTAAAGATAAGAGGCAGATATTATTTGCCTAGGATGCAGTTCTGCGCTGCGCCATTTGCACTCTTTCTGTAAACTTCTACATTTTAATTTGTGATTAATCCCTCACCAACTTCGTTCAAACAGATCTTTGGGGCTTTTTATGATAAAATGCTAAAATATTGTGCATCACCTTATTAGTGTATGTGGCACATTTTACTCATTGGAAATGTTTTTGTACGGGGGCCGTATAAGAATTTAAATTTTGTATTTCTTCAAATTTAATCCCCTGAAAATTTTTATCGATTTCATAAAATTCTGTACCTTTTTTTATGCAACTTTGTAATTTATTATATATGTCTAAGATCAATATTTAAGGAATAAAAGCCGAGGTCATTGTTTTGGGACACCCTGTATAGGGGAAGTATTGGAATCGTGTCGAAAATTGCTACTCGAGTTTTTGATGGAACTATACGTTTTGAGCACTCTAGAACCCAGATCATCTATTTTTAGAGTGACGTCTCTGTGTGTGTCTGTCTGTGCAATGTATGTATCCACTCTAACTGAAAAACTAATTGACCAAATGGCACAAAATTTGGAAGATAAGTCACTTGTGGAATACCCTGGTGCTGATTAGATTTTGTTACGATTCGGAAGAAAAGAACCTACCTCTGTCTTGAAAAATGCCAAGGCTACTTACAGAATTAAATGACATTTGGTGCAGGCGTTCTCCTGTGATGGTGAGAGAAACAAACAAACACACATACATATCTACAGATAGATTTTCAATTTTATTACTTTCCTTATATACATGATGTATAAGGAAAGTATTGTGACGGGGTCGAAAATTCGAATTCGAGTTTTCGACGGGAGAGCACGTTTCAAGCATCCTTGATCACGAATCGAACATTTTTGAAGTGATGTCTGTGCGTGTGTGAAAGTATGTGTGTGTGTGTGTGTGTGTCAGTGAGTCTGTGGAGACGATAACTGACGAACGAGTGGACCGATTCGAACGAGATTTTTTTCGAACGAGAGCTTGAAACGAGAGCACGTTTCAAGCATCCCTGATCACGAATCAAATATTTTTGAGGTGATGTCTGTGTGTGTGTGTTCGTCAGTGAGACTGTGGAGACGATATCTTACGAACGAATGGAGCGATTCGAATGAAATGTGGTACAAAAATCACAATCCGTGAATACTGGAAGCCTACTGTTTTTAAACGCAATCGAATGTTCAGAACCCCCTAAATTTTCGAGTGAAATTTTGAAAAAATCATCAAAAAATCAAAACCTTTAATAAAGTTACACCAATAGATATTTCTTATGTAATTTTTCCATAGAAAACGATTGACATAAATTTTAGAACGCTACCATAATCCGTTCTCGATATATTGCACATTTTTCAAATAAATTTATCAAAAAATCCCATAAATTAAAAAATTAGATTAACTGTTGAGAAACATGTTCACTTTTCACATGTGATATCCTGCGATAAATTTGGTGACATCATTCTCGTGGATCTAGCTCCTTCCATTCATGAGAAAAGATACTTTGAGTAATACTTTTGTATTTGAACGCCAATAGTCATTTATCTGCTATAAGAATATTTTATTCTTCCTTCCATAACGCTTGGCGAGATTTTAGCGACAATTTTGGCGAAATGTCGCCAACTTGGCAACTTTTAAATGTTGCCAAATTAATGAAAATCTCGCCAAATAGATAAAAATGACGCTAAATCAATGAAAATGGCGACTAATTGAAGAAAATTCAATATCTTGGAAAGAATATAAGTATGTACTATAAGAATAATATTTTGTTAACTGTAAAAGTATTAAATTCATTGCATTATATAAGGCAGTCATGTGTTGCCCACATCAGATTTTTTTACTTGTGCTTAAATACGATGCTCAAGTTTAATTTTATGCTTTGCTCACCGCGATGAGCTACAATTTTTCTGCAAGCCACAGATAAAATAAATAGCGTTTAAAAATATATAAAAACTCGTTTCATTCACTCGTTTTATAGCTCAAATGCATTAGTGAAATGTTTGCTTTTCTTTACGATCATTAATTTTTTAGGCGAATTTCAATTTTGGTTGTTGCACATCTTAATCGATTTTTCAAATTTTCATGTGTTACTGAAGATCGATATTTTCTTTTATTACAGTTAATTTTTGAAAAAAAAGAAAAGAAAGAAAGCTTTACAAACGTAGGTGCAGTCGAAAGCACTAACAATTTTTTGTGCCTAAGCCGTAATTTAGGAAATTCGTGGAACGTGCAATGTTCCCTCACCGGAGTCTTTATTATGACTCTGTTTGTTACTTTCCCTGCAATACATGGTAATGTATAGGGAAATATTGGAATCATGCCGAAAATCACAACTCGAGTTTTCGACGAATCTACACGTTTCGAAACCTCTAGAATACGAAAAAACTATTTTTAGCGTGACGTCTGTGTGTGTGTCTCTGTGTGTGTCTGTCTGTCTGTGTGTATGTGCAATGTATGGATCCACTCTAACTAAAAATCGAATGAACCGAATTTAATTAAATTTGGTATATATAAGTCACTTGAGTGAGACCCTGGTGCTGATTAGTTTTTGGTAGGATTCGTAAAAACAGAACCTGCCAATTTTTGCGAAATGGCCCGTGCAAATTTCATGTATTCACTCTAGCTAAAATACTAATTGACCAAATTTCACAAAATTTGGTAGATAAGTTACTTGTGGGATGATATGGTACTGATTAGAATTTGGTACGATTCGGAAAAGAACAACCTGCCTTTCTTTACGAAATGGCCCTCAAAAATTTTATGTATCCATCCTAGCTGTAATACTAATTGACCAAATTTCACAAAATTTGGTAAATAAGTTACTTGTGGGACACTCTGGTGCTGATTAGATTTTGGTACGATTTTGAAAAGAACAACCTGCATTTTTTTACGAAATGATCCGCAAAAATCGCCTAAATTTAAAAACAAAAAGACTACGTATGCTGAAATGTATCAATTAAATTCCTGTTTTATACGCAATTTTTGACGGGGAAAAGAATATAACTCACTCCATTATACTTTAGAACTAGCCGTTCTCAAGATATTTGAGATTTCTTGCATTTTTGTTAACCCTCTATCGGAAAAATGTCCAGTTACCAAATAAAAGCAAAAATTGAATTAAAAATGCAAATGTAGTGTTATTTGATGCAATTAAACTCAATCTAATGAATTATTAACGAAATGGCCCGCAAAAATCTAAAATAAAAAAAAAAAACTACGTATGCTCAAATATACCTATTAAATACTTGTTTTGTACGTAATTTTTAACAAAGGAAAGAATAAGGCCAACTCCATTACACTAGGACTAGCCGTTTTCGAGATATTTTAGTTTTTTCGTATTTTCTCTACGCCACCTTTGAAAATAAGTCCAGTTACCAATTGAGAACAAAAATTGAAATAAAAGTGAATTAAATTTAATTAAAATAAAGAGAGCGTGGATATAAGCCTGCAGGGAGAGTCATGTGCTGCCCACATCAGATTTTTTCCCTATGGCGTGCATCTAAGTTTGCCAGATGCTAAAGTCCAGGGGAAGGTTGCCAGATTTGGCGATTTATCGCCAATTTGACGACATTTACTGATTTTTCGAAAATTTGAGAAATACCTCGAAATGAGATATGAGAGATTTCCACAAGTTTCTATAGAGAATCTATAAAAGGAATCATCACCCATTTGGGGCGCAGTTAACAAGGTATGAGCTAGCTACATTGAACTGTGACTTACGTGAATATTTTGATAAAAGTAGCTGCTGTTTTGTGAAATGATTTTCGTAAAGGTTAAGAATAGTATCGGTTATTTTATGAAATTAGCGAAGTGTTGTTTTACTGTATATTGTTCCTGTTTACGTTGTGCTTCTGAATAAACGTGTTAGTTATCCAGAAATGTGGACTCATTCTTGTATCCTTAGCGCACACCATATTCCGTTGGGTACGCCGTAACAGTATTTTCCCGCCATCACGCATGTGTTGTAAATGTAGATTTTTGCTGACGTGGCTTAAATTAGTCTCCCAAATTCACTGTTGCTGCATAAATCACTTATTTATTGCTGCAGTCTTTCTGGGACAGTTAAACGCCAACATGAAATGAAGAACAATATATTTAAATAGCTTTAGCATGCTTCGCAAGTTCAGAGAAATGGCTATCAAATTCTGCAGATAATTTTAGAACTTCGTCTCCGCGAAATTTCCTTGATCTCTTTTGAACTTGTGAACAAAGGAAAATTCTGAGTATTATTATTTTTAAGTTGACATTCAAGGAACGAGAATTTGACTCTAAAATCCTTTATGTAATGCATCGGTAATTAATATTTCTTGTTCTTGCAACTCCTTTTTAACACTTTACAACAAAGTTGAAAACTGTTTATGACTTTCTAACACTTTACAATAAAGTTGACAAGTGTTTATGACTTTGTTCATTCTGTCTGTCTGTTTGTCTGTCCGTTAGCACGATAACCTCTGTAAAAATGGCTTAATCAAAATGAAATTTTAGTATGTTGTTCAGAATGTCTGTGGGACCTATTGGAATATAAATGACTATTATCGCCCAATTAGTTTTGGATTGAACCTGGATTGAAAAAATGAAATACATTGAACCCCATAGGACCTAATTTTTCAAACATATTTTAAGCGAATTTAAAATTCACAAATTGCTTCGAAAGTTTTATGAAATATTCAAATTATCCCATAAAATATATAACAAAAATTCAGCAAAATATATTCAGTAGTTTTATAAATAACAAGAAAGATCAATCACGCATAAGCATTGATTATGAAACACTTTCCAACTGGAATGCAATTTCATTTAAAAATTTTTAAAATGTGATACATTCAGTGGTGATATCTTTTATATTATCACAGTACTACAGTAATTTATTATACTTAAATATTTAAAACTGTATCGAAATATAAATCATCTGATTCTCTATGCAAAATCAATGAATATTTCATTCATATAACTTGTATTCCAGACTCCAGAGCTAAATAATTTTGTGTGAAAAAAATTCAGCAATTCTTATGTAACTCACCTTACAATCGCTTCAGATATTTGCATTCTGCATAAGTTTAAAATTAGGCTTCGTTGAAGAAATAATAAAAGTTTAGGAATCATTTAAAATCACAACAATTGTAATTGCATAGGCACGGAATTTAGATACACAGATATTACACAGATACGCAGATAATATATGTGTGTGTGTGTGTGTATATATTCAAAGTATTGGAATCGTGCCGAAGATCGGAACTCGAATTTTCGAAGGATCCACACGTTTTAGGACTTCTAGAACACGAAAAAACTATTTTTAGGAAGACGTCTGTGTTGAGACCCAGACCGTCCGACCTACCAGAAAGGTGTAAGGTAACTGTATGGACGGCCGGAGAAGACGTCTGTGTGTAAGAGTGTATCTGTGTATGTTTCTGTGTGTCTGTGAGGATATTACATCCACTCTAATTGAAAAACTAATGGACCGAATTTCATAAAATTTGGTAGGTATGTTTTTTGTGGGAAATCCTGATGTTCATTAGATTATAGCACGATTCGTAATAAAGAATCTGCCTTCTTTGCGAAATGGCCGGCAGAAATTGCCTTTATCCACCCTAGCTAAAAACTAATGGAACAAATTTAACAAAATTTGGTGTATAATATTTCAATGACCTACAAGTTAGTTATATACCAAATTTAACAAAATTTAGTACATAAATCATTTGTAGGTTATTCTAGTACGAGTCAGGAAAAAGAAACGGACTATTTTTGCGAAATGGCCCGCAAAAATCGTTAAATATAAAAACAAGAAAGATCAATCATGCTTAAAGCATTGATTATGAAACACTTTCCAACTTCAATGCAATTTTATTTAAAACAGTCGAAAATGCAATACATTCCTAGGTAATATTTTAAAACTTATCATAATACTACATTAATTTATTATATTTGAAAAGTTAAACCTTCATTGAAAAACATGAACTTCTTTCAAATGACGGCATTGAAATATAAATTGCCTGGTTTAAATATATCTGAAAAGCGATACATTCCACGGTAATATTTTTTAAACTATCATAATTCTACGATAATTTATTATATTTAAAAACTTCATCGAAAACAACTGAAATTAATTCAAATGACGTCATAGAAAAAATAAATAAAGAGAACGATTATGAGTCTGCAGGGAAAGACATGTGCTGTCCACATCAGAATTTTTGACAATATTACAACAATGATTTATAGAAGTGAACGGGGATTATTTTCAGGCCATTTCGAAAAAAATATATGATCTATATTTAAAGATCCATCAAATTTTTGTCGAATAAAATGTTCAACAAATTTAAGCTGTGTACCAAATTTTAACTCTCTAGGACGTAGGAAAGTGCATTAAAAATGCCATCAAATAAATTTATCATGAAGAGTTATATAAAATTTAAAAAAATGAAAAATTGTTATCTACCAAATTTATTTTTAAATGTGAAGCCACTCCCATATGCAAAACGTTTAAACAAATGGAGAGATATTTATTATATAATATATCTCTCTTTTCTTTCTGGAAGATATCCCAAAGTCAGAATTTAATTGAATTTGTTTTTTTCCTTATATTAAATAATTTTTAATTAAAAAACTACTAAACATATTTTACTGAATTTTTTTTTATATATTCTATGGGATAATGTGAATATTTTCTAAAAATTTCGAAGCAATTCGTGAATTTTAAATTTACTTAAAAAATGTTTGAAAAATTAGGTCCCATAGGGTTCAATGTATTTCATTTTTTCAACCCGGGTTAAAAAAAAACTAATTGGGTGATATTATTTATTTATATTCCCATAGGTCCTACATACCGTCTGAACAACATACTAAAATTTCATTTTGATAAAGTCATTTTTACGGCAGTTATCGTGCTAACGGACAGACAGACAGACAGACAGACAGAATGAATAAAGTCATAAACACTTTTCAACTTTGTTGTAAAGTGTTAATAAAGGACTACGTGTGATCAATTATATCAATTAAATTCCTATTTTATACGTGATTTTTGACAACAAAAAGAATAAGACTAACCAGATTACTCTAAGACTAGCCGTTCTTGAGATATTCTAGTTTTTTCGCGTTTTCGCTACACCACCTTTGACAATAAGTCCAGCTATCAAATGAGAACCAAATTTAAGTTTAACGTACATATTCAATGTCATTTAAAATACTTATGGCTGTTATTTTGTGCAGATAAACTCAAATTATTATTGAAGAAATAAAGAGAACGTGAATATGAGTCTGCAGGGAAAGACATGTGCTGCCTACATCAGAATTTTTAACAATATTACAACAGTGATTTATAGAAGTGAACGGGGATTATTTGCAGGCCATTTCGAAAAAAATGCATGATCTATATTTAAAGATCCACCAAATTTTTGTAGAATAAAATGTTCAACAAATTTAAGCTGTGTACCAAGTTTTAACTCTCTAGGACGTAGGAAAGTGCATTAAAAATGCCATCAAATAAGTATATCATGAAGAGTTATATAAAATTAAAAAACTTTTTGAAAAATTGTTATCTACCAAATTTATTTTAAAATGTGAGGTCACTCTCATATATAAAATGATTAAAATCTTGGAAAGATATTTATTATATAATATATCCCTTTTTTCTTTCTGGAGGATATCCCAAAAGTCAGAATTTAATTGAATTTGTTTTTTTCCTTATATTAAACAATTTTTAATTAAAAAAAACTACTTAATATATTTTACTGAAATTTTTATATTTATTTTATGGGATAATGTGAATATTTCCTAAAATTTACAAAGCAATTTGTGAATTTTAAATTTGCTTAAAAAATGTTTGAAAAATTAGGTCCCATAGGGTTCAATGTATTTCATGTTTTCAACCCGGGTTCAATAAAAAACTAATTGGGTGATATTATTTATTTATATTCCCATAGGTCCCCCAGTCCGTCTGAAAAACATACTAAAATTTCATTTCAATAAAGTCATTTTTACGGCAGTTATTGTGCTAACGGACAGACAGAATGAACAAAGAAACAGAATAAACACTTTTCAACTATGTTGTAAAGTGGTAAAAATTTAAAGAATAATTACACCCTTTATATGGAGAAATCACGTGACCCCGTTCAAAGTAAAATATGGCATCCATCTTGTGTCAAAATAGTGATTTTAAAGTTCTTTTTAATTCAATTCATATTTAGTGTTGTATCTGTCCTAAAACCGCTTTATTTTTGCTCAAATTCTGTCCATCTACACATTGAAACAACGCAATTACAATATAGTTGAGTTTAAATGATCATCCAACTTTGATTATTTCTACAACGAAGCCTACTTTTTTCACTTATGGAGAATGTAAATACCAAAAGATGTAGAATGAGTTGCGTAAGAATTGCTGCATTTCTTTGACGCAAAATTATTTAACTCATAGAGTCTGCAATATAGCTGATATGAATGAAACATTCATTGATTTTACGCAGAGAAGCAAACGATCATTATTTCGATGAAGTTTTAAGTATAGAGTTAAATTACTTGTACCTCCATGGTTTTAAGTTTTTAGATAAAATAAATTATTATAGTAATGTGATGAATGAAAGGAATGGAAAACAGTTTATGAATGAAATGCTGCTTTTATAGAGAGAGCCAGTCAATTTAAATTTCGATGACGTCATTTGAATAAAGTTCATTTGTTTTCGATGAAGTTTTCAAATATAATAAATTATTGTAGTATTGTGATAATTTAAAAAATATTACCGAGGAATGCATCGCATTTTAGACATGTTTAAACCAGGCAATTTATATTTCAATGCCGTCATTTGAATGAAGTTCATTTTTTTCGATGAAGTTTTAAGTTTTTTAATACAATAAATTAATATAGTATTGTGATAATTTTAAAAATGTTACCGAGGAATGCATCGCATTTTATAGATGTTTATATAAAATTGCATTGAAGTTGGAAAGTGTTTCATAACCAATGCTTTATGCATGGTTGATCTTTCTTGTTTTTTTCTTATTTTATTTATATTTTTATCACAGGTTTGCAAGCCGTGAACTATAGAGAAAAACTATCGTGGTAAACAAAATAAAATGAATTAATTTTATTATTTTCTTTAAAATTACTTATCATTCTGAACAGTTTTAAGGATTTTTCTGATACATTCATTATTTGAGGATTTATTTTTATACTTAGATTTTGCATATGGGTCGGATTTTTTTTTATGTGAATACCATTTATGGTTGGGGTTTCTTTCGCTAGAAAAACGGAGAGTTACGAAAAATATAAACACTATAATACATCTCTAAACCTAATAGATAAAAATGCAGGCAATTTGTTCTTGTTTTGGTAAAAATAGGATCCAGATTATAAATATGTAAAAATAATTTCAATATTTTAATATTTTTAACTTTGAAAAACTTAAAAAGCAGCTCTCGCACCGAGGTTTTTTTCTTTTCATTTTTCTAACTTTCACTTGACTTGAAATATATATTAAACTATAAAAGATAGATATAAATAGTAAAGGACAAAAATATGTACTAGAAAATTTAATATTAAAATCTATATTTATGGAACATTAAATAAAATGTTTTATAGTCTCTCTCTCTCTCTCAAAACAGGTAGGTTCAAAACAGGCGATTATTTTCAAAATCGATGGGGGTTACCCGTATCTGAATTATTTACGTAGCGGGCGCTTATATACGACTCGCTTATTACTAGATTATTACTCAATCTCGGGTAATTCGTCCTAATTATGCAATAAAAACATACCGATTAAATAGCAATAAAATTAAGTTTCGAAGTTTCGAACTATTTGCGTCTTGTCTGAAGATCTAATTTTCTTGACGTCCCCCCTCCCCCCCCCTGAAGCCTCAGGTGAAGTACAGTAGCGAGAATGTTGAAATAATGAACAAAAGCTAATTACAATAACTATAATTGACAAAACCAAAGAAAATTAAAGCTCTGCTAAAATCACCTATAACTATTTTAGCGAATGTTTTTTTGTTTCTGAAGAACACCGTGGGTGGCCTGTCGGTGCGCTTTAACTACGGCTTCATTTTAAAAAATACCCACGTAATGTTCGAAATTAAGAGTGTGTGAAATTAGGCACGGTAATCCTTCTCATTGGTCATTAGGCGTAATTTCGGCTCACCGATTCGCCCACAATGGTGTTAAGTTAGGCGCATTAGGAGCAATTAACCAATTCGTGTATTCTTCAAAGCGTGATGTTGGAAGTGAAGTGAATACATAATAAGGATATTCTATTCCATTGCATGCTTGGTAATTCTTTCTGTTTAATAATATTGGATATTTATAATTGTAGTTAATGTTTTAATGAAAGTGCTTTAAAGGGAATAGATTGCACTTTAAATATAGACGAAAAAATAGCTTTATCTGGAACGCAATGGATTTATAGTTGACTGACGATATGGATATTTGCGGTTTGAATTCCAGATGAGTCATGAGTGTGAAAAAGCTTAATTCTGCAGATTTGATGCAATGGAACACTGAGGTATCAAAAGGACCACGTTATGAGTTTTCCAAGGACCCTATGATTTATGGCAATGTTTTTCAACTCACGATTGTTACTACGAACACACGTGAAGGATTAAATTTTTTTGTATTGTAAAAATAGAATAGCGCAGAATTCTTATATGAATTTTTCACACTTTGATCTGAAATTTGAAGATAAAAGAGTGCGGTTGTGAAAGATTGTACTCTTCTGTGTTGTGAAAACAGAACATTGAAGAACTCTCACAGAATCTGAATTTTCACACTTTGATCACAAATTTGAAGATGAGAATGTAGAGAGCGCTTTCACTGTAGAAGATAACATTTTTTCCGGAGATAACAATTGCCGTCAATGTCTAAATCAGTGATTCCCAACCTGGTTTCGAGGAAGCTTGGGGTTCCGCAAGAATTTGCAAAAGCTTGCAACAAATGTACAACTTGCCCTTTTTTAGCAATTAAGTAAATGTAAAATGACGAAACTTTTAACGTGATCTATTAAAAAAACAATTAAAATTTTTGAATGTTTAACTTGATTAGATATTTGTGTGATAGTTATAATTTAAGCAGCGAGGATTTCACGTGGGAAGAGAAATTTTGTTGAAGCAGGGAATTCTTGTAGAGGCAATGAAATCAGTTAGCAGTAATCAATATTACTGACGTTCCCTCCAACTACTCGCAAGTGTGTCAGATAAAAAATTTTGAAAACCAAACAATAAAAGAAATTGCCAAATCAGTTAAAATTTATTTTCATAATCACATCCCATGATCCCCCACAGAAATGAGAGGCCACCTACGCTGTTAACTTTGTCTGAGGTGAAGTTCCATATCGATTTGTATAATTATAAACAATCAGCCAAATATTTTGGATGTTCGGATATCAGAATCAGACAGAACTTTACAGGGGGAATTTATGCATTATTATGTCATATTTATTTTTTCAGAAAATAATGGTAATATTGATATAAAATGGAAACAAGTATTAATATTTAAAAAAAATAGGCAAAATCAACGAAAATGAAAGCCGTAGGGTTTCCGCGAGATTTTGTAATGTACTTTAAGGGTTCCTCCAAACTAAAAAGGTTGGGCATCACTGATCTGGAGAGGCTATTGTGCAGGTGGAGATTCAAGGTTCGAATTTCGGATGGGGCTTGATTCATTTACAAGCCTGATGCAGTACGAAGAATGGAATTTGAGTCTTGAGGCCGATTCTTATTAACAACTTAAAAATGTACCCACATTGAACATCTCATCAAGACGTTCAATTTCTTTCTTCTGCATGGCGTACTTTTCTTTTTATTTCAAATTTACCTACATTACTGTATTCAGTTATTGGCGCAGCAAGGATATCAGGAAGTACGTATGTGGGGTGTTGGGGGGGGGGGGGCGTTTACATTAAATGGTGTTCGGCTGTCTTAGATAGACACAGTATCGAGTCAATAAGGAATTAATGGGTTTGTTAAGATAATGGGAATTATGTAACACCTTTATGCATATGCTTTTATATTATCTACTTCAACTTCCGTTGCTATGGCGACATCATACGAATACATACGAATGTGTGGTGACCGGCTCTTGCGGCATTCTCCGTTAAGAAATCCTTCGTAATTTTGAAAATCTCTGAAGCGATTTGGACCAAATTTGGGTGGTATACGACGTATATTGTATAAATGGGAATGCAGAAACAGAAATTCGAAAAAATGTATATAATAAGGAAAATTGAGCAATGACTATAAGCAGAAATACAATGATAATGCATCATACAATTGTTTCGAGGCTACGCTAGATCCCCTTGGTTTGTGCAAGATTGGCTGGATTGTACTTAATGCTGCTTTCTGATTGGCTCTCTCTTAATTCAGGTCTTGAGTTTATAATCCCCTTTGTATCTTTCTTTGTACTCATTCTTCTTTGTACTTCGAGTTTGTTGGTTCTCTTGCAATGACGAAGTTGATCCAACGTAACAACTGGATGCTGCATTATCATTTTATTTGTGCTTATATAAGCTGCTCAAGTTTTTCCTTATCCTTTGCACAAAGTGTACTTTACTTAATGTATATAATAGTTCGCCAAACATCGGTATTTTTTCAAAAGCAGTAATCCCTTTTAATCTCAAAAATCACTGAAGTAATTTGGATCAAATGTGCTTGGTATACTGCTTATATTGTCTAGATGTGAACGTAGAAAAATTAAGAAAAATGTATATAGTTCAGCTATAAAACAAGGTTTTTGTCAAAATCAGTGACCCTTTGTAATCTAAAAAATCGCAGAATCGATGCAGCAATGGCGAAGTTGATCCAACGTAACAACTGTATGCTGCATTATCATTTTATTTGTGCTTATATACGCTGCTCAAGTTTTTCCTTATCCTTCACACAAAGTGTACTTTACTTAATGTATATAACAGTTCGCCCAAAATCGGTATTTTTTCAAAAGCAGTAATCCCTTTTAATCTCAAAAATCACTGAAGTAATTTGGATCAAATGTGCGTGGTATACTGCTTATATTGTCTAGATGTGAACGCAGAAAAATTCCGAAAAATGTATATAGTTCAGCTATAAAACAAGGATTTTGTCAAAATCAGCGACCCTTTGTAATCTAAAAAATCGCAGAATCGATGCAGCAATGGCGAAGTTGATCCAACGTAACAACTGTATGCTGCATTATCATTTTATTTGTGCTTATATAAGCTGCTCAAGTTTTTCCTTATCCTTCACACAAAGTGTACTTTACTTAATGTATATAATAGTTCGCCAAACATCGGTATTTTTTCAAAAGCAGTAATCCCTTTTAATTTCAAAAATCACTCAAGTAATTTGGATCAAATGTGCGTGGTATACTGCTTATATTGTCTAGATGTGAACGCAGAAAAATTCCGAAAAATGTATATAGTTCAGCTATAAAACAAGGATTTTGTCAAAATCAGTGACCCTTTGTACTCTAAAAAATCGCAGAATCGATGCAGCAATGGCGAAGTTGATCCAACGTAACAACTGGATGCTGCATTATCATTTTATTTGTGCTTATATAAGCTGCTCAAGTTTTTCCTTATCCTTCACTCAAAGTGTACTTTACTTAATGTATATAATAGTTCGCCAAACATCGGTATTTTTTCAAAAGCAGTAATCCCTTTTAATCTCAAAAATCACTCAAGTAATTTGGATCAAATGTGCGTGGTATACTGCTTATATTGTCTAGATGTGAACGCAGAAAAATTCCGAAAAATGTATATAGTTCAGCTATAAAACAAGGATTTTGTCAAAATCAGTGACCCTTTGTAATCTAAAAAATCGCAGAATCGATGCAGCAATGGCGAAGTTGATACAACGTAACAACTGTATGCTGCATTATCATTTTATTTGTGCTTATATAAGCTGCTCAAGTTTTTCCTTATCCTTCACTCAAAGTGTACTTTACTTAATGTATATAATAGTTCGCCAAACATCGGTATTTTTTCAAAAGCAGTAATCCCTTTTAATCTCAAAAATCACTCAAGTAATTTGGATCAAATGTGCGTGGTATACTGCTTATATTGTCTAGATGTGAACGCAGAAAAATTCCGAAAAATGTATATAGTTCAGCTATAAAACAAGGATTTTGTCAAAATCAGTGACCCTTTGTACTCTAAAAAATCGCAGAATCGATGCAGCAATGGCGAAGTTGATCCAACGTAACAACTGGATGCTGCATTATCATTTTATTTGTGCTTATATAAGCTGCTCAAGTTTTTCCTTATCCTTCACACAAAGTGTACTTTACTTAATGTATATAATAGTTCGCCAAACATCGGTATTTTTTCAAAAGCAGTAATCCCTTTTAATCTCAAAAATCACTCAAGTAATTTGGATCAAATGTGCGTGGTATACTGCTTATATTGTCTAGATGTGAACGCAGAAAATTCCGAAAAATGTATATAGTTCAGCTATAAAACAAGGATTTTGTCAAAATCAGTGACCCTTTGTAATCTAAAAAATCGCAGAATCGATGCAGCAATGGCGAAGTTGATACAACGTAACAACTGTATGCTGCATTATCATTTTATTTGTGCTTATATAAGCTGCTCAAGTTTTTCCTTATCCTTCACTCAAAGTGTACTTTACTTAATGTATATAATAGTTCGCCAAACATCGGTATTTTTTCAAAAGCAGTAATCCCTTTTAATCTCAAAATTCACTCAAGTAATTTGGATCAAATGTGCGTGGTATACTGCTTATATTGTCTAGATGTGAACGCAGAAAAATTCCGAAAAATGTATATAGTTCAGCTATAAAACAAGGATTTTGTCAAAATCAGTGACCCTTTGTAATCTAAAAAATCGCAGAATCGATGCAGCAATGGCGAAGTTGATACAACGTAACAACTGTATGCTGCATTATCATTTTATTTGTGCTTATATAAGCTGCTCAAGTTTTTCCTTATCCTTCACTCAAAGTGTACTTTACTTAATGTATATAATAGTTCGCCAAACATCGGTATTTTTTCAAAAGCAGTAATCCCTTTTAATCTCAAAAATCACTCAAGTAATTTGGATCAAATGTGCGTGGTATACTGCTTATATTGTCTAGATGTGAACGCAGAAAAATTCCGAAAAATGTATATAGTTCAGCTATAAAACAAGGATTTTGTCAAAATCAGTGACCATTTGTAATCTAAAAAATCGCAGAATCAATGCAGCAATGGCGAAGTTGATACAACGTAACAACTGTATGCTGCATTATCATTTTATTTGTGCTTATATAAGCTGCTCAAGTTTTTCCTTATCCTTCACTCAAAGTGTACTTTACTTAATGTATATAATAGTTCGCCAAACATCGGTATTTTTTCAAAAGCAGTAATCCCTTTTAATCTCAAAAATCACTCAAGTAATTTGGATCAAATGTGCGTGGTATACTGCTTATATTGTCTAGATGTGAACGCAGAAAAATTCCGAAAAATGTATATAGTTCAGCTATAAAACAAGGATTTTGTCAAAATCAGTGACCTTTTGTAATCTAAAAAATCGCAGAATCGATGCAGCAATGGCGAAGTTGATACAACGTAACAACTGTATGCTGCATTATCATTTTATTTGTGCTTATATAAGCTGCTCAAGTTTTTCCTTATCCTTCACTCAAAGTGTACTTTACTTAATGTATATAATAGTTCGCCAAACATCGGTATTTTTTCAAAAGCAGTAATCCCTTTTAATCTCAAAAATCACTCAAGTAATTTGGATCAAATGTGCGTGGTATACTGCTTATATTGTCTAGATGTGAACGCAGAAAAATTCCGAAAAATGTATATAGTTCAGCTATAAAACAAGGATTTTGTCAAAATCAGTGACCCTTTGTAATCTAAAAAATCGCAGAATCGATGCAGCAATGGCGAAGTTGATACAACGTAACAACTGTATGCTGCATTATCATTTTATTTGTGCTTATATAAGCTGCTCAAGTTTTTCCTTATCCTTCACTCAAAGTGTACTTTACTTAATGTATATAATAGTTCGCCAAACATCGGTATTTTTTCAAAAGCAGTAATCCCTTTTAATCTCAAAAATCACTGAAGTAATTTGGATCAAATGTGCGTGGTATACTGCTTATATTGTCTAGACGTGAACGCAGAAAAATTCCGAAAAATGCATATAGTTCAGCTATAAAACAAAGTTTTGTCAAAATGAGTGACCCTTTGCAATCTTGAAAATCGCAGAATCGATTTGAATCAAGTTTGAGTGGTATAATGCGTTTATTGCATAGATGTGAATACAGAAAATAAAATTTTAAAAAATGTATATATTTTGGCTTACAGGTTGAATGCCCATTTGCTGAAAAATCGCCCCGAAACAATTGTTTTCAAATTTAAAAATTAAATCAAAAAATTAAAACATAATCATTTCAAAAATTAAAAGGAAATTTAGGTACTTTCAATTTTTGAAATCGTTGATTAGTTGGAAGTAAAAGTCTAGCTAGGCCATCCTAAAAGAGCAATAAATATCCTTCGAAACTAAAAAGCAAGCATTCTTTTAATTATTGTGTTTCAGAAATAGCAATTTATCGCCCAACAATAACTAATAATAGATTATAATAGTTATTCCTATGCGACCGCCATAATGGAATGAATTGTCATTTAGGTCCACGCAAAGTGAGTTATTAGCAGGTTCCATGCGATATTGTTTGACATTTATAATTGCAAAAGATGTGATTTTAGAGCACTCCGCATACATAACAGCATGTAACCATGATTAAAATTATGTTTAACACGGCATTCTGGGCCGTCGTGATTAGTGGTCATTTTAAAATAACGATGGTTATAAATAATTTAATTTGCCTTTATGACGAACTGTGAATAATTGTTTGAAAATAAAATACTTATGTATTATCATAAATTATTTAACAGAGGTGTAGGACGATTTCCACTGCGCAGCAAGTTTTTGCAGTAGTAAATATTTTTGATAGAAATGATGGTTATTGAAAAACTTTTCGTATTATCGAAAATTCGGGTAGTTGGGAATTTGAATTGAAATCTACGTATTTCAAGATCTCTGGAAATAGTTCGCTGGCTCTAGGGCTAGAAACTGTCCGCATACTAGTTGTAGACCGTCTCGCATACTAGTTGTAGACCGTCTCGCATACTAGTTGTAGACTATCCCACATACTAGTTGTAGACCGTCTCGTATACTAGTTGTAGACCGTCCCGCATACTAGTTGTAGACCGTCTCGCATACTAGTTGTAGACTATCCCGCATACTAGTTGTAGACCGTCTCGTATACTAGTTGCAGACCGTCCCGCATACTAGTTGTAGACCGTCTCGCATACTAGTTGTAGACTATCCCGCATACTAGTTGTAGACCGTCTCGTATACTAGTTGTAGACCGTCCCGCATACTAGTTGTAGACCGTCTCGCATACTAGTTGTAGACTATCCCGCATACTAGTTGTAGACCGTCTGGTATACTAGTTGCAGACCGTCCCGCATACTAGTTGTAGACCGTCTCGCATACTAGTTGTAGACTATCCCGCATACTAGTTGTAGACCGTCTCGTATACTAGTTGTAGACCGTCCCGCATACTAGTTGTAGACCGTCTCGCATACTAGTTATAAACCGCTTCGCATACTAGTTGCAGACCATCCCGCATACTAGTTGTAGGCCGTCCCGCATACTAGTTGTAGACCGTCCCGCTTACTAGTTGTATACCTAAGTTTTACTCTCGTTAATTTCTCATGCAGTATTGAGAAAGTATTGTTTTCACAAAAATTTTTGATTTCGAGATTTTGATACCAGTATCTGTTTTAGGACCTTCGGAACATGTTTTGACTACTTCTGGAGTGATGTCCGCCTGTCTGTCTGATGTTTGGGGTCGATTTCTTGTGTACACGATAGCAGCCATAAATATTAATGGATTTTCATGAAATTTTATATCCGGCTTTGTCATCAAAACATCTAGAACTAGATGGAATGTTTTTTTAATTCCAATAAAGACTTCGAAATTTGTTTAAAATTTAATGTTTTTTTAACATGGCAGCGTAGGATAAAATTGGACATAATCCTGCATAAAAGGTTTTACTTATAGCTATGATCACAAGACTTTATAGTTTCAATCATTTTTATGAAAAATAGCTTCGATACAATTTTTTGTTTATGATGTTGTTAGCCCTTTTCGGGGGGCAAGTTACCTGCCCCCCCCCTCCCCCTGGGAGTTCATTGTTAAGTACGGTATCAATCGAAATATTTTTTTAAGATTTTTAAGTGAAGGATAAAGTGAAGAGCTACAAAGTGAAGGCTTTAAAGTGAAGGGCTACTAATAATGGATTCTTGTATGAGGAAGTCGACTTGATAAATTTTACTTTCTTTACATACGTAATATTAGGGGAAATATTGTGACGGTGTCGAAAATTCGAATTGGAGTTTTCGATGGAAGAGCACGTCTCAATCAATTGAACGTTCTTGAGGTGTTCGTTGAAGTGCACGTTCTTGAGAGACGTTCTCGAATTGAACGTTCTTGAGGTGATATCTGTGTATGTGCATAAGTGGAAACCAATAAATGATGTTGCCTTTTTACGCACATTTAAGCTTTAAAATTTTTAGAGTTTTATCAAGATTCAAAGTGTTTTTTAAAACAGTAAATAAATTCCCGTTTCCATTCGTGATAACTGTTCTTCCGTATTTACGCAAATATTATATTTAGTTTCTTAATTGTCAGTGGTAGCATAGCCTACACCGGCCAGACAAAAAGAGCTCTCAAGCAGCGAATCAGAAAACATTCTAGTATGGTCCGTTTAGCAAGAAACATCTAAGTCATCCATTTCCCAAAATTGTTGGTCTGAAAATCAATCATTTCAATTTTCGAAGGCAACTTACTAGTTTCTTACTGCAACTAAACTAGATTTTTTTGGAAGGACTTTTTATTTACTTGAAGGCTGATAATCTCGTCAATGATAAATTAGCAGTTTGTTACTTCTCCCTTGCATGGAAAGGTGTACTCATACACTGCAAAACATTTGCAAACATGTTACTGAAAGTTTCAGGGTCCGTAATGGGGAGTAAGGTTCCTGTAGTTAGGATAATATATATATATATATATATATATATATACAGAGTGTCCCAAAAACATTGACCTCGGCTTTTATTCCTTAAATATTGATCTTAGACATATATAATGAATTACAAAGTTGCGTTAAAAAAGGTACAGAATTTTATGAAATCGATTAAAATCTTTAAAGGAATTAAATTTTAAGAAATACAAAATTTAAACTTTTATACGGCCCCTGTACAAACACATTTCCAATGAGAAAATGTGCCCCATACACTAATAAGGTGATGAACAAAAGTTCAGCATTCTATCATAAAAAGTCCCAGAGATATGAAAAGACAAAAATGCTGAATTAAACCACTTTTTGATGCATCGTCATGGGTTCTCAGAGAGGAAAAATCATGTCGGCAGATCGCGTTTCAGGGGTCATACACAAATTACGAAAGAAAAGAATGATTACATAAATAAATAAAAATTTTGCTATTTATTGGTACAAAAGTATCTACACTGTGTAGAAATAATAACTTTACACAAAGATAACAAAACTTGCTTAAAATATTTTTTATCTATGCCAAAGATCCATTAAAGATAAGAGGCAGATATTATTTGCCTATGATGCATTTCTGCGTTGCATCATTTGCACTCTTGCTGTAAACATTTACATTTTAATCTGTGATTAATCCCTCACCAAATTTGTTTAAACATACCTCAGGCACTTTTTATGATAAAATGCTGAAATTTTGTGCATCACCTTATTAGTGTATGGGGCACATTTTACTCATTGGAAATGTTTTTGTACAGGGACCCTATAAAAATTTAAATTTTGTATTTCTTCAAATTTAATCCCCTCAAAATGTTTATCGATTTCATAAAATTCTGTACCTTTTTTTACGCAACATTGTAATTTATTAAATATGCCTAAGACCAATATTTAAGGAATAAAAAACGAGGTCAATGTTTTTGGGACACTCTGTATATATATATATATATATATAAATTGAAAGATTTTAATCGAAAACTATGCATATATATATATATATATATATATATATATATATATATATATATATATATATATATATATATATATATATATATATATATATATATATAGATAGATAGATAGATAGATAGATAGATAGATAGATAGATAGATATACAAAATAACGCTTCGGCAGCCGATAATTAGCTGAATATTTTAGAAATGAAGCTAGAATTTTAATGAACGCTTGTAATTATGGCGTTTCCTATCAGTTTGCTGAAATTATCAACAAAGTAGCTGATAAAATTGAGCAAAGGTTGTAGAATACATACTTATTAGCACATCCAGCTTCCATAATAGGTTACTTCCTTAATTTTTGTTTATATTCTCAGTTTCAGTATCATAGACTGGTACTTTTAAAGTAGTTTGCTCGTTGGTTATTTGAATAGTTGATGAAGTCCCCATTGCAGCACTCCAGAAACGGCCTTTTCTTTCAATTTGGCTGTACCCTCCTTAATTCCAATCTCATTCACTGATATGTTTGTGCAGACTATTCGATTTGGTGTTAATTTCTTTTTAGTTGATGAAGTTAGCTTATATAGCATCTAAAACCGGTTTTTCCTTCTGTGTTATATTCATGTTGGATATAACGTAACCACTGTCAATTTTATAGTAATTTGAATGGTGAAATTAACTTTTGAACCCGGTTATTTCCTTTTGTTATTTTCTTATTAATTAATGCCTCATTTTTCTGTAATTCTTTTTTTCTTTCGTCCTTTATAAGGATTTGATTATTTTTTCCTACCTCCAGTCTCATTCATTTCTTTTTACCAATAATTTAACGGTTCATATTTTTTTTATCTCTCTGTTTTAGATTAAATGTCTTAGCAATGCTTAAGATTTCGCTATTTTGATTTTCGAACACTAGGTTCCCTCGTCTTTCTGGATGGAAGCGAGAGGGGGGGGGGGGGGGGCACTCAATTGACGGGTGTGGATATCCTATGGGATTTTTTTTTTCATTTTTTTCATGAAAATTCGCTTTGGATGGGTGTTCTATAGCTCTGTTTGAATTTATCTTTGCCTGCTTTCCCGCAGTTTGTTCTTGGCGGTCGTTACTTGCGTATAAAGTTCTTTAGCCTGATTAAGGGGGGATTATAATAAGCCCTCAAAACAAGTTTAAAAGTTATTTAACTGACATGTGCCTGCTTTCTTCAAGGAAGTTTTAGCAGCTTTATTTATTGTTCTTTGATAATTCCTGATAATTTTTTTTTTTCTAATTATATTGTGGGAAAATCTTTCTATAAATGTCTAAACATCCTCCGTATGTATTATCCCAAGTCAAATTCATTAGTTTGACGGAGCTACTGCAATTCGTAAAAATATATTTTCAAGGTATTTAAGTCAATAAAATAAATAAATAAATAAACAAGAATGATCAATCATGCATAAAGCATTGATTATGAAAGAAACCCTTTCCAACTGAAATGCAAAATGCGACATATTCAGCGGTGATAATTCTTTAATTATCACAAAACTACGATAATTTATTTTGCTTGAAAACTTAAAACTTCATTGAAAAAATTAGCTTTATGCAAATGACGTCATAGGAATATAAATCGTCTGGTTCTCTATGTAAAAGTAGTGAATACTTCATTCATACATTTTTATTACAGACGCCAGAGTTAAATAATTTTGTGTGAAAAGAATTCAGCAATTCTTATACAACTCATCATTACAATCATTTGTTTACATTTTGCAGCCATTAAAGTTAGGCTTCGTTGTAGAAATAATCAAAGTTTGATAATTATTTAAACTAAAAAGTATTGTAATTGCATTGGGGCAGAATACTGATGCACAAAAAATTACTCAAAAATTAAGCGGTTTTAGGACGGAGCAGCACGTGGCCATCTCACGTAATGTGACAATCTGGGGAGCCATCTTGTGGGACCGCCGATCTCTTCCAGTTGTGCTGCAAGCCAATTTGACGGCTCGCTTGTACGTCAACAATGTTCTGTAGCCTATCGTCCCGCTTATGTTGTCAAGCTGAGCAGAGCCCATTTACCAACAAGACAATCCTCGACCACATACTGCTCGACTTTCTCAATGTCTTCGAAAATTTAATAACCTCCCATGGCCATTTAAGTCCCTAGACCTATCACCAATAGAACATGTCTGGGACATGCTAGAACGGCAATTGCAACCTTCTCAGAAATTTTGATTTCGCTTCGATAGAAATGGAGAATGAATGGACTTCGCTGCGCTCGTCCCTAAATATAATTAACAAATAATATGATTATGGTTTAGTAATTAAAAAACAATATACTTATTCATAATACATAAATAAAAATTTTGTAACCACCGCATACATATAAAAAATCGGCGGCTGTTTCAGTCCGATGGAGCCGAAATGGTTTTGCGTGATTAACATTTTATAAAATAAAACTCCAGTACATTTCAATAAGTCTATTAATTTTTTTACACTTATTTGTTTCGTGTACAAGTTTTCAAAACACAAAAAGTTGTTCGCTAACTCTTCATAGCTAGCTTTTAGTTTTCGCCCCGATTTCATCTGGAAACTCTGACCGTAGACCTCATCTCAAAATATCCAATTATTTAACTAACTTGCTTTGTGGTATATAGATTAAAACTTATACAATATTTTTAACAAGATTCTACATTCAAGTTACTTTATAAACTTGCCTGTCGTCACATAAATATGACACTTGAATACGTATATTTTCATCTAAAACTCACCAATCATTAAACATCTTTAGAATCCCCAAGTTCATTTTACTTTCTAATTTCTTTTAAAACAAAACAAAACAAAACATTTTGTATTTGTGCACCAATATTTCACTAAGTAAACAGATATAAGTAAACAAATTGAGCTGACAGTCGGAACATTTTAAATATTACAACTTTCTCACCCATTAGAAAACTTAGATTAAAAAGTTTAAATATCGAAATTATAACCATTATACTTCGAAAACTAAGAGCTAGATCCAAAATTCAATTATATGCACTTGTGAGGTTTTCAAGGAGCGCTATAAATTCTTGTTTATTGTTTAAAGCTATCACTTTCAGTTTTTAAGATCACAAATTTGAAAAACGGTAAATTCAATCCTCTTTTACAAGACAATGACTTGAGAACTAACTATAAGAGCTTATTTTAAAAATAAGTATTAATTTAGAAACTGAATTCCCTGATATTTATTTTTGTGGCTTATTATTATAAGAGAAATAAAGTTGCATGCTGTCCATATATACCGATAATATTATAAAAGTATATTTTATATAAACAATGATTTTGTTCATTCTTAATTCTGACATCTTATTACATTTAGAACTTTGCGTGCAATAAGAACGCAGCTGGTTGAATTAGCAAGGTTCTATAAATATAAGCTTGTTTCCTCAAGCCGGTGTATAGAATTTTATCATCTGTGATCTTTTATAGTTTCAAATGTATTTTGAGTAAAATGATAAAAAAAAAGAAACTCGTTTGGACAGATACTTTAAAGGGAAATATTTTACTAGGAAAAAAAAAAGTTTAAAATATTGAAATTGTTTTCACATATTCATAACCTGGACCGCGTTTTCGACAAAACAAGCAAAATTATTTACATTTTTATCTATCAGGATCGGGGTATAAGCGTCTAAAGTGTTTAAATTTTTCATAATACTCAGTTTTCCGCCACAGAAATCCCAATCATAGATGTTATTCACATAAAAAAAACCCTGGTCCAGTTTTTAATATGTACATTTTGTATACATGCTGTATTTACGAAGTTTTATCTGTTTAGTGTGTTATTTTGCAGCAGTTTTGTGTGATTATTTGAATAGGATCATTGTTTGAAAATATGATTGCTAGCATTATTCAACGTGGTACTTGGTATTTGTTTGACCAAAATTAGTTTCCTTATATCTGGTTCTATTTTACTTAATTTCAATTGTTAACTTGTCTTGAGTCAAGTTTTGTTCTCTATTTCTTTTTTTCTGCAGCATTGAAGAAAATCCTATTTCGCATAAGTACATCAAACAAAATGGCCCTAAATATAAAATTGTTCTTTTTTTAAATGTCTGACTTTCGTTTAATAGAGAAGATAACTAATGGGTTGCCTTAAAATCATTTATTAAATTTCTGTGACATGAAATATCAATGAGTTGCTCCTTTTTCGTCAGAAGAAAGGTATTCGGATTCTCCTACAAATTATCCCCGTACTACCACTCATATTCCGCGTACCACCAGCGGTATGAGTACCAATGGTTGAGAACCGCTGTTGTAAGTTTTTTGGAATTTCTGGACGGTCTGGAAATACACTAGCACATAGACAAATATAATATAGATCAGCGTATTTCAAACTGTGTTCTTCAGAATCTTGGAGTTCTGCGAAGTAATAGTTTCGTAAACATTTTCTGAAAAATAAAAACAGGCGTAATATTTTTAATGCACAATTAATTTCATCTTTACTAGCTTCAATGTTCATGTTAAAATAACGCTAATTAGTACATTTTGCCACAAAAATGCCAAACATTTTCAGGATACTTACAAGACAATTAAAGAAGTAAATTAAGTAAAGAAGTAAATATACTTTTTCTCATATCGGGGTTCCGCAATCAAATTGAATTTCAAAATGGATTCGGCGGCATAAAAAGTTTGAAAAGCACTGATATATACCAATAATATAAAAATAGTATTATTTACACAATATTTTTATTTCATATCGTTATTGTGGATTTGAGATACAGCTAATAAATTTCTTTGTCTCTAGGACTTCGTTATACTCGGGTTTCACTCCACTGTATTGAAGTAAATTAAGAATATACTTTTTCTCATATCGGGGTTCGCCATCAAATTGAATTTCAAAATGGATTCGGCGGCATAAAAAGTTTGAAAAGCACTGGTATACATTACCAATAATATAAAAATAGTATTATGTATATAATATTTTTATTTCATATCGTTTATTGTGGATTTGAGATACAGCCAATAAATTTCTTAGTCCCTAGGACTTCATTATACTCGGATTCCACTGCACTGTATTGAAGTAAATTAAGAATATACTTTTTCTCATATCGGGGTTCGCCATCAAATTGAATTTCGAAATGGATTCGATGGCATAAAAAGTTTGAAAAGCACTGACATACATTACCAATAATATAAAAATGGTATTATTTATATAATATTTTTATTTCGTATTGGCTGTTGCAGATTTGAGATACAGCCAATAAATTTCTTAGCCCCTAGGCTTTCGTTATACTCGGGTTCCACTGCCCTGTATTGAAAGTAAAAACAAATTCCGCATTCTTTTGAAACGGGGTGGCAACTGAACGATGCTATTTTTCCTTCTCTTCGTGTACTCTGTTATTAACTAAGACGGATTGTTAAAAAGGGGAGTGGTGAAGATGGTGTTAAAAGGGGCGAAACTACCCTTTTTTACATCCAAGTAAGAATATAAGACAAACATACAATTACTTTGAAAATAATTAAAACGGTTCAATGCTTTCTTAATTGACTGTTTTGAACAGAAGAAAGCTATAGAGTGTTTCAGGAAGAGTGTTGGAAAAAGATATGAAATCAACGGTTGGGCGTAAAAGTTCTGGGCAGCTTCGAAATTTAGATATTTTTAAGTATTTTTATTAATTTTTCTACAATAAAATATTTTTGTAGATGAAGCGCATTGCATGAGAGAAATGGTATTCATTAAATATAGTATTTGTTAACATTAATCAAATAGTTTAAATGAACATCGATTTGATTTGCCCGTCGTTTATAATTTTCAAAAACTTTTTAAGTGGCTTTAAAAATGAATTATTTCAAAACAGAAGCTCTTATAAAGATGCTGTTTTACTTTCTTATTCTATATTATATAATTATACATTATATAATCTGTAATTCGAAAAATTTCGTGAAAATAATACATATTACCTATACGTACCATATTAATAAAAAATATCAGATCTTCTATTCTTTGCATAGTTTCGCATTAAGTCCATAGATGGCGCTACACTACCACATTTCGCAAAGCTACAAGCTTCAGTTTCCTTCTCGGTTTCTCCTATAAAACACGTTTTAAACTGATTGCATATTTTAATCGGGTACATTTTAAATGAAAACCAGAGCAGTTATAAAATTATCAAACGCTATATAAAATATTTCCAATGTCGCAAAAATAAAAAATAGTGATGAAAGCAGGTTTTTTTTTTGTAATTCTTTATAATTCGTTTCTATCTTAATGCTATCAATTCATTTCTTAACATTAAAAATCAGTCTATCAAATGTAGCACATAATAGGTGTAAATCTTTTTCATTTCTTCTTAATATCTTTAGAGAATGAAATATGTGGAAAGGGGTAAAAATTAAACAAATTAATTATAAGAAAGCAATGATTGAGAACTGTGTGTAAAAGGAAGAACCATTGATCAGATAATTATACTTGGTGCATTTAATTAGTAAATGTAGTAGGATGTATCATAATATCCTGTTACAACGCAAACTCAATATTATTCATCTATTATAAATTTACAAATCTTTGGAAGAGCAATTTGAGAAAGAAAAAAATAATTGCCACATCTATATATATTAATATGAAAATCTAATTGTTTATTTGTCGTTTTATTTTCTTGTTCTCTATAAAATTCCGGATTTTTGTTTATAATAATTTCATTTTAATACGAAAACTCTTTGTATCACCGATCGGGTAATGTTAACCTATGTTTCTCATTTCGAGGCAAAATAGTTGCTAAGTAATTAAAAAAAAATCAGGTAGAATAAATATGTATCATAATGTAAAGTTACAACGCGAACCCAATTTTATTCAACTATTATGAATTTGCCAATCGTTTGGAAGTGCAATTTGTGACAAGAAAAATATAATAGCCACATCTTAATTCTTACATAAATATGAAAATCTTCTTGTCTATTTGTCTTCTTACTTTCTTGTACTCTATAAATTCCAGTTTTTTTTTATATTAATTTTATTTTAATACAAAAATTATTTTTCTCGCCGAGCGAGTGATAATCCATGTTTCTCATTTCGAGACAAAATAGCTGCCAAGTAATTAAAAAAAGTGTTAATTAAATTGGCTGACGATTTTTAACACTTTCCAATATAGTTGAAAAGTGTTTATGGCTTTGGTCATTCTGTCTGTCTGTTCACACGATAACTGCCGTAAAAATGACTTTATCAAAATGAAATTTTAGTATGTTGTTCAGACGGTCGGTGGGGCATATGGGAATGTAAATGAATAATATCACTCAATTAGTTTGGATTGAACCCGTATTGAAAAAGTGAAATACATTAAACCCTATGGGACCTATTTTTTTAAACATTTTTTAGGCGAAGTAAAAATACACAAATTGCTTTGAAGATTTTAGGAAATATTCAAATTATCCCATAAAAAAATATAAAAAAATTTGAGCAAATTATGTTCGGTAGTTTTTTAAATAAAAAGTAAAATAATGATTACGCCCATATTATTTGAAGGATCACGTGACCCACTTCAAAATAAAATATGGAATCCATCCTTTTACCCAGTTTCAAAATTGTGATTTTAAAAGTTCTTTTAAATTTATATTTAGTGTTGCATTCGTCCACCGCTTTATTATTGCGTATTTTATATGCATCTATATTCTGCGCCAACGCAATCATAATATTTTTTAGTTTCACTGATCGTCAAATTTTGATTATATCTACAACGAAGCCTAATTTTAACGTATGCAGAATGTAAACAAATCATGATAACAATCATCAATAAATGAACATTATATTTATTCATTAATTTTACGTTCATTACATTGAGAATTATAACTAGAGCCCGGATTTATAGGCACTAAAAATCTCAAAATAGGTACAGTATTGTGGCAATTAATTGAGAAATGCAGTTTTTTTTATAAAATTCAGTTTTATTCAAGTTTTCTATGGATACATTTAAAACTAATAAGTGATATGGCCTCCCCGAGACTTTATAACATTACAGACACGTTTCGGCATTGAATGTACTAGACTAGCACATGTAGTTTTAATTTCAACGTCTCTGAACCATATGTCAATAACGGCCGAAATTAGCTTGTCCATCGTCGTACAGTCAAATTTGTGAAGCCGTTTTTTGACAATAGCCCACAAATTTTCTATGGGATTCAAGTCTGATGAATTCCCGGGCCAATCCAGTACGGTAATATTTTTTTTTGAGCAGAAATTTTTGATTCGCTTCTAAGTGTGACATGGCGCGCTGTCTTGTTGGAAAACGCAATCTCCGTTCGGCCACAGTTTAGCCATGGTTGGAAGCACTTTTCGGGTCAATATGACTTCGTAACTGGCACTGTTCATCATTCCCTCTACGGGAACAAGAGATTCTGTCCCCAAAACGCTGAAACAACCCCAAAACATCTTTTTGGGCGGATGCTTGATTGATGTGGTGCTGATTGAGAGGTTCTCCTTGGCTCCTTCTCACGAACATAGATCTAAATCCCTGAATCACAAAATGTGTTTGTCAGAAAAAAGAACTTTCTCCCAGTCCTTCTCAGTCCATGTTTTGTATTTTCGTGCCCATTCCAACCTTTTTTTCTTTATGCGAAGCGTCAGAAGCTGCTTCTTGTACGGTCGACGTGCTCTCCGTCCGCGTTCTAACAGCCTGTATCGCACTGTTGAAGGTGCAGTATCAACACCAGCTGCCACCATGGACTTAGACAGGTCAAAACTGGTTAATCGAGGATTTTTAACACTCATTCGATGTAAAGTTTGGTCGTCACGAGTCAAAGTTGATCTTTTTCGGCCGCATCTTCCAGAGCGGTTGGTTCCAGCATTTCCTGTTTCCTGAAACCGCTTCCAGATCCTCCCGAAACTTGCTGTACTCACTCCACATATTTTACCTATTTTCTCGAACGTCTTAGAAGTGTGTTGTCTAAGCGCAATCACTTTAGCACGTGTTTCTGCGCTGATATCCATGACGCTAATGAGACCCGCAACAACTGAGAAACTACCACTGCGGAACACCTGCCACCTGGCGGAGGAATTTGAACACCTGCTACTTACCAGGTGCATACGAACACCTGCTACTTTGATAATAACTGCAATTTGAACTCTGAACTAATTTGGAGTGCTTCTTCCTAAGCTTACGTGTGATAAAACGTAAAAAATGACATTTCTCAATTAATTGCCACAATACTGTATGCAAAATACGCACTAAAAAGGTAAAATAGGCGCTTAAAATCGGCATCAAAAAGATAAAATAAGCACTTAAAATAGGCACTGTAAAATTAAAATAAGCATTTAAAAGTAAAAAAAAAATAAAGACACTGAAATAGTCCAATCACAGGTTAAAAAAATCAGAGATATGGGTGGTTTGTTACCACGTAGTCTTTGTTATTAAGCTGTTTGGCAGCTATATAGGCCGCTGAGTCCCCCCTTTGTAATCCAGATACACCTGCGCACTGAGTTTTAAATAATCATCTTTGACCTCTACGAGTGAGCAGTGTGCTATGGCCGCTAAGCTCCATTTCCCCGAAATAGCGACATAGACCACTCAGTCCGTATTTGTAATCCGGGTACACCCGTTCAACGAGCGTTATACGCCATAATAGGCGATGGAAGAATAATATAGAACAAAGTAATGCAAACATGACAGAATATCATAAATTTCTAAGGACCTCCCTCGTTTCCCAATATCTGGCAATCTCTGAGTCCGTGTGTAGTGCAGTTCAGTGAATGAGGTGGTACATGTCCATTAGTTAATTACTTAAACAAAGCGGACAGTAGGGGCTTGTGTTGGTTCCGAAGAGGAACAAATGTTTACCCAGGTAACTGCGGTTAGTGCTCAGCTTAACAAAGTGCCACTGACTTTTGGAGAGATATATTAAGCAATTTAATAATGCTTTTAATCCAGCTCTTAAGAGCAATTCAGCCGTACAATTCCTAATAGTTTATTAAAGTCATTGATCTTTGTATGAACAGTTTGATCGTGTGGAAAGAAATTTCTAGTTTTGTTATTTAAATCACCTTGGAACCCTTCTTAGTCAGCATATCTGCCATCTCACTTAGTGAACACCTCAGTGATCCAGTATCCACTTTATAGTAATGTGCTTAACACTTACAGTACTGTGTTTAACATGTGTGCCCAATAAGAATCTTATTTGAGACAGAGGTCACATGGAACCGACTGATTGAGGGGGAGCTTTAGAGTTAGACAGAAAATCTGCTTTCCCTAAATTGTGGTGAGAGTTCATAAGTTGTTCCAATGTGACAAGAATGGCTTCACCATCAAATTCTGTTCTCATTTCTCCCACAGAGGTATAGAAAGAAAACAGTTTAGAGTAAACCCCGCTCCTATATTAACGAGGCCGTCAGACTGTGAGCCAGCCATATGCATAAATACGAAGCCAAGTGTCCTCCGACTATTTAATTCCGATTGTTTCCAGAGACAAAGGTTCTTAAAACATCTGGCGCGGTGTCTTTTTTAAAGAATTACTCCCCTAGGTCTAATTTAATTTTAAAGGTGTCAAATTCCAATGGATTTCTAGGTATTAAAATTTTCTGCGGCATCTTCTGTAAGAAACGTTCTATTTATTTTATCATTCAGAACTCTTTGGATGAAGCCATATTGAGTTTAAGGGTTTCTTGGTTTTGAGTGGTAATTTTCCTTAATAATTTTTCTTATAAAATAATTGTTTTTACCGTAAAGATAGTCTGGATTGGTCTGTTTTTAGTTAACAATAGCATTACATCAATTTGAATAGATGTCACTTCCCCAGTAATTAGTTTTAATGTCTTGTTCTGCCAATTCCTGTTATTTCCAACTCAACTTGGTATCAAATGTTACTTATAAATAGGTAAACCAGTTAATGATTGTGAGAGTTATTCTGGTGGCGAAGTCCAGGCTGAATTGTCTGATAAGCAAGGGAGAAAGTCTGACTTGACACATGTTAGAAGTCTAATAAATTAATTTGTAATAAATTTTATTGTCTTGATGTAATAAATTTTAATGTCTTGTTGTAATAAATTTTATTAAATTTTTTTGAATATGTCACTTTAACCTTGTTTCATGTCTCTGTAAGAAGACTAATTAATTATTTTTCTTTTTAATTTCTGGTTTTTCAAACTTTGTCTTAACCCTTTTCTTTTTCTGTATTCCCTTTTGTATTTTGTGTTAGGGTTTTTTCCCTTCGGGGTTTTCCGCTCTTTACAATTTTCTGCCTTTTGTCTCTCTTGTATTGTATTGTATTGTACTGTGCTGTATTGTATTGTTTTTATGTTTTGTTTTGTCGTTGCCAATCTTTTGCTTGTCTTGATGTAACTACCTGTGCTGTGATTCAATTTTAATATGTATTGTAATTTCTTGAATCTAAAATAAAGTTCCCGGACACACACTTAGCAATAGTAAGCCTTCGGGTCTGTCGTGTGGTCTGGGTTTCCAACACTTCAACATGTTAGAAGTCTGCCGAAATTGTAGATCATTTAGCTATCATGGATGTAACCCAGGGTATAGCACGAGGAGGTTGAGACACCACAGAAAAATTTATCTTGGATTTGAGGAAAATAATATATAATCTATTCGTAAACGTTTGAATTTATCTTTCACAAACTGTTTAAATGACTACAAGGATTATTTAGCAAATGGTGGTCGTAGCGTGCCAACAGATGTGGAATACTTAAAAACGTACTCCAAACTTATAGTTTGCAGTTCTTCTGAATGCCAGCGGTGCTTCAGTAGGATGAATTTAATATTAACTGAGAAAATATCTTGTCAAATATGCGGCTGTTTATTGTTTGTTAAACTACACGGTCCACCATTAGCATTCTGGAATGCAAATTCTTATACTCGAATTTGAATAAAGTTCATCGCTCTGATGTTGACCAACAGATAAAAAGGGCAGTCACACAAGAATACGTAACTGATCCTGAATGTGATTATTTTTATGATTCTTCTGAACATTTTTTAAAAATATTATTTTGAAATTTTTGTTTTTGTTTCTTACTTTTCTGATGTTTTAATTGTTTATCTTTATATTTTATGTTTAAAATTTTTATTTGATAGTTATAAATAAATACTGAACGATTATTCTAATTTTTGCGATATATATTGCTTTATTTGCAAAGTATATCATAAAGATTATGTTACTTTTCATGATTTATTTTTGCAAATAAAAAAAATATGATGTGGGCAGCACATGACTTTCCTTATATAATGCAATGAATTTACTATGTTTACAGTAAAAAAAAGAGGTTATTCTTATAGTAGATACTTATATTCTTTCCAAGATATTGAATTTTCGTTAATTAGTCGTCATTTTCATTGATTTAGCGTCAGTTTTATCCATTTAGAGAGATTTTCGTTAATGTAGCAACATTTATAAAAGTCGCAAGTTGGCGACATCCCTCCAAGTTCGTTGCCAAAATCTAGCCAAGCATTATGGAGGGAGAAATAAGTTATTCTTATAGCAGATACTTGACTATTGGCGTTTACATACAAAAATATTACTCAAAGTATCTTTTCTCAAATTAGCTAGTTCAACGAGAATGATGTCACCAAATTTATCGCATGATATTACATATGAAAAGTGAACATGTTTCTCAACAGTTAATATTGTTTTTAATTTATGGGATTTTATTGACATATGTATTTGAAAAATGTACAACAGCTCGAGTTTATGTCAAACGTTTTCTAAGGAAAATTTACATAAGAAATGTCTATTTGCGTAACTTTATTAAAGGTTTTGATTTTTTGATAATTATTTCAAAATTTTACCCGAAAATTTAGGGGGGTTCTAAACATTCGATTGTGTTTAAGAACAATAGGCTTCCAGTATTCACGGATTGTAATTTTTGTACCAAATATCATTCGAATCGCTCCATTCGTTCATGAGATATTGTCTGCACAGTCTCATTGATACACTCACACACACACACACACAGATATCACCTAAAATTTTTTTGATTCGTGGTCAGAGAGGCTTGAAAAGTGCTCTCCCGTCGAAAACTCGAATTCGAATTTTCGACCCCGTCATAATACTTTCCTTATACATTATATAATGTATATAAGGAAAGTAAGAATCATACGTAAGTATTTGTAGTTAATGGATGAGCCTCCTGTACTAATTTTTTCAAAACAGCACTGATTAAATTGTATTAAAATCTCTAAAACCTAGTGATTGTAGATCAAAAATTTTATAATTAAAAGTAAAATTTCCATATTGATCAGTAATAATACCGGAAAATTTTGTGGAGGCTGATGGTTTTCTTTTTTTGTGAATTCCTTGCACCCTTTAGTTATGCCACTACACATAAAATTATTATCTCAAAAACGTTCGATTCGCGTTTATGAATGCTCAAAAGGCACATCCATCTAAAACTAGAACTATGGTTCTTAACCCCTATTCCAATGATTTTCTATTCATTATACTAATGTAGAAAAAGTAAGACAGTAGAAGTTTCTCAGAGAGAAATGGCAATTTAGTTTAATTAAAACTGTGACTAATGGCACATTAAATCCTACAGATGATTACCACCTTTAAACTTTCAGAGTGGAAATTAGAAAGGTGATTTTGACGTTTAACTTAGAATTTTAACTTCCAGAATTTAGGCTATAACCCAAAAATAACTAACAGCAAAGGAGTTTTCAGATTTCGAATGGTCATATGACGGAGAAATGCTTTTAGATTTTCCTTTCATCCTAATAGGTGTATTCATAAAAGTGAATAACACGCATTTAAAAGAATTTTAAACTGTAAAATAACGTTAAAAGTATCAATATTTTAAACACTTGTACTGGATATCGTAAAACCCTTTTAGTTGGAGCTCGTGTTCTAAAATATGTGTAAATTTTAATACAGTCAAATCTGCCTTAAACGGAATTTTAAAGGACCGGAAGAATATTCCGTCTTGAATTTCCGAAAAGCGAAGTTTGGGTTAAGCTGGAAATGAAGAGAGTCTATATATAATTGTTTATCTACACATCAGACTTTCGAACGTTTGAAAAGTGTATTTAAATGCACTTGATTAACATTATATTATATCATAATAGCTAATTTAATTACTCTAAATATGTATATACATGCATTTTTGCATACTACAAAAATACAGTGTATCCCATGTTCTGACTGTTAGACTATTATCATACCTTAAAAAATAGATAAATTGATTCAAAATATTATTGTTTACCAAAAATATTATTGCTTACCATGAGACAAATAAATATATAACAAGAAAGATCAATCATGCATAAAGCATTAATTATGAAAAACTTTCCAACTGAAATGCAATCCGTTGAATGTATCGCATCTCTAAAATGCGATACATTCGGCGGTGATATTTTTTAAATTATCACAGAACTACAATAATTTATTTTACTTGAAAACTTCAATCTTTGTGATAGAAAATGAACTTTATTCAAATGATGTCACTGAAATAATATAAATCGCCTGACTTTCTGTGTAATAGAAATGAATATTTCATTCATACACTTTTATTCCAGACCCCAGAGTTAAATAATTTTGCTTGAAAAAAATTCAGCAATTCTTATAAAACTCATCTTACAATCACTTGTCTACATTCTCATAAATTATCACAGTACTACAATAATTTATTTTGCGTGGATACTTAAAACCTTAGTACTTCGTTAGAAGGTAAAAGTACTTTCTACCTCTACGCTTAAAACTTCATCGAAAAAGACAATGCTATAAAATCGCTTGCTTTTCTATGTAAAATCAATGAATATTTCATTCATATCACCTATATTCCAGACTGCAGAGCTAAATAATTTTGCATTAAAAAAATTCAGCAATTCTTATATAACTCATCCTAGAGCTCGATTTGTTTACATTCTGCTTACGTTAAAATTAGGATTCGTCGTAGAAATAATTAAAGTTTCATGATCATTCAAACTCAAAAATATTGTAGTTGCTTCAGCACAGAATATAGATGCACAGAAAAGATAAAAAAATAAATCGGTTTTAGGACGGATACGACACTAAATCTAAATTTAAGAAAACTTTAAAAATCACGATTTTGACACATGGAGAAAAAGATGGATGGATATTTTATTTTGAAGTGGGTCACATTATCTCTTCATATTATATGGGTGTAATTATTATTTTAATTTTTATTTAAAAAACTACCGAACATATTTTGCTGAAATTTTTTAACACTTTACAACAAAGTTGAAAAGTGTTTATGACTTTGTTCATTCTGTCTGTCTGTCTGTCTGTCTGTCTGTCTGTCCGTCCGTTAGCACGATAACTGCCGTAAAAATGACTTAATCAAAATGAAATTTTAGTATGTTGTTCAGCCGGTTTGTAGGACCTATGGGAATATAATTGAATAATATCACCCAATTAATTTTGGATTGAACCCGGGTTGAAAAAATGAAATACATTGAGCCCTATGAGATCGAATTTTTCAAACATTTTTTAAGCGGATTTAAAATTCACAAATTGCTTCGAAAATTTTAGGTAATATTCAAATTGTTTCATAAAATATATAAAAAAAAATCAGCGAAATGTATTCAGTAGTTTTTTAAATAAAAATTAAAATAATAATTGCACCTCTTATATGAAGCGATCACGTGACCATGATATGAAAAGATCATATGACCCACTTCAAAATGATATATCGCATCCATCTTGTCTCAAAATCGTGATTTTTTAAGTTCTTTTTAATTCATATTGAGTGTTGTATCCGTCCTAAAACCACTTTATTTTTGCCTAAATTTTGTGCACCTATATACTGAAACAAACCAATTACAATATATTTGAATTTATATGATCATCCAAATTTGATTATTTCAACAACGAAGCCCATTTTTCACTTATGTAAAATGTAAACAGCAAAATATGTAGAATGAGTTGTATTAGAATTGCTGTATTTCTTTAACACAAAATTATTTAGCCCATGCAGTCTGCATAGCTGATATGAATGAAATAATATTCATTGATTTTACAAAGAGAAGGACGATTTTTTTCGATGAAGTTTTAAGCATAGAGTTTAATTACTTGTAGCTCCATGGTCTTAATTTTTAAATAAAATAAATTATTATAGTATTGTGATAAATGAAGTGAATGGGAAAATGTTATGAATGAAATGCTGTTTTTATAGAGAGATCCAGGCATGTTAATTTTTCTACGACGTCATTTGAATGAATTTCAGTTGTTTTCGATGAAGTTTTCAAATATAATAAATTATCGTGGTTTTATGATAGTTTTAAAAATATTACCGAAGAATGTATCGCATTTTAGAGATGTTTAAACCAGGCAATTTATATTTCAATGCCGTCATTTGAATGACGTTCATTTTTTTCGATGAAGGTTTAAGTTTTCAAATATAATAAATTAATGTAGTATTGTGATAAGTTTTAAAATATTATCGAGGAATGTATTGCATTTTAGACTTGTTTAAATAAAATTGCATTGAAGTTGGAAAGTGTTTCATAATCTATGCTTTAAGCAAGATTGATCTTTCTTGTTTATATATTTTATGGCATAATTCGAATATTTCCTAACACTTTCAAAGCAATTTGTGAATTTTAAATTCGCTTAAATTTTTTTTGAAAAATGAGGTCCCATAGGGTTCAACGTATTTCATTTTTTCAACTCGTGTTCAATTCAAAACTAATTGGGCGATATTATTCATTTACATTCCCATATGTCCCACAGACCACCCGAACAACATACTAAAATTTCATTTTGATAAACTCATTTTTACGACAGTTATCGTGCGAACGGACAGACAGAGAGACAGAATGAACAAAGTCATAAACACTTTTCAACTATGTTGTAAAGTGTTAAAAATACTGTATTCTTATTGAAATGAGTTTTTAAATTAATTCAACTGGAATTTTTGGACATATGTCCTTTTAAAATGATGCGACTTCCAGGTAAAAATCGGGCATGGGTTAATAGTTCTAACATTTCAGAATCTCCCTGATTAACTGAGAAGTAAGTTTTAAAGTTCTGAAAGAACTTTCAGAAAATCTCCATATTATTTATTACAAAGTTTTGTGAATATATAATTCTCTTGGAAATAAATGGCTAAAATAATTGGATGATATTCCTGTTCTTTGTTCGTTACAATAGGTGCTTTATTAGCAAATTATTTTAGAGTAGCCGTCCGTTTTCCGCATTGTGCAGGTTAAGTATCACACAGGGGAAATAACATACATTTCTTAAATCAACAAATTATCGCTTAAAAAATGCTTCAATAATAGCACGTTAAATTAAAAGTTTATAAGATACAGCAACAAACTGGTCAACCAGTCTCAAAGACAAAAAACAGCCTTTTTCCCAGGACAGGCAAAAAAGCGCCACCTCACTTACTCAACTCATGTCGACAATTGAGTATAGCTCTCGTGGTGAAGGTAAGCAGAAAGAAGATGTTGCCAACGCCACGTGAAGAAATGAGATGAAAGAGGAAAAACTAAATTGACTGGCATGAAACTATGAACACAGAAAATCAGAGAAGAGAAAAAGAAAATAAGTCTGTAAGCGAAAGGATCGAATAAAGACAACTTAATTGTGAGAAAACCTACTAAAACAGTAATGAAAGAAATCTAAGACGTTTAAACCAACTGTAAAAAATAAGTAGAGATTATTAGAAACGATGAGAAACCAATAAGAACAAACAAGAGAAAAATAAATTTAAATGTGAAGAAATCATCTGGTCTCAAAAGCCATATGAGAGAACTTAAAATAAAATAATTTTTTTCCACGTCTATTCTTTTCTCCTACCTTCAGCCACGTGTGCTATCTCATGCTCAGTTGCTGACCTGACTTGAGTAAGTGAGACTGCGCTTCTTGTCGGTCCTGAAGTAGAACGGTGTTTTATACCTTTAAAACCAGTTGACCCGTTTAATTTTGTATATATATGCTGTATTTCACTTTTAATTTATCATATTAAAATAATACGGTTCTTATTCTGGCTTTATAAAATTAATTCTAAAAAATAAAACATCCTTTTCCCATTTGTAAACTCTTTTACAAACGCTGGACCACCGCACAAAAGTCCTGATTATGTGTGTTATTAGTAGAACAGGAATTCGACGTCTGTAGATTTTATTAACAATATTAGACATCAATAATATCAGATTGTTTTGAACAAAATATTTTCAGTCTCACGTTTTTCTTAAAATTCTTTATAGAAATTAAATCATCTTTTCTTCTGCTTCTAAAATTCAATCATTTTTTATTCTGCTTGTGCGGTTTCGAACTAGAGGTAGGTCTATGGGCCAAAATTTTAGGCTTTCTCTCTGAGACCTTCCTCTCTTTCAGACATTTTTTTCAGACTTTTATCAGGAATTTTTCTTTGCGTCGAGTCAAATGTTTAATTTATACCTTAGAATATAAATAGAAGAATCAAGCGTAGGCGTAGAATAAAAACACCAACCGTAGACGTAGCAAATTGTTCAAGTAGTTCAAATAATGGGGACATGACCTTAAGCTACCATTGTTGGCCTATAATACCAACTAATTATTTAAATAAATCCTAAAACCAAATTAAGCATTAAATAGTTTTTCATAGTAAGCTGAACAGTAGCCAACGGCTCTACCGTGCTGAAAAGACCGGTTCCCGTTAGATCACCGAAGTTAAGCAGCATCGGGTGCAGATAGTACTTGGGTGGGTGACCACCTGGGAACACCGTGTGCTGTTGGCTCATTTAAGTCGACGTGGTGGCCGAACGGTCAAGGCGAGCGTTTCCAGCGATCGATCGGCCGCCACGTTGTGGGCTCGAGTCCCACGTAAGACATGGATGTTGTGTGTTGTGGGCGCAGTGTCCCCCTCTGGTGCGCCTGGGGCAACGTCCTAGGACGGCAAAATGGTTCACGATTTCGGCCGTACATAGGGCGACGACGTAAGTCGACGTAGAGTTTAGTGCTAGAGTCTAGTGCCAGGCCATTGAAAAAAAAAAGTAAGCTGAACAATCTTACATAATAAAGGAAGAGATATGTGTCTGATTCTGTGTGTGTGTTTCGTATGTAAAAGGAAATCTAAGCTTCGGACAACCATGAAATTTGGTTCTGGGTTACCCGAGCTCTCGGTACAAGATACATCGGCGAGATTTTTTTTAAAAGCTCAGATAAGTTTTTTAGTCATTTTATGCTGAATCACGATTTTGAGCGATAACACAAATCGGTTCCTTGGCGATCAAAAATATTATCAGAGTTTCCATCATGACATCATCAGAAAGATAGCAGAACGATTAGAACTATGGAGTTAGAGAGAATGAGATCATATCAAAAATATATGGACCATGGACAACACTTAGGATTTTGAAAATTGTTAATCTTTTGTGACTATTAACAGTATAAATGTTTTATACGATTTAATGGGAATTGAAGGCTCGTCAAGGGCATGAAGACCTTGTGGATTGTTGAATTTTGTACCTGAAAGTGTAACTGGACATTGAATGCTTAGTTATAAACTGTGGTTATATTGTTGTTGTTTAATTAGTTAATAGACTTATTTAATTTCAGTGTCTTTATTATACTTATTATTTCTTTATTTTGGTTAGGATTGGAAGTTCCAATCCTTTGCCGCTTCGCTAGGGGATCAATTTATTAATCGTTTTATTGTTTTATTTTGTGGCGGGCTGGGGCTGAGTGTTGTGTAGTTTTAGAGGAATTTTGGTGTAAGGGTTAGTTATTTACAAAATATTTTAGATGATGCTTTGGAGGATTGTGAGGGTATTTCCTTTCTGGAATTTCAGGGGTTGTTGGTAATGGTGGTGTTTAAATAAATAGGATTTTTCTTGTATTTTAATTGTAAATTTTAGTGGGTGAGTTTGACCTTTGAGTTCGATTTATGTATTCAATATTAGGATTAGCTGTTTCTGAGCCTAGGGTGCCTGTTTAAGAGAGGCAGGTATCGGGAGGACACCTCTTGATCTTGATAGCTGGCCATTGGTTTATTTCAATTTATTCATATTTGTTTTAAAGAAGATATAAAGGAAGAGGGATTTAAAGAAGAGATAATTTTTGGTTGGCTTCTGAAGTGGAAATTTTGATTAGTTTTATTTGTTTTAAAAGGAAATTATGTTATAATTTTGGCCTACTTTTCTTGTTTAAAATTTTTTTAATGTTTTTGATGTTATTGATATATTATATTGTACTTGATTGATTATAATTTAGGATATGGTTGTGATGATTTATGTTTTATATTACCCGCAATATGATGTGGATGTTCATGTAGGCCTATGTAACTGCCTTGGCCTGCCACAAAAACTTTTGTTTAAAATAAATTTCTGTGGGAGTGGGTACTTCGCCGTTCTTGGTGGCGCTTTTTGTCTGGTTGGTCTTGTTGCGGGCGGGTCTTTGGTCTGCTGGTGGGGGTTCCGGTCGTCTCCATCGGCGTTCCTCTCCGGGACTGATGGAGGTTGACCTCGCTCGTCGGGGTGTGGGTCTGCTGTCGCTTTGGTGTCCTGGTCGGTGCGCTCGTTGCATGGTGGAGTTGGCGGTTTTCTCTGTTCTGTGGGTTCGAAGGGCTCGTCGGTCCCATTTGATGTTGTGGATAGCACTTTCCCGGTCGTGCTACCAAACCCTTTACGCCCTTTATTGGCAAGGGATCCTGGGTTGAGAAGAGAGAAGGAGATAAAATTCTAATGGATGAAACGCTTGAACATGCCATAACGCTTTGAAAATTATATCTAGGTGTCGATAGTATTAGTACAGCGCCCTTTGTTTGCATTTGACACAATAGAGAGCGATAGTATTGAGTATATGCATTTTTGATTATTTTAAAATTAAGATTTCCTAATTATCAGTATACTTAATCAGTATTTTCTTACAGTTGTAAGACGGAGTTCAGAATATAGGGAAATAAAAAAAATTGATAGGTAAAATAATTTTGAATATGTAGAACTATTCCTTATTGCTTCATTTCTAATTTGCATAGCGCTACTAATTTATTTCCACAAAATTTACAGAAAATATTTTAGGCCATTCGCCATAGCAATACATACAATGCAGGGGCGCTAATCTTATCGCAGCGCCACCTGAATTATTGTCTCAAATGATATTGGCATTTTCTCAATATGGAATTTTAACTTCTTATCGTTACCTCCATGATTAGGACTTTTATTCCACTTTTGAACGAATCCGTAGGGTTATTTCTGCATATTTATTTACTTACTTCTAAATACATCGAAATATGCATCTTTTAAGTTGTCTGATTCCTATTTCGTCGCATCCGAAAATGTGAGATTAGCACAATTCTATGTTTTTTCAAAAATATGGCATTCTACAAATAAAAATAATAATAATTAATTACTTTATTGTTGGATTTTCTGTGAATTTTCAAACACATAAAAATAAAAATTTTAGATTTCTCTATGCGTGGCGGAGTCGGCGGCTATCTCTGCTCAGTGGGTTCGGGTGGCACTCTGTCTCTGTTTCGTGTTGGGGGTCAACTCTTTTCCCGGCAGCGGATTTTGATGCTCTTAATCTTCGGGTAAGTCCCTCGGTCTGGGTCGTACAGATTCCTCTATTGAAGTGCTACAGTTTTCGTCTGTTCTCTGTTGATATGCAATTGATTGGGCTTCGATATGGAGTAGAACTGTTTTTGCATATGAGTGTTAGCAAATAGATGATTTGGATTTAAGCGAAAGAAGGAAATGATTCCGTTTCAACACAGACGATTTGGAATTTGAGTGGTGTTATCTATATATGTATTATTTGAATAGCGAGCGCTTATTCAAATAATACAACGTCGGGTAATTCGTTCTAGTGTTCTATAAAAGCGCTGAAATCAAATTCATGTCATTATCGTTCCCACCGTTGAGTAGCAACTGTCACATTTTACTAATTGATGTATGGAATAGAGAAGGCCTATGGCTTAAGCTAGGCACAAGCTGTGACCTGGGATGGATTTGATTTCTCTAAAACAGTTCTGCGTCGGTCCAGACTCAAGCTTAATAAAAAAAAAATAGGGTTGGGGTTAGTCCGGATGCATTTACTCTCCATATATTAAAAATAAAAAACAGTTGACGCCGCTGCCGCCATTTAACAAATTTCTTGTTCTTCAAGTTCCTCTGCTTCGTACTGCAGAAACTGTAGTATACAAAAATATGAAATTCGGTGCATTTGTAGAGAAATGTTTTGGGAACATGCTGAAATAAAACGAACGATTTAAAATTTAGTTTGCCTTGAAACAGCTCGCAAAGTGAGGTCGACGAGCGCCAGCGAGTAGTAGGTGAAGACTTCCAACTCTCTCTTGGCAAAGCGGAGCCCCCTAGAGAAACACTTGTAAATGAAATTTGTAAATGACTGGCACATTTGTGAATGAAATGTGTAGATGACTGAAACATTTGTTAATAAAAATTGTAGATGAAATCGTTTTGTTACAGTTATATAAAGGTAGATTTTTATTCATTCATTCACGTGTCGTCAGTGTAGCATCGACTCAAAGGGATTTAAACCTGGCAAAGCCTAACCACGGAAATTTATATCAATGAATTTGGAAATAACCCAACTAACAACCTAAGAACCCAACCTCCACCTGAATTCTTTGTACGCTAATTTATGACTTTGATAAACTTGGAAAAACATCATTTCGAGATTACGAGACTGAGACTAAAGTGTCTTTGTGCTGTGCTGGGCTGGACTCGGGTTCTACACTTAAAAATGTCTTCGGACTGCGGCATGAGTTCGAACACTCGCACTATAAGGCCAGGCCAAATTAACGTTTGAAATTTCGGCCTGTAGTTCGAGGTCGCAGAAGCATTTCAAAATAAAGAACAGTAAAAATGATCATATCAAATAACCAAAGAGTTAGTGGGTACTTCGTGTTTCTTAGTTTTAAAAATAACCGAGGAAAAATAATATAATTATCTAAAATAAATTTTAATTTTTTTCCCTAGAAAACTCTTGATGCGTCTAATAATTTTCAGAGGCCTGAATTTCTTCATATGATATGCATATATCATTAATTGATTTTTTAAGAATAGGAATATAATTGTATTGAGATGATAAGCCATCCTGCAGTAGAGGATTGTTTACAAATTACTAAGTACTGTACTTGAGTAAAATTTTGCTAACCGTTTCGAATTTTCAAGCACATATAAATATTCTAAGATGAAACAAAGTTTTGTTCATTTAATTGCTTCTTGTTTTAACCGAAACGGCCATTACGCATCAAGAAAATACCTGCGACTGATTTTCCTGACTCACATGTAACTTCATTAACTCCGCATTGCTTTAAACTCAAAACACTAAAACGCCGTTTTGTTTCCAATCATTAGCGCTATGAAATCAATCCACTACAGAGAGCACAACAAAATTCGAACCTTCGAAAACGCACAGCTGCCGTATCTATATTAATGAAACATTTCCATTCCGTAATTCCACCAATCCCCCTCCTCCCCCTAGCGTTTCCCCTCACCCTTTCAATGCAAAAGGAAGGAAATTATTTTTCAGAATTTGGCAATAAACTTTCGGGCACGGAAAAATTGAAAACTTCGATTATGTTAAATGAAATGCAAAACGTTTTCTTTTAGTTAAGTTCGGTTTCCACTGTAATGGAAAATTTCATGCCCCGCCAGATGCTAGCTCGCTGCTCTCTCTCTGTTTTCGCTTTCGTAAGCTCAAGTGTTTGTTTATTATTAGAAAAGTCGTCTGCTAGCTTTGGAGGCAAAATGGCGCAAACGCATCACTGTGCTATTAGCTAAATGAACTTCGATGAATTCGGATTCTAACTCAAGATTTATTGTTATTTTCGCGGTCTGTCTTTGTTTTCCAATAAATTAAAAGCGACCTTTTCTGAGGAATTAACTTTCATGGGAAGAGTTCTTGGAAGAAGTAACTTGCACTGAGGAATGATTGAGTCGATGTGAATGCTTTTTGAGAGAATGATGATGTACAGATTTATATTCATTAGCGGAAAAGTTTTAAGAGTCAGCCATTTGTGTAAATTATGCACGCTTGATTTGCTTCTGAAATTGTCTTTGATTAATCGAGAAATATTTCGGAACATAAATTTCGTTTTAACTTGAAACTTTAGAAATATGCTTTTGATTTTCTTTTATTCTTTTCTAGTAGGTATACATAGCGTTGTTCGTGTTTAAAAATATGTGCAAATTCTAGTAGTATTCTAAACGATATAGATTTTCAAAAAATTCTACCGAAAATATGATTTAATTCATCTGAAATGAAACATAAGAATTTCTGTTCTGATTTTACAAAATGATCTTCACAGGCAGATATTGAAATTTAGTCAATATAAGGGAACAATCAACATAACAACCAAAATGGTAGAAGATACATCCATACTATTTATACCCTGTTTCAAAATTAGACTGAATACAATAGAAAAACAAGAAAGATCAATCATGCTTAAAGCATTGATTATGAAACACTTTCCAACTTCAATGCAATTTTATTTAAACAAGTCTAAAATGAAATAAATTCCTGGGTAATATTTTAAAATGAAAAAAAAATTTAAAAATGATCTTCACAGGCAGATATTGAAATTTAGTTAATATAAGGGAACAATCAACATAACAACCAAAATGGTAGAAGATACATCCATACTATTTATACCCTGTTTCAAAAATCGACTGAATACAATAGAAAAACAAGAAAGATCAATCATGCTTAAAGCATTGATTATGAAACACTTTCCAACTTCAATGCAATTTTATTTAAACAAGTCTAAAATGAAATAAATTCCTGGGTAATATTTTAAAACTTATCACGATACTACATTAATTTATTATATTTGAAAACTTAAACCTTCATTGAAAAAAATGAACTTCATTCATATGACGGCATTGAAATATAAATTGCCTGGTTTAAACATCTCTAAAATGCGATACATTCCTCAGTAATATTTTTAAAACTATCATAATACTACGATAATTTATTATATTTGAAAACTTCATCGAAAACAACTGAAATTCATTCAAATGACGTCATAGAAAAAATAACACGCCTGGATCTCTCTATAAAAACAGCATTTCATTCATAAATAATTTCCCATTCATGTCATTCATCACAATACTATAATAATTTATTTTATTTAAAAATTAAGACCATGGAGCTACAAGTAATTAAACTGTATGCTTAAAACTTCATCGAAAAAAATCGTACTTCTCTTTGTGAAATCAATGAATATTTCATTCATATCAGCTATGCAGACTCCATGGACTAAATAATTTTGTGTTAAAGAAATACAGCAATTCTAATACAACTCATTCTACATATTTTGCTGTTTACATTTTACATAAGTGAAAAATAGGCTTCGTTGTAGAAATAATCAAATTTGGATGATCATTTAAACTAAATATATTGTAATTGCGTTGTTTCAGTATGTAGATGCACATAATTTAGGGAAAAAGTAAAGCGGTTTTAGGAGGGATACAACACTCAATATGAGATAAAAATAACTTTAAAAATCACGATTTGGAGACAAGATGGATGCCATATTTCATTTTGAAGTGGGTCACGTGATCTCTTCCTGCAATGGTCACGTGATCGCTTCATATAAGAGGTGTAATTATTATTTTAAATTTTATTTAAAAAACTACTGAATATATTTCGCTGAATTTTTTTTTATATATTTTATGGAACAATTTGAATATTACCTAAAATTTTCGAAGCAATTTGTGAATTTTAAATCCGCTTAAAAATGTTTGAAAAATTAGGTCCCACAGGGCTCAATGTATTTCATTTTTTCAACCCGGGTTCAATCCAAAACTAATTGGGTGATATTATTCATTTATATTTCCATAGGTCCTACAGATCGTCTGAACAACATACTAAAATTTCATTTTGATTAAGTCATTTTTACGGCAGTTATCGTGCTAACGGACAGACAGACAGACAGACAGACAGAATGAATGAACAAAGTCATAAACACTTCTCAACTTTGTTGTAAAGTGTTAAAAATATGATGTGTGCAGCACATGACTTTCGCTGCAGACTTATTTTCACGTACTTTTTATTCCTTCAGTAATTCATTGAGTTTGATTGCACAAAATAACACCCATAATTATTAACACTTTACAACAAAGTTGAAAAGTGTTTATGACTTTGTTCATTCTGTCTGTCTGTCTGTCTGTCTGTCTGTCCGTTAGCACGATAACTGCCGTAAAAATGACTTAATCAAAATGAAATTTTAGTATGTTGTTCAGACGGTCTATAGGACCTATGGGAATATAAATGAATAATATCACCCAATTAGTTTTGGATTGAACCCGGGTTGAAAAAATGGAATACATTGAGCCCTATGGGACCTAATTTTTCAAGCATTTTTTAAGCGGATTTAAAATTCACAAATTGCTTCGAAAATTTTAGGCAATATTCAAATTGTTCCATAAAATATATAAAAAAAAATTCAGCGAAATATATTCAGTTGTTTTTTAAATAAAAATTAAAATAATAATAACACCTCTTATATTAAGCGATCACGTGTCCATGATATGAAACGATCACATGACCCACTTCAAAATGATATATGGCATCCATCTTGTGTCAAAATCGTGATTTTTAAAGTTCTTTTTAATTCATATTGAGTGTTGTATCCTTCCTAAAATTACTTTATTTTTGCCTAAATTCTGTGCATCTACATACTGAAACAACGCAATGACAATATATTTCAGTTTAAATGCTCTTCCAAATTTGATTATTTCTACTATTAAGCCTATTTTTCCCCTATGTAAAATGTAAACAGCAAAATATGTAGAATGAGTTGTATTAGAATCGCTGTAATTCTTTAACACAAAATCATTTAGTCCATGGAGTCTGCTTAGCTGATATGAATTCATTGATTTTAGAAAGAGAAGGACGATAATTTTCGATGAAGTTTTACGCATAGAGTTTTACTTACTTGCAGCTCAATGGTCTTAATTTTTAAATAAAATAAATTATTATAGTATTGTGATGAATGACATGAATGGGGGGATTATTTATGAATGAAATGTTGCTTTTATAGAGAGAGCCAGGCGTGTTATTTTTTTATGACGTCATTTGAATGGATTTCAGTTGTTTTCGATGAAGTTTTCAAATATAATAAATTATCGTAGTATTATGATAATTCTAAAATTATTACCGAGGAATGTATAACATTTTAGAGATGTTTAAACCAGGCAATTTATACTTTAATGCCGTCATTTGAATGAAGTTAATTTTTTTCGATGAAGGTTTAAGGTTTCAAATATAATAAATTAATGTAGTATTGTGATAAGTTTTAAAATATTACCGAGGAATGTATTGCATTTTAGACATGTTTAAATAAAATTGCATTGAAGTTGGAAAGTGTTTCATAATCAATGCTTTAAGCATGATTGATCTTTCTTGTTTTAAATTACGCTGAATTTGTACTTTTAATTAAAAATCACGTTTTAATTTGGAAACTGGACGTATTTTCAAAGATGGCGAATCGAAAACGCAGTAAAACTCAAATATCTCGAGAACATCTAGTAATGGGGTTGGTCTTTCTCCTGAGGTATCTATAACGATTCTTTTATCCCGAATTCTATCAAAATCTAATCAACACCAAGGTAACTCACTAATGACTTATCCACTAAATTTTGTGAAATTAGATCTATTAGTTTTTTTTTTAGCTAGAGTGGATACAAACATTTTTGTAGGCCATTTTGCAAAAAAAAAAAGTCAGGTTCTTTTATCCCGAATTGTACCAAAATCTAATCAGTACCAAGGTAATCCATAAATGACTTACTGTAAAATTTTTATGAAATTCTGTCAATTAGTTTTTGAGTTAGAGTGGATACAAAATCTGCACAGACAGACACTTAGATACACACACAAGCATCAAGCTAAAAATAGTGTTCTCGTGTTCTAGAGGTCTCCAAACGTGTAGATCCGTTGAAAACTCGAGTTGCGATTTTCAACATGATTCCAATATCTTCGCTATACATTACCATGTATTGCAGAGAAAGTAATATACGATTGTGAAAAGTATTTTCTAAAATAAAACATATGACTTAACAAGAAAGATTAATCATACATAAAGCATTGATGATGAAACACTTTCCAACTGCAATGCAACTTTATTTAAGCATATATAAAATGCGATACATTCAGTGGTGATATTTTTTCAATTATCACAGTACTACAATAATTTATTTTACTTACAAACTTAAAACCATGGAGGTAAAAGTACTTTCTAACTTCATGCTTAAAACTTCATTGAAATAGGCAATGCTATAAAATCGTCTGTTTCTCTATGTAAAATCGATGGATATTTCATTCATATAACCTATATTCCAGAGCTCACTAATTTTGCGTTAAAAAATTCAGCAATTCTTATACAACTCATCATACAATCACTTGTTTACATTTTCTATCCATTAAAAGTAGGCTTCGTTATGGAAATAATCAAAGTTTGATTATCATTTAAACTCAAAAGTATTGTAATTGCGTTGGCACAGAATATAGATGCACAGAAAATACTCAAAAATAAAGCGGTTTTATGACGGATGCAACACTAAATATAAATTTAAAAGAACTTTAAAAATCACAATTCTGACACTGGGAAAAAGATGAATGCCTTATTTTATTTTGAAGTCGGTCACGTTATCTCTACATGTAATGTGGATGTAATTATTATTTTAATTATTATTTAAAAAACTACCGAACATATTTTGCTCAATTATTTTTATATATTTTATGGGACAATTTGAATACTTCCTAAAATTTTCAAAGCAATTTGTGAATTTTTACAATGAATTCATACCTAGGAAGGGACTCTAGTCTCCGACCTCTTGATCTCAGTCAGCATCCTACAGACTTATCTAGATGGGCTCGGAAGTTAATTTCACATTCCTTTTTTCCATTTTTAATGATGTGACTCTTTAACTTCAAAGAAGCCCTTTCTTCTTAAAAAAAAACCACTCTGTAACTTCATGTGACAGGGTTATCAAGATAATTTGAATTTCAAGTATATGAAGATAATTATGAAAAGAAAAGTACACGAACCTCGTGCCTTTGGATCTCGAGGCCAGCGCTGTGCAGTCTGTTTACCCGGACTCGGAAGCAGAGTTGGGTAAATTATTTTACTTTGAATAATTATTAATTATTTTTCCACATGTTTTGCAATGACTATCAAAGTATTATAATTTACACGTTAATTTATATATGTAACTAGCAGCGATTACCCGCCGTTGCTCGGGATTTACGATGCAAAACTCTTTCGGTTCATCCGTTCTCCAGTGATTTTGGATCATACATACATACATACTTTTCTTCTTTATATATATATAGATTCAAATTAATAAAATTTGTTGAGTAAGCCTGTAAAAATAAACCATGGTGATTCAGTTTCCATTTAAATTAATATTTCAAACCTGCGATTTTCAAAACTGACTAATACGTTCAATAAACTCCCACAAAACTCAGAGATTTAATTGACTTTGGCGTTTTAAACCAAAGATATCCAACCTTTTTGGCTCGGAATCATGGAGTTAAAGAGTAGAACTCATAGGAAAAAGTTTCGTTTTCCATTATTATCTCGACAACCCCTGGTTTTAGAAACTCGAAACTTGGAATAATTTATGGAAGGCTATTTCAAAACTACCCACAAAATTTCATTAAATGCAGTTCAGCTGTTTGTTCTCCCGTGATGATGAGACAAACGAAAGTTTCGTTTTTCATTAATATCGCGATAACCCCTGGTGTTCGAAACACGAAACTTAGACTAAATTTTAAGTGGGGTTATTTAAAGGCTACCCACCAAATTTCATCAAATTCGGTTCAGCCGTTCTTCCGTAATGTTGGATCATACATACGTACATACATACATACATGCATACATACTTTTCTTCTTTATATATATATATAGTAAGATAAGTAAGTTCTAAGGGGTCTCAAAATTTTCTGGCGGGAAAAAGCATATTGAGATGCGCACCAGAGCTTCGCGAGCTCCCAGTACAAATTAAAGAATTTAATTAACAATATATGGGATCTAATAACACCATGCATTAAATAATCAAATTCTTTTAAATAATTTAATCTTTTTCATTGATTCTATTGATTTAGAGATACATAAGTTAAAATTATGCGAATCGAACTCAATCCACCTGGAACGATGGTGAAAATAGATGATTGCACTTCGATTACAGAATTTATGGACCCGTTTCAATTCTGCTATGTGCTCATCAACGTGGGATAGTAGATACCTGAAATCGCAGCAAGAAAACAGGTATGGGCTTTAATTTTCGAACCTCATTGCAGATATCGGTTATTCATAACAGCGAAACCGGTTCATGGATACTGTTATCTGAAATGAAAGTATCATCATGATTTTGGGAACGCCCCCTAATGGTGTATTCTGTGACTACTGTAAAATATGTCTAGCTAGGAATATATGCAAGAACAAAATGTGTTAAAATAGTATATATTCTTGGAGGTTCACTAGCTATATTCACTAGCTAGTATACCAGGACTATCACTGGTTTTACTAGCTCTTTCGTGAAAATAGAATATGAAAATTGAAAGTTGATGCATGTATATTTAAACTAGTATTTAAGTCTGTAAAAGACAGGAAAATTAAGGCACTTTTACTTTTAGTAGAATTGCTTTTAGTAGTTTTTTACTTTTAGTAGAATATATGGTAATGTATAAGAGAAGTATTGGAATCATGTCGAAAATCGGAATTCGAGTTTTCGATGTATCTATACGTTTCAGCATCTCTACATAGAATTTGAAAAACCTATTTTTAGCGAAACGTCTGTGTGTCTACCTAGATTTTGGTACGATTCGAGAAAATAGAACCCGCCTTTTTTTTTTTTTTGCAAACCGGCCCTCGAAAATAGTGAAAACAGAAATAAAAGACTCAATTATACTCAGATATATTAATTAATTGCATTTTTATACGCAATTTTTGACAGCAAAAATAATAAGATCAGTACCATTTCTCTAGGAAAAACCGTTCTCGAGATATTCAAGACATTTTTAGCATTTCTGCAATGCCACTTTTAAAATACGCCTAGTCCCCCAAATGTAAACGAAAATTGAAGTAAAAATTGTGTAATTTAAAATTTTTTATCTCTTTCTTATTTTGTTCAATTAAGTTCAATATAATGAGATCTGAAAGAAAGAAAAATAAAATGAATTTGGGTGTGTAGCGAAAGTCATGTGCAAAAAAGTTGTTTAGTCTAATTCTAGTTTAATCTAATTCTAGTTTAATCAAAACTTATCTTAGTTCGCTTCTGCTCTAGATACTAGGAGTGTGCAAAATTTCAGCCTTCTATGTCCCCAGGGACTTCTGAAGGATCTGAAAATACTTTACAACCTCCCTCTATTTTTTATGTCACTCCTCTGGAGAGAATCGAAAATCGAACTTTATTAGATTCTGTCCCGTGGTTAATACTATAAGGGTGCTGAGATTTAGTCTTATAGTCCATTGGGGCTTCTGAACGTTCTGGAAGAACGTTTTTAAAAGAATTCCATTTCCCCTGTTCCCGTGGTGGGATTGAAATCCGGTTCCATTATGTTCTGTTTCGTAGTCGATACGATAGATTTGCAAAGATTCATTCTTCAATATCACCGCATGGCTTCTGGAGGGTCTGACAAAACTTTTGAAATCGCCCATTTTCTTCGCACCCCGGGAGGGAAATTAAATATCTGGCTCCGTTAGGTTCTGTCTCGGGGTCGATACTGTGAAAGTGTAAATGTTCAGTCTTTTAAGTTACCGGGGACTTCTGGAGGGTCTGGAAGCATATAAAGACTTCAGACAATTATTATATAGCTATGTAATTTTCATATTTTTATAAAATTTTAGGCCGTGTAATTACAATCGCTGAACCCTCTCTGGGAATGACACTGCTTGGAAGTAAATTCAGAAAAATTTGCCTTACTATGTGTTTGGATAAATTAATAATAATCTAATTGTTACAGCGCATATAAAAGAAGCATGAACGGGCTTGCTCGTCGACATTTAGTTACTCAGGAACTCCACTGAAACATTGGAATTTTACTTTCCCTGCAATACATGGTAATGTATAGGGAAAGTATTGGAATCATGCCGAAAATCGCAACTCGAGTACTTGACGGGTCTACACGTTTTAACACCTACAGAATACGAAAAAACCATTTTTAGCTTGATGTCTGTGTGTGTCTGTCTGTCTGTCTGTGCAATGTATGTATCCACTCTAACTAAAAAACTAACTGACCGAACTTCATACAATTTGGTAGGTAAGTCTCTTGTGGGTGATACTGGTGCTGATTAGATTTTGGTATGATTCGGGATAAAAGAACCTGCCTTTTTTGTGAAATAGCCCACAAAAATTGAATGTATCACTCTAGCTGAAAAACTAATAGACCAAATTTCACAAAATTTGGTTGATAAGTCACTTCTGGGTGACTCTGGTGCTGATTGATTAGATTTTGGTACGATTTTGAATAAAATAACCTGCCTTTTTTTTGCAAAATGGCCAGCAAAAATCGTCAAGATCTAAAATAAAAGACTACGTAAAGTCAAACATATCAATACATGCTTGTTTACGTAATTGTTGACGATGAAAATAATAGAACCAACCCCATTACACTAGGACTAGCCGTTCTCAAGATATTTTAGTTTCTTCACATTTTTGCTACGCCACCTTTGAAAAGAAGTCCAGTCACCAAATGAAAGCGAAAACTGAATTAAAAGTGAAAATTCTGTGTAATTTAAAATAATTATGGGTGTTATTTTGTGCAATTAAACTCAATTTAATGAATTATTGAAGAAATTAAGAGAGCGTGAATATGAGTCTGCAGGGAAAATCATGTGCTGCCCACATCACAATTTTATTTTCCCTGCAAGATATGATAATGTATAGCGTAAATATTGGAATCGTGCCGAAAATTGCAACCCAAGTTCTCGATGGATTTACACGTTCCGAGCACTCTAGCAGCCGATAAAACTATTTTTAGCATGACGTTTGTGTGTCTGTCTTTCTGTGCAATGTATGTATCCACTCTGGCTAAAAAACTAATTGACCAAATTTCACAAAATTTGGTAGATGAATTTCTTATGGATTATCCTGGTGCTGATTAGATTTTGGTAAGATTCAGAAAAAAAGAAAAAAAAAAGGGAACCCCCCTTTTTTTAAATGACCCTAAAAAGTATGTACCCGTACTAACTGAAAAACTAATTGCCAAATTTTACAAAATTAGGTAGAAATATCGCCTGTGGGATACTTTGGTGTTAATTAGATTTTGATACGGTTCAGAAAGAAAAAAACCCGCCTCTTTTGAGAAAATGGTCAGCAAAAAATGCCAAAATCTAAAATGGAAGACTACGTATGTTCAAATTTAGCAATTATGTGCTTGTTTCATACGTAATTTTTAACAACGAAAATAATAAGGACAAACCGTTCTCGAGATGTTTTAGTTTTTTTATATTTCTGTCACATCGCCTTTGAAAATGTGTCCAGTCGCCAAATGAAAACGAAACTTGAATTAAAATTGCAAAGTCAGCGTAATTTAAAATAATTAGCCATGTTATTTTGTGCAATTATTAAACTCCATTTAATAAAGAATAGAAAAAAGAAAGAGAAAATAAATTTGAGTCTGTTGGAAAAGTCATGTGCTGCCCACATCATATTTTGCATATTGCAGCACGTTCTCGAGACAATTCCTTTATTTATTTAATTTATCGGTCATTCGAGTATTTTTAGAAACTTACAAACCTTCTTGACAAAATTCCAACCAGCTTGTCGCCAAATATCGCCAAATGTAAGGTTAATGCGTAACTCCATTTCCTATGTACTTGCCTGTATAACCCCTTTCACAGCACGATAACATTCCCTCCCGAAAAATCAACTTGATGAGTAAATACTGAGTTTCTGGGAATGCCCTTAAGGCCCCCCAAATAAATTTGTATGGAAATTTCCATGAGTGTACATTTTGGGTCTATGTTAGTATATGGTAAGGTGATCATGTCTGATCGAATAAAAGTGATTTTAGCACCCTTAGCGGTTAATTTAAATTTTAGAATTAGTGTAATTTATTGCATCATTCCTGAATAAGATAGCCATCCCCCATTAACCACGCCGTATGTCAAATAATTGCCTTCTGTAGTAGCAGTTTTGTTGCCTATTCCTACAAATTAGGCAATGAGTAAAATACACTTTATGAGAAAAATAAGGAAAACAGAAGCGACATAAAGAAGCATAAATGATACGATGATGCAGCATACAGCTGTTTCGAGGATAATCTGAATCTCCTTCGTCAGTATACGAGAATCAATAAACCTGAAGTATAAAAGAGGAATGGACGCGAAAGGAAGAAGCGGGGAAATTATATAACCAAGAATTTTTCCCGGTAAAAAAAATTCACTTTCTTCTTTATTCCATTGGGGTTCTTATATATCGTTTTAACTTATTTTTCGTTTTATTGTATCTCATTTATTCTTGTTCAGACTTGATTTGTCTTGTCGGGATATTCCTGTCTTTTTTTGGCACATGCCAATCTTATGGTATTATACTTCTCGTTTCGGATTGGCTGAAGTGATTTTCATGTCGCTTTCTGATTGGCTCTCTGGTTATCCAGGCCTTAGGTGGGGATCAAAGCCCATTGCCTATTCTTTTCGCTCTCATTCTTCTTTTGCATTTCGGATTTGTTGGTTCTTTTGTACTGATGAAATGGATCCAGCGTATCCTCGACACAACTGTATGCTGCATTATTGTATTATTTGTGCTTATTTACGTTGCTCTAGTTTTTCTTATTGTTCTACATCATCATAATATGGCGGCAATGCATGCTTCTATACGTCTAGGTAAGGAGTGATAAAGTTTCCTAATGCCATCCTGCGATACATTCTGCCAGGCTTTCCTCAACTGTTGCTGCAGATTTGCTACAATTAAGGTGCCCGAATCTGGCGGCCTAGCATGTCCAATACATGCTCGGTTTGTGAAAGGTCTGGTGACCTTCCTGGCCAAGGAACAGTACCGACAGCACGGAGAAAGTCTACAGATATGCGAGCCGTATGTGGCGTGGCATTATCTTGTCAGAAAATGGCACAAGAATGACGTGTCATGAAGGGTAACGCAAACGGCCCCCAGGATTTCATCAACATATCATTGAGCTGTTAAAGTAGTACGCAGGATGACTAGGGGCAACATGCTGTCGTAAGAGATAGCACCCCACACCATTACAATAGGGGTAATGACTGTGTGCCTGCGTAAAACAAGGGCTAATTGGGACCGCTGGCCCTGGTGCTTCCACACACGTACCCGATGATTCCCGTCGTCCATTTTGTTACTCTAAGTCCTCTGGATGAATCGGACGGCCTGGGGTTTCCACACGTACCCGATGGTTACATGCTGAATGACTAAAGCTTGATTTATCGCTAAACACTATGTGATGCCAGTCTGCTGTCAGCCATGATGCCCGGCTACGACATCACTCCAAACTACTCTGCTGATGTTGTGGGGTTATGGGCAGACGTCTTAAAAACCGACGTGAGCGTAACCCCACCTCAGTCAAGCGCCGTGAGAAGGTGGAAGCTACCACGGGTTGTATGGAAGAGGCTGTAGCACGTTGGATGTCGGACAATGATGCCGTTGGACCAGTTCGGACCTGTTACACAATCATCCGATCTTGCATCGCATTCGTGCACCTTGGCCTTCCAGAGCCTTCATTCCGCTGACGAGTTCCTTTCAGCAACCATTGCTGCCAGCACCTTTACACAGCAGTGTCCGTTCGGTACAGGTGGCGGCCTATTGCTCGGTATGACCAGCCAGCTTCACGCATTCCGACTGTATGACCACACTCGAACTCGTCTAATTGCTTATAAGGTCTTCGGCAACGCCGTAACGGCATTATTGATTGTGTCTCCACGGAACTACAACGCCGATAACGAGCAAAGATAAACCGTCCTCATTTTTAACCGGTTTTATAAGATGCTAATTGCGCAGTAGAAACACGCTTTATGACCGAAGTTAACACTCATTCACCTTGCCAATTTAATCATTTGTATACTTGGTATAAAGGAATTTACATGCGAAACTTCGAGATGATAGAATTATTTTTTTAGGGGTGCTTCGGTTTTTTTTTGTTTTTTTTTTTTCAAAAGGGTGTATATTTTCTCGTCTATCTATCTCCCTTTGCTGCGGAGTTCCTTATCCTAACTTTTTGAATTATCCGTTAGGGGCGCTGCAATCCTTTTTATTCGATTGAGCATGGTCAGTTTACTATGAATAGATCTAACGTGTACATTCATGGACCTTATCGTACAAAGTTATTGGGGTGCTTATGGACTTTAGGAACCCTGTTTAATGTTACTAACTTCTCTCGATGGATTGATCTTACTGCTAACTTACTTATATCTGAGACAAAATGTAATTCACTTGATAGTCATAGAAATCACTGAAGTATCCTATGAATCCACAGAACTCGCTGATAATTTTGAGGAATTGGTTCTGATTAATTGCAGGTGTAAAGCTGACGGTAAATTGCATGGCCAGCCCAAGCTGCGTAAGTACTGTGAATTGCCATGACGTTATATTTATGTGGACTTACGAAATAGGATTATTCTGCTGCATAAGCTTAAAGCCATTAGTAGACGCATAAATTGTTTCTGTATCCTGCGTCTTTCGATTTGCCTGACTTATAACTATGAGTAAAGTTCTTGAAAATGTTTAGGTTAGAGATACACAACCTGTTGCTCGCGATTACCACAGTGCTCGTGCTCCTTTACTTGGTACTATTTTAAAGGGGTGGGGGTAGATCTAGATCACCTCTAAAGTTTAAAAAAAATCGAAATTTTTTGTTGCCCTTATTATTAAAAATGAAGCATTCTGAATCATTTAAAAAATTGTCCAAAATAATCCGATTAGTCAATTTTTTAAAAGCCAGAATGGTGAAGAAACGCATGCAGCATTTACTGAAAAGTTTATATAGATTTTTCTCAGAATTACATTTTTTACCTTGAGCGCACTTTAATTTAATAAGTTAGGGAGGCAGAATTTTTTAAATTTTGAAAGATATTTATGAGACCAGATTTGAGACAAGATTTAGCGGAGACAGTTTTATGTTGAATATTTATGATTGCCTGTAATGTCAAACAATGGCATTAGACTTAAAGACGCCAGTTTTAATGGCACCCTGACCCTAGAGGTCAAAGTGGCCATAAGTAGAGGAGGCTAAAGTGAAACCACAAGATTGGTTAAAAATCTTAACCAATATGAAAGATGTCTGGTTGCAGTGCCCTAAATTCGACCAATAGTAGCCGAATAGGCGTCGAAAGCCCAGACCGTCCGACTCGTCCTGGGACATGAACAGCTGTTTGGACGGCCGGGAGATCCGAATAGGCGTGTTGAAGACCCAGACCGTCCGACTCGTCCAGAGGACTAAGAGCAACTATTTGGACGGCCGGGAAGTCGAATAGGCGTGTGTCAGACCTCAGGCAAAAGATACGGCAACCGAAAGGTTCTAGAGATTATATACACGACTTCTACACGAGATTCAAGAGAGAGTCCATAGAGTATTCCACAGAAATGTCCTGATATACACTTCGATGATTTAGACGATAGAGTTTGCAACGAAATGTCCTGACGTAACTTTAACGCCCGATTCCTTCATAGATGTGAACGAAATCTCCTGATATACAGAACTTCAACGGCAGATGCCGGATCGATTTCAGTACGAGTAAGAGTACCACACATTGAGTTGGTACCAGTACGATATTTTCGGATGTAAGAGTTGTGATCAATGGCCAACAACGAAATTGGAGGTATGTACTTACAAAATATTGTAGCAGGTCCTAGACCATTTGATAATAGAATTTACCTGGTCTCACATATCCAATCTCCTCAGCGAATAATATGATAATTGTTGTAATCAATTTAATAATTAATAAAATGTTCTTAACAAATGATTTTATTTTAAAGTGGTGCAGTTAATTGTGGTAGTATGTTAATGTATTCTTTTACAGGAATTCGCACTGAAGATAAATATGGTGGGTTTTAATTGCGGCACAACGCAATATGTTTTATGACTTTACGATATTTCGGCCATGTTCTAAGATTAATTAAATATGTTTCTTAAATTCAATTTTAGTTTTATTTTGTTTGTGAACCACAATATTATACAACGTTGAATAGGCATTTACTTGATCTTAGGGGCGAAATGTGAAAAAAAATATTTTCAAGAAAAAATTTATTAGAAAATTCTGATAGTTGTTTAAATTGTTTAAAGTATTTATACATTTCAAAATATCATTTTATTTTAAGAAAATATTTTTAAATTTAGGTATAAGTTAAAACATATCTTATGATTGTTTGTCTAAAATAATTTGAGTATAGGTGCTATAGTTCCTGTGTTGTATGCGCGCAGCTCATGAATGTATTTTATTAATGTAATTAATTTTCCGACACACACACACACACACATAAACTTTCTTTAAACATTATGCAAAAGAAAATTATTATATATATACAGGGTGTACAAAAACTGATGGTCAGAAATGTAAGCGGTTTTAGAACTCACCAAAACAAACAACTTTCACAATACAATGTGGGGTCGGAAAGCAACCGGCGAGCTGTGAGAGGGCGCTTTCTGTGGAGTGGACGAAACTATGCTACACCTTCCAGGTGCCACTAGCAAAGGTTCTCCGTGAATGTGTGGGCAAGGATTATCCACGACCAATTAATTGGCCCGTATCTATTACCAGACCACCTAGACGGACAAAAGTGCCTCACCTTCCTCTAGCAGGTACTGCCAGATTTACTACGTGTACCAGCAAATCATCGAATGATTATGTTTTTCAAGCACGATTGAGCGCCAGCACATTACACCAGGGTTGTGCGTAACTGCCTGGACATTGCTTTTCCGAACAGATGGATTGTTCGTGGTGATTCCGTTTTCGTGGCCTCCCAGATCACCTGATCTGTCCCGCCTGGATTTTTTCCTCTGGGGACAGATAAAAAGCGCCGTTTACAAGACGCCCACCGAGTCACCAGAGGATCTTGTCGCCCGAATTAGCGTCGCAGCTGCAGACGTTCGTGAAATGCTAGGAATCTTCCAAGTGTACGTGATTCACACCGTCGCCGCCGTGACGCCTGTCTCGCAGTTGGTGGTCGTTCATTTGAGCATTTGTTCCAAACATTTTGTCAATAAATTTCCATTATTCGTCTTCACTGTATTCGTCTTCACTTCACTCCATTTTGACGCGTCGTTTCATCCACTCCCAGAGAAAGCGCCCTCTCACAGCTCGCTGGTTGCTTTCCGACCCCACATTGTATTATGAAAGTTGTTTGTTTTGGTGAGTTCTATAACCCCTTACATTTCTGACTATTATACTTAATCACACCAACAGCAATCACACTTAAATGGGCCGCAGCAGCTCACGCAAAAGGATTTAAATATCTGTCCGAAAAGGACAAAAAAATTGAAAGCAAAGTACCAAAAGTTGGCCGAGAGGGTGGTGTGACTTGGTGTGGGGCCTGTGTGACGCTTGGTAATATGTGCTTGCAAGTGGCGTTCCCCGGGAAGTAGCCACATTCGTCCGCGGCTGTCATTCCTCCACAGGCCGAAGCGAAATTCATCCGTAAACAATACCCGATGCAATTCATTGGTCCAATTGCAATGACGACGACACCACGCCAGACGTGCATCCCTGTGCCGAGTGCTTAATGGCATCTCAGTGGCTGATCGCCTTGTGCCCAACCGTACTTCATACAACCTGTTGCAAATGGTTTGGGTGCATGCAGGTGCAACCTTTGATGGTGGTAGGCTGTATCGGATGCCATTTGGCGTTGCGAACGAGTCTCGACGAGCCGTTCGGTGAATTTACCAATCTGTGCGCTCTGTCGTGTGCCTGTTTGATCCATTCCCTCTTCGGCATGTTCTCTAATGTTCTTGAGTCCATGGTGTCACAATCTATGGATGGTACTCACGTCGCATCCAACACGCGTGGCAATTCCACGTATCGACAAACCCCCGTCACGAAGCTCCAGGATACGGTCTCGTTCTCCAGTCGTTAATTTTTGGCATACAACTCGCTCACGTTTATGAGGCATCGCTTCGTCACTTTTTCGAAAGTTCGGTTGCTGCAAATTGGCGCTGATAGCATTTACGGTATGAGCCGTCTGCTGGTCTTTATCACCTGAAACTGGGTATCACATGACCCGATACGTACGAAAAATTAATCATTTCCATATGACTCTCTTTTCAACAGGTATTGTGATTTGCATATAGCTACGTTCATTTCTCCATGGTGTTGCAATTTCACTTTTGACGAGTGTATATATATTTTCTTAGAATTTTCTTTACAAATGTACAGATAAATTAAAAAAATTTAACTTAAAATTTAAAATTTTGTAAGTTTTGACAAATTTGTATTTTTGTCCCCAGTCATTAAAGTAAGAGGGGCCAAAGACTGTGTTGTCGAATATTATCAGTGTATTAATGCCTCATGTCCGAAAGTTAAGCAACAAAATGAAAAACGTGGATAAAAAGAAAAGTATTTATTCCAATTTATTGAAACTTTCACAGATCTTATGGTATAACAAAAGGTACTAGCTTGGGGAAATGCGAAGAAAAATTTCAATAATTAATTAATAGAGATAAACAAAAGCATAGGATTTAGATCGGCAAAGACAGTTCATTGGTGGAGATCTGCCAATGCGGAGTGTGATTACCTGTGCTAGAAACACATGCCTGACAATGTCGACTCATGCATTCAATCAGAATAAGATCATCAATGGCGGTTTGGGCCTATTCACGCAGAAAATATGTTCTTAGCTCGTAAATGTTCCGGGAAGGGTTATGGAGAAAACTTAAACGTCTCCCAAACGTATCCCATACATGCTTGATTCAAGTGGTGTGATCTCTACGGCCATTTCATACGAAGCAGTGTTTCCGACTCTAAGTACTTGTTGACAATGCGAGCCCTGTTAACTCACGGGTTATTGTTCATAAAAATGGCATCAAGACTCATGATCGAAAGAAATGTGCGAACATATTAAGCAAAGATATCACTTTAATACCGCACTGCACAGTACCGCTAGGGAAAATGTGGATATCAGTGTCGGCACCGACAACAATCCTTGGGGCGCGACAGCCCAGTGATATTAGCGAGCGGAGATTGCACTGAGACGACCCGAATTCGATTTTCGCCTTTTCCCAAACTGTCGCCGTGTTCATGAGGAACACGATCACGTTAAACAAGTGGGCCCGTAAGTCCTTCCGAGAGGTTGATGGTAAGGGAAGGAGGGTACGGTCCCTGTGGATGCCTTCCCCACTGGGTTCCAGTCTAAATTGGGTGGCACTTTCCGGCCGTCCAAATAGATGTCTTAACCTTTGGGTAGGTCGAACGGTCTGGGTCGAAGGAGACAGCAATCTCTGCCCAAACCATCGAACCACTGCATCTGTATGAGTGTATTTCGCGGATGTTCTTCCCGTGATAGCAATTTCCAGGCTTTCTCTAGATTAATAACCGTCGGGAATCACTCTGTACACCAAACCATCACGCATTCGTAAAGAACTCTGTACTCCATTGTTGTGGAGTCCATTTGAGGTGATCTTGAGCTCAGTTTAGGCGGAACTCTCTGTGTGAAGGCGCCAGCAGAACGCAAATTACTGGCCGTTTTTAGGTATAGCTAGCATGCATGTAGCCGTCTGAAACAGTTTGCCGGTCTTCCTGCCGACGTTGCAAGGTCGGAAGCAAACTGATGTGCAGTGATTGGCCTGAGCCGTCATGCTTGCAGACGCAGACAACGGCTGTACTGTGCAGTTGTCACACTTGAATGTCCACTTACTGGTCTTCGCTACACTGTCCCTTCACTTTGATACCTGTTCCACAGGCGGCAAATGGCGTAAAGATTGACATTTGGGGTTCGGGCTACTTCCGACTGTAGCTGGCCCCCTTCGAGACGCTCTATTACTTCCCATCACCTGGCGTTACACAGATGATATCGTCTACTCATGTTTCAAAATTTGACTATTTCCATTTTTTCCGTAACGTAGAGATACAGATTCTACTCAAAACATATTGCTTTTATATCACATTATTGTCAGAATATGTTGGTATGTAAAATGCTTTCTGCGTGCATGCGCCCGTTATGTATGCAAATTTTGTGTTTACACGTTGTTTCTTTCGCCGAATACGTCAATTTTTCCGTTTGTTGCTTGACTTTTGGATATGAGTGTACCGTACTTTTTACTTTCCCCCATGGTAATGTATAGGAGAAAGTATTGGAATCGTGTCGAAAATCACAACTCGAGGATCTACACGTTTTGGGACCCCCAAGAACACGAAAAAACTATTTTTATCATGACGCCAGTGTGTGTGTGTGTATGTATGTTTCTGTCTGTGCAATGTATGTATCCATTCTAACTCAAAAACTAATGGACCGAATTTCATAAAATTTTACAGATAAGTCACTTGTGGGTGACCCTGGTGCTGATTAGATTTTGGTATAATTAGGGATAAAAGAATCTGCGTTTTTTTGCGAAATAGCCCGAAAAATTATCTGTATCCACTCTAACTGAAAAGCTAATTAACCAAAGTTCACAAAAATTGGTAGATAAGTCACTTGTGGGTTACTTTGGTACTGCATAGATTTTGGTACGATTTGGGAAATAAGAACTTTCTTATTTCTTTCAAAACTTTTTCTTTCTATCTTTTTTTCATTTCAAAATATTCTGCAGAGAGAGTACAATAATCATGCCAGATATTTTAATTCGCTGTGTCCTTAGACGGAACAGCTTCCTTGAAGTTTATTAAACTATTATCAAAATTGCTGTATTCAGTGAAATCATATCTTATATATAATTTAAAATTTAAATATTTGCGGAATATTAAGATATTAAAATTTAATTTATACATAAATTTAAAATTCTTAACTGCAGAATATGTACAGTGTAGCCAGGTGATAATGGTCAGAGCCGAAAAAAAGTTTCTACAGTTGGACTCAAATGTCCCTACTTGTTTCTACACCACATTAAAATGTCCCCACAAAAATCCCTAAGCTTGAAAAATGCGTCATTTATGCCAGAGTAATAAATAGAGCAAAGGAGTGCTGAGGTCTACAGAAGAAAGACCCTTTCATTTTTCATACTAATTAAAGAAAAATTATAATTTTTTCCAAAATGCAAAGGTTCCAGAAATTTGGGAGGAGCGATTATACCTTGAAACCCTGTATTTTTTTTGGTTTTTTAAGTGAAAAGCCATATTCACTCCTTCTGAAGTTCCTCTTTATTTTCCTGACAAAATGTTAAGAAATAAACATGTTAACTTTACTTTTAAAGTTATATCTGGCAGAAATGTAGTGGGCGTGGTTAGCATCTGGAAACCACATTTTTTTTTCTTTCAAAAATAAAAGAGCAGAAACCATATTATTCCAGTTAAGGTGTTCAAACCACCTACAACTAAACATCAACATTCATTTAGCAGGCTAATATAAATCAATACCTTAATTTTCTGAAAATGCAAAGCTGATTGAAATTCAATGAGCGTGGTTAATATCCGGAAAGGATTTAAAAAAAGAAAAAATAACAATGAACTTTATACCTACAGCAGAACAATTTCCATTTTCGTGGCAATTTTTTTAAAATCGAAGGCTTTATTTGAAATTTTTCTGAAAACCTTCTTACTGAAATTTGGGGGGCGTGGTTTAGGCTTGAAATCACATGAACAAGGAAATAAATAATATCAGGAAAAATAATTTTCTATATCATTAAGTATGTTTGGAGCTTTAAAGTCAAATATTCCAAATCTTTTCTTAAATTGTTAACTAAATCAAAACGATCTTACATGTTACACAAGCGTAATTATATAAGTAAGAATCTTGAAGCCACACTTGGAAAACATAAAAGTAGCATGTCGGACAAAAATTTATCCTAGTGTTTGTTAACTTTTTCGCTACAAACACTTTATATGCATATAAGAATTTTATCAATGTTAATTCGAAATTGTAAATTTTCTCAGCGGAAAAAATATTAACATTTAATCTATTTATCTACCAATAGTTTTACAATATTTTTTACTATTTAATATAATATTTTCACAGATTGCATGATGCAAATTAAGGAAAAGACATTACAATTAAACAATAAGAGAAAATAAAACATTTTATTCCCAATATTATAGACAACAAATCAAATTTCATTGTACAAAACTGTAGAATTAAAAATGTTCTTCAGTTCATAAGATTTTTTGGGGAAAAAAATCCTTTTGTCCTAATAGCAGTAAATTGAGTTTAAAAGTTCCAAAGTGTAGAGTAATAGTTCTACACCTATCCACAAGTGCAATATAATGCATAATACAGGGTCGAGTGATCACCTCCTACTTTTGACGTCAACAGCTCGTAGCCAATGAAAGAAGGTGCGTGTCATGAGCTGGCTTGGTGGATATATAAGGTGTGGTGTAGTCATTATGAAAACATATCACTTGTTGCTGTTATGGCTAAAAGGAACGATTTACCAGATTTGGTAAAGGGATTATTATCGGGTTTTGAGTTAAGGGTGGCAGTATTTCCTAAACAGCGCAGTTTGTGAACTATTTGCGTGCTGCTGTGGTTGAAGTGCATCGGCAATGGAGAAATGGCACCATTGAGAAAAAGAAATGTGGAAACTTTGGAGCACCACGCGTTATTGATGTGAGAGGTGATCGTCGGCTCCGAAGGTTCGTGAGGGCCCATCGCCGCGCTACAGTGGAACTGTCCGAATGAGACAGAGGCTACCGGAAGTGTGTCTCAAATGACAGTTCAGCGAACCCTGCTGCGTATGTGTCTTCGAAGCAGATATGACTGGTCACTGCACCTATACTAACGATGGTGCATTGGCAGAGAAGGCTTACATTTGTACGGCCGTGTCGCAATTGGGCTTTCGCTGATTGGCAAAATATTGCCTTTTTCGATGAATCACGTTTTCTGCTTCATTGAACGGATTGACGTTGGTGTACAAGGAGTGGAAGATCGGAGATCAAACACTTATCAACGATTGCTGGAAGAACACACGGCACTGGGGGAAGCTTTATGGTCCGGGGGAAGGTTTTCGTGCCATTCTCTGAGTCCAATCATACTTGTGGAATGCACTATGAACCGAATTCCTTATGAAAGCATCCTTGCAGACTACGCACACCCATACATGCTGATTGCCTTCTTCCCTGGGGCGGATGGGATCTGCCAGCACGACAATACGATGTGTCATACAGCGAGAACTGTCCGAGAGTGGTTGAAGGAGCACGATGAAGAGTCCAAAGTACCTCTCTGGCCTCTAATTTCTCAGACTTAAATCGAATTGGTGGGACCACCTCGATCGGATTATTTGCTCTATGGAATCTCCACCACGCACCCTCCAGCAGCTGTCAGATGCATGGCTCCACATACTTGTGAACACATTCCAGCACTTCTTTGAGTTACTCCCAGCCCGTCTAGCTGCTTTCCACTCTGCACACGGCTGGGGTTACTCCGGATATTAGCTGGTGGTCACAATAATGTGACTTGACTGTGTACTAGCAAAATATAATAAATTAAAGTCATATTACTTGAAATAACTCACTGAAAATATTTAACAAAAATTATCAATCTTGCATAAAGCATTGATTATGAAACACTTTCTAACTGAAATGCAATTTAATTTAAGCATCTCTAAAATGAGATACATTCAGCTTTGATATATTTTAAATTATCACAGTACTACAATAATTTATTGTATTTGCAAACTTAAAAATGATCGAGAAAAATGAACTTTATTCAAATGACGTCATCAAAATATAAATCGTCTGGCTCTCTATGTAAAAGCAGTGAATATTTAATGTATTCACTTTTATTCCAGACTCCAGAGTTAAATAATTTTGCGTGAAAAAATTTAGCAATTCTTATACAACTCAATTTCACAATCACTTGTTTACATTTTGCATCCATTTAAATTAGACTTCGTTGTAGAAATAATCAAAGTATGAATATCATTTAAACTGAAAAATATGGTAACTGCGTTGGCATAGAATATAGATGCACAGAAAATACGCAAAAATAAAGAGGATTTAAGATGGATGCAACACTAAATGTAAATTTAAAAGAACTTTAAAAATCACGATTTTTACTCTTGGAAAAAAAGATGGATGCCATATTTTATTTTGAAGTGGGTCAAATGATCTCTTCATATAATATGGGTGCAATTATTATTTTAATTTTTTATTTAAAAAACTACCAAACATATTTTGCTGAAATTTTTTTATATATTTTATGGGTTAGCTTGAATATTTTTCTTAAATTTTCGAAGCAATTTGTGAATTTTAACTTTGCTTAAAAAATTAGGTCCCATAGGGTTCAATATATTTCATTTTTTCAACCCGGGTTCAATCCAAAACTAATCGGTTGATATTCATTTACATTCCCATATGTCGCAGTTCATTTACATTCCCACAGATCGCCTCGACAATATACTAAAATTTCATTTTGATAAAGTCAGTTTTACGGCAGTTATCGTGCGAAAGGAAAGACAGACAGACAGCATGAACAAAGTCATAAACACTTTATGTTGTAAAGTGTTAAAAATATATCATTGCCTGAGCAAAAGAAATTACGTCGAAAATGTTACGTAAAATGTTATTGTACGTAAAATATATAATATAAACTATACCGTTGTAATATACTACTAAGTAAAGTGGAATAAATATTGCATTGATTATTTTAAAATGTTCGTAATTTAACAGTTGTTTGTTGCTTAATAGTTTAATAAAATAGTTTTTTTTGTGGGTGAAGGGGGGTTTATTGCCCTGGCCGTCCAGGTTATCCAAAGTTTGTAGAACAGTTACAATAGACGGCCAGGAAAAACGTTTAAATAACAATGAAACAGAACAATACAGAAAAAACAATATAACAGTAAAATACAAAATAATACAATATGATAATTAATAAGTAATAATACAATATAAAATAAATACTAATCAAACAATAAAATTATGCTACAAAGCATGTTTAAATGCATTATTGTTTATTGCTTTATGTTTATTGCTTAATGTCGCACGAAATCGTACGAATTTCCTTTTACTCTTGGCCTTCGTGCTTTTCAGTTTTTCAAAGTTGTTCCGGATTTTAGTTTAAAACAGAAATTTCGTTAGGATCTTGATAAAATTGAGGTATTTGTTTATTAACATTTTGCCTAGAAAATGAAAGGGAACTTCATTAGGGGGGTTACGTCTGCTCCTCGTTGTAACAATTAGTAAATGAGCATACAATTAGTAACATTAGTAAATGAGCATAAATACAATTAGTAAATGAGCATTTGATTATCTACGGAAAAATACATAAAACAAATTACATAATTTTTAACGGATCCAAAAGCGAGTATATTTCAAGAAAAGTACAATTAAAAATACTATTTTATTACAGGAATGCAAATTCAGGAAGGACAGTCAAGCCAAATCCCTATGAGGATGACGTCAAAGATAAATATGAAGAGACTTGAATTGCATAGAGTCGAGAATGAGTCGCCAAGCATCACTTAAAATTTGAACGGGGTCAAAATTACAAATCGACCCACGGTAGATATAAAAAAAAAGGGATTCAAAAAGGAGAATATTACGGGGTTATTACAACGCATTAAAAGGAAAGTTTTTTTCAAAAATGGGCAGAAAATTATCATTAACAACATAATGAGCAAGGGCCGTAGAAAGTTTACCACCTTTGACATCCCGAGCGTGTTCTGCTAAACGGATGCCAACATTACGTTTGGTACTGCCAACATAAAATTTATAGTCACCATCAGTAGACAACAGGGGAACCACATACATCCCAGCATAGCTTTTAAAGTCATCCCTATCCCCAAGTTATGCTGGGGTGTATGTGGTTCCCCTGTTGTCTACCTATGGTGACTATAAATTTTATATTGGCAGTACCAAACGCAGTGTTGGCATCCGTTTAGCAGAACAGATAAACTTGGGGATAGGGATGACTTTAAAAGCCTTTATGAAAATTTGTCATCTTTACTTTTATGTAAATTTGTCATATTTACTGGTTTATATATGAACGATCCTTTTTACTTTCTATTTAGCCACTGATGAAGAGCGTATTAAAGCTCGAAAGCGCTCTGGCCTTTTTCTATTTTGTACGTCTTATAAGAAGTGTAATAAAAGACCTTCTATCAAAGTTGTATGCTTAATCTTATTCGTTTAAAATCAGACGTGATACCAACTTATTTATTATGTTCTGCAAATTTAAAGTTGTACTTATCAATTAGTGGTGAAATTGTCATTGGTGGCAAAACGGTTGCTATACTACTGCATTTACTAACAATTTTCGGAGCATTTATTCTTCAAGATCTTCAATAGATAGATCTTAAATGTTGAATGATATGGATGCAGCATCATATTCTGGAGGTTAAGCGAGTTCACTCAAGATGTCGACTTCCGGTTCCATATCCATTTACGGTTCAAAAATTTTAATTTTCTCTGAGAGATTTCTTTCTCAGACTATAGATGAGGATTATAATTGATATTATAATTGATATGGATTCAGCATCAAATTCTGGGTGGGGAAGGTGGTTCACTAAGAACTATCATTTTAAGTTCCTTTCTTACTCCTGATCAAAACATTTTCCTTGAAAGATTGGATCAGGATTGGTTATAAATAATGTTTAGATCATGATATGGATTCGACATCATATTTCATAAGAGTAGGATTCCCACTTCAGGTTCTGGAGATGTCTCTTCCGAACAAAAACGTCACATTTTCCTCGCAACAACGATTTCTCAGGATTGGCCATAAATAAAGCTTAGATGAAGAATAATATGTATTTATCATTAAATTTAGGAGGGAAAAGGTAGTTCACTAAGGATTTACACTTCAGGTTTTTCCGAAAATGCGTATGTCTGCATGAAGTAAATGTGAAAAAAAAAATAAAAATTTTTATTAGTTTCGTCAAAAACGAATTATACACATCATTTGCCACTACATGAAGACCCCTTCAAAAATTCGTTGTTATTCATACGAGTATGAAAACCGTGCATCCAATGAGCCGGTGCTCGCATGTAGTGAAATGCATTTGAAATGAATTTTTATCAACTTTAAAAAAAAAGGAAAAAAATAAATGTAATATTTGCTAATTATTCTTTTAGCATTTCTTTGAATTATAATTATTATTATAAATTTTATTAAAAATAAAATTATTATAATTAAAATCCTTATAAAATTATTATTATAAATTATATTAAATATTATAAATGTTTACATTTCTTATTGTTTCGCTTTTATTCAATTTCCTTTTTAAGAAATGTCCCTACAAATCAATAATATATACATATATATACACCCAAGCACAAACTCTGAATCAATAAACTCGTAATCAAAGGAGGTAAAAGACGTCGACAATTTCTTCACAAAATCCCTTTCTACCATTAACAAAACGAGTGGCAATTATCCCTAAAAATCCCTACACCACTGTCGCTCGGATTGCAGAGGCTTCTCTCCGATTCTCGAAATTATTATGCAGACTTGAATTCCTAATCGAGGAAAATGATTCAGAGAAGTTTGTATTCGGAGAACGCGTTTTCCGGTCAATTAAATGCACTACCAGTTTGCCTGGTGTGTTGTGAAAATTCGAAAATTCTCCATGTTTTTATAGGTTTCAGAGTATATTTGGGAGGACAATATGGCAACACCAGTTGAATTTGAAATTTAATAAGTTTCGGAGGCGAGGAAAAGAAGCCATTTTGGTTTTTAAAATTAAAGTGGAATGATTAAGTTTGGGTTATTTGATTTATGAAAATAGTGAAGAAAGATTCCATTAAGATTAATGAGGCATTGGTATTAGATTTAGGGACTGCAATAAATATTTTTGCAGATTCTTTTTTATTTCAATCTATAATGGATTTTTACTTTCTAATATTATTATATAGAGAATGTATTGTTTTTTGGAAGTTATTCATATGCAATTGTTTGATTAAAAGCACGTTTTAAAGTATCTCTAACACATTTATTTATATGAAAAACTAGAACTGGGTGGAAGGAAATTTATCTATTATTTCCTATGGAGAAACAAAATATTTCCAGAAATAATGATGATAGTATAATCAATGTAGTAAAAGGAAAGGTTAACCTACGCTAGGGATGTATAATGTATTTAAATATAATATATTAACACAGATGAGTTACATGTATCTAATTCATCGATGTGTTGCCAACTTAAAAATATATTAATAGTTTTTATAAACGATATTAAAAAATAACTAACTGATAAAAATATCAATTTTTTGCTGTTTTAGGACTCAATCCCCGACGCCGTCTAGAAGTATCTTCTTATCTACGCGAAGTGGGCACGTAAAATCTGTAGGTTCGAAAGTCGATTCTAGAGGTTAGGGGCTAGGGGGAGAATGGTACGGTCCCTGTGGCTGTTATGCCCATTGGGATCCAGTCTAAATTAAGTGGCACTGTCCGGGCTGTCCAAATAATTACGTTAGATACACTTCCAGGTTGGCAGAACTGCCTGTGTAGGAAATATTATTATAATTATTATTATTATTAATATTATTATTATTATTTTTGTCTTTACTTTTTCTTCCTTCACTACATAGTAAGGGAAAGTGATGTAACGGGCTCGAAAATTTGCATTGAAATGTTCGACGAATATACGGGTTTTAGCAATCCATAATATATAATTGAACGTTTTTGAGGTAATATCTGTGCGTGTGTGCGTGTGTGTGTCAGTGAGTTTTTAGAAGCGTTTTCTCACGGAGCCTTTTAGACATGATCGAACGTTCGGAGAAAGGATATTAGAATAAATCTACTAAAGGATATTAGAAATTTTTGAAACAAGAACGTTATATAAAATCAGGATATTCAATAATATTAAATAAATAATTATTTTATAAATGAATGTATCATTAAAAAAAATGATGCTCATTTTTATAATGCGGGCATTAAACGTTTTTTAGAAATATGGCATGTTTTAGATAAATTTATCAATAGTTATATAAAAGCATATATCATTACGTTCGCTTTCCAAATGCCATAGTATACGGAAAATCTATTAACAATAATTTCGTCGAGCTAGATGATTTCATTCACGAGAAAGACATTTATTGAATAGTTTTATATTTACACAAATTTAGTGTCACGAATTAACTATTTTCACGTGATGTTTGTGAGTGTCTGTTTGTCCAGTAATGTATGTATCCACTTTTATATCAAGAAACTATTTGTCCGAATTTTATGAAATTCGGCAGTAAGGAGGGCGCAAATAAATACTCTGAAGCTGATTAAATTTCGATACAAATGGGAAGAATGACGTTTTGGAGCATGGAGTAGAGCCCACAAAAATCGAAATAAATTAAATGAAAAATGATAAATATGTTTGACTATGCAGAGTGTTTAAGCAGAAATGTTTATTATATATTATTTAAAGACAAAACACATAAAATTCCTCTCGCTATGTGCTAGATAAATCGTTCTTAAAATATTTTTTTCCCTTATATACATTATATACATAATATACAGTGTAATGTATAAGAAAAGTATTGTGATGGGATCGAAAATTCGAATTCGAGTTTTCGACGACGGGAGAGCACGTTTCAAGCATCCCTGAACACAAATCAGACGTTTTTGAAGTAATGTCTGTGTGTGTGTGTGTCACTGAGTCTGTGGTGACGATATTTCACTATAAAGCGATTCGAACCAAATTCGTTACAAAAAAATTACAATCCGTGAATATTGGAAGCCTATTGTTTTTAAACGCAATCGAATGTGAAGAACCCTTCCAAATTTTGAAATGCAATTTTGAAAAAATTATCAAAAAATCAAAACATTTAATACAGTTACGTAATTAATCATTTCTTACGTAATTTTTCATTAGAAAACGATTGACATGAACTTTAGAATGCTATCATGAACCGTTCTCGAGATATTGCACATTTTTTTTATTAATATTATAGAGTTTTAGCGTCATTTCAAAGTGGACCAAGTGCCTCAAAGCTCCAAATTCGATATAATTTCAACTAAGCATCCGTTTTATGTATTATTTGTGAAATAAAATATAAAGTACTGAATGTAAAGGACAAAAAAAAAATGATAATAATTTGAATGTAAAAGTCATGTGCTGCCCATATATATATTTTTTCAATGTTTCACCGTCTTTCAAAAGTTCGTATTTCGATTTCCACAGCCCGTTTCACAGGTGTTTTCCCAAAAGTGAAATCTACATTTATCAGATTTTCCCACCCATATCATTATAACTTCTTTCCGACTCACCTATAATTTTGGCGGAAACAATTCCCTCCATTCGAAGGGTCAACACGTTTAACCCCTATTCCTCCGATCACCCCTCTCCTAACCTCAAATAGGGGCTGGGTATTCGGAATTATCACTATGGGTCGACAGTCTTGTTTACCTGTTCAAATATGACTGGTTACTTGATAGTGCCGATGATCGATATTGGTTTTGACTTCAGGGGAAGATCAGCGGACTTTAGGACTTCTGTGGTCTGTGTTGAGAGAGAGATCTGGGTTGTTTTTAATCGGATGTAATTCGTACCTTCTAGATAGCACTGCAGCCAAAATGCATCTTTATTTTCCTTACAATACAAAGTATGGGGATACAGGGTAGAGGTTTCCACTGTCCAGACCGCACGGCAGTGTACTTTGTACATATACTTTGTACTACAAAGAAAAAAAAAATTTCGCCTGCAAATTCGGTGGAGGTGCATTCGGGTGGAGTTTTGCATGGGTTCGGACCTGAATTATAGGCTTAGGGTCGGACCGACCTGTGGATCAGGTTAGGTCTGAGTTTTCTATCACTGTTTCGGGTTGGGCCAGGATCTGGCTTATTATTTAAAAATTCAGGTCGGTCCTGGCCGGGCCAAGCATCTTTAATTTTGAAATATTTTTAAAAGAACAGAGTACATGAAGTTGATATAATTGATTGAACAGATGACATGAAATTGATATAATTGATTGAACAGAGTACATGAAATTGATATATGAAGATAAATGTTTCAAAACCCAATTTTCATTTTAATTCTATCTCGCATTGTTAACAGTTTAGATGAGGATAGAATCTTTTTCAATACGAATTGCTAAGCAAATCGATCTAATAAGCTATCTAAAGATTCATAAGATCTAATGATTCATTGATCTAATAAGCTATCTAAAGAGAATAAGCTATCTTAAGATAATAAGTTATCTAAAGACATGAATTGCTAAGCAAATTGATCTAAAAGGCTATCTAAAAATTCCATTCGGTACGATTTAAATTTTATTTAAGCACAGATTTCAAAGTTGTCTGACATTACTACTTCTCTTCTTCTTCCACTTAGACCGTCCGACCTTCCCGAAGGTGTAAGGTATTTGTTTGGACGGACAGGAAGTGCCACCTAATTTAGGCCGAAACCCAGTGGGGAAGGAATCCACAGGGGCCTATCCTCCTTCTCCTATCACAGACGTTTCGAAAGGACTTACGGACCCACATATTTAACGTGCCCACATATTTAACGAGCCTAAAATCGAACTTGGGTCGCCCGAGAGCAATCGGGCTAAAAACTGGGCTGTTCCTTCCCTCGGGTGGAGATTTATATATGCTAATACCTAAACCACGGGATTAGTACCTAAACTCAGACTCAGCCCATGTTTAAAAAACCCAGCTTTTATTTTAATTCTCTCTCGCATTGTTAACCGTTTAGATGACGATACATAAAATGAACTTTATTCAAATGACGTCGTCGAATTACAAATCGTCTGCTTCTGATGAATCAATGAATATTTTTCATTCATATCATTTTTATTAAATACTTTTCAATTACTTTCGTAAAAGTCGAAATATCATTTTCGATTCTAAAACACATTCTAAGTAACAGAAGGCAAAATTAAAGTTTCGACAATTTAAATAAGAACGATCAATCATGCATAAAGCATTGATCATGAAACACTTTCCAACTGAAATGCAATTTTGTTTAAACATTTCTATAATGCAATACATTCAGCGGTGATATTTATTAAATTATCACAGTACTACAATCATTTATTATATTTGAAAACTTAAAAGTTCATCGAAAAAAAAAATGAACTTTATTCAAATGACGTCATCTAGATATAAATTGTCTGGCTTTCTATGTAAAAGCAGTGACATTCATACATTTTTATTCCAGACTTCAGAGTTAAATAATTTTGCGCGAAAAAAATTCAACAATTTTTATAGAACTTATCTTACAGCCACTTGTTTACATTCTGCATCCATTAAAATTTGGTTTCGTTGTAAAAATAATCAAAGTTTGATGACCATTTAAACTTAAAAATATTGTAATTGCGTTGTCGCAGAATATAGTTGCACAAAAAATACGCAAAAATAAAGCGGTTTTAGGACGGATGCAACACTAAATATAAATGTAAAAGAACTTTTAAAATCACGATTTTTACACTAGGATAAAAAGATGGATGCAATATTTTATTTTGAAGTGGGGCACGTGATCTTTTCATATAATATGGGTGTAATTATTATTTTAATTTTTATTAAAAAAGCTACATATTTTGCTGAAATATTTTTTATGTATTTTATGGGATAATTTGAATATTTCTTAAAATTTTCGAAGCAATTTGTGAATTTTAACTTTACTTAAAAATGTTTGAAAAATTAGGTTCCATAGGGTTCAATGTATTTCACTTTTTCAACCCGGGTTCAATCCAAAACTAATTGGTGATATTTTTTATTTAAATTCCCATATGTTTCACAGACCCTCTCAACAACATACTAAAATTTCATTTTGATAAACTCATTGTTACAGAAGTTCGGCCAGGCAGACAGACAGAATGAACAAAGCCATAAACACTTTTCAACTATGTTGGAAAGTGTAAAAACATCTAGTTTATGTGCAACCGTTAAAATTACTAAGTGATATTCTAAATAATTTTGCTTAATAATAACTTTGATAAATCTGATAAATAAAATTTTGCTTTATAAATAAATTAGCTAAATTTCTCTATATAATTTGGATTTTTTTCAAATACTGTTGTTCACTTAATAAAAATCTTTACTTGCTGCCTATTTTGACGTTTTATTTTGCTTATTTGCTTGCCTCTTTTGGTATACCGTCTGAACTTCCGGGCTTCATTTGTAGGTGATGAATTGTCATAGGAACAAAACCCATTCAGCGATGCTGTTTTCTGCCTAAAAGCTTATGATTCTAAGCAACTACCAACAACGTCTTATCGTCAGGGTTCGTCCTTGTTCCCACATTTTCAGATAGAGGCATAGGGATGTGATAACCAGGCTCACGAATTGAAAAACAAATATAAGAAGTTGGGATATTTTCAATTTTTTTTATTTACGGATAGCAACACACAAGACGAATAAATAAATCGAATAAATTTACCAAAGAGAGAAAGCGATAAGGGGAATATAAAACGTATCAGTTACGCAGGTGCAAAGCACTGCACGAACACGATTCGTCAACGGACCTGATAAGTATGACATTACGTGAGCTCAGTTTTTGTATAGACCTGATAAGACGTAATGACAACTTGATGGAAAGGACAAATTTCGATGTCTAGATAAGTGTTATAATGCAACTTGGAAGCAAGGAATGTGTGCTATGTTCGAAACAATGTATTATACCGTGGGATGACTATTTTGATGAGGTGATGTTGATTTTATTAACTGCCATAGAATAAAATTCTGAGCTTAGCTGTGGTACATCAGGAATTTTTTTTTTGGAGGGGATTAGTTTCCCCAAAAAATATCGAAGTTTAATTGTAAAACGTTCAGATTTAAAATTTGTGTAGTAATTATGATTTGTTGGTTGTGCGTGTAGTAATTATGTTTTGTTTGTGTGTTGTACGCGAATTAATAATATTGATAATATTGATAATAATACGGATTTTAGAAGGGCAAGCACTGCAGGCGTGTAGATGAAAAAGAATCTTTCACATAACATTATTCACCTCGTCACAAGGCTGCCCATACAAATTGTGGGCTCTATCTCTATAAACACTTATTACGGGCCCTGTCCTACATATTTGATTTTTCCCTCAATGTGAATCTAATATCATCTCCTCCCTCGAAATATATATATATATATATATATATATATATATATATATTTATAAATGCCAGCCTGGTCTGACGCCCGCACTCGAGTAGTGTCTCTCCCCTATGGGCGGCCTACTTTTCATATGACGAATATAACATCTAACATTTAAATAATTGTTTTCATAAGCAACTGCAAAACATAATTTAAGAATATTCGTATCATTGATCAACAACTGAGACATTTCCTAGTTTCTGCTGTTATATTTATTTGAAACTGTTTTAATATTTTTGTTAGAGAATAATATAACAGAGTTTTAAAAACGAAAATGTGAGCCACAGTTTCTCTTACCTAAGAGCCACAGATTCCAAATCTCTGATCTGAGCGTGATTTACTGTTTCGTTGATGTAACGAGTAACGGATATAACGAGCATTTTGTAGCGATCCGAAACATCCCCTTGTAACATCGACTGTATTATAAAAATATTTTACCAACATATCAGTTATATTTCAGACTAAATAGCAGCCTTCCAACAGCGAAACGTTCAGCCCTGTACCCCCATTTCAATCCCATGGTCAAAAGGAAAGGTGTTATAATATTGAAAAACGATCCCCCCCTGTTAGCACCCCTCCTACCCTCAGGGGATGCACCCCCCTCTCTTTCTTCTCCCCCTCAAAATCTTCTCATTCCCAAAACTATTTTTTGAATAAATAAATAACCCCGTAAAATTTTTAAAAAAAATCAAAACTCGAAAAAAAAAATGAAAAAAAAAAATGCACATATTCTCCAAGTAACGGGGCACGCCGCACAATACAAAATGTTTTATGGGCTTCATCTATATGGGGTTAGGCCTATCGGTTGAGTTTCCTGAGCGCGCTGGGGGTGATGAATGCGTATGTCATTGATTTTGTGGCCAATAAAAGGCGTGATTTATGCGGTTGTCGGGTCCGCCATATTTTACATGAATCTTATCTGGCCAGTCACCACTTTTCCACCGCAACGTTGGCTACGGGTATTTATTATATATTCAGAAGGAGTTAGATATTGAGAATGGAATGCACAGAAAAGGAGGGGGGAGTGCAGGAGAGATGAGGGGGTAAGTGAGTGAAATTTGAAATTTTCGGAATGGTATTATGAAAATATGATGGACTGGACAGCGTCGTTTGATGGAACTAGTTGCTGAAGTGAGGGTTCAGTGGAAGAAGTATCTCTGATGACACATGAAGTGAAATCACTGCGCCAGCGCAAGTATTTCTTATATTACCAACATTCATTCACCGACAACAATTTTTACTTGCTTTTACTATTGCACAGAAAGAGTTTGTTTCTTCGAAACATTCTAATTTGAGATGTTGACTGAAAAACATGTTTGAAGATCTCGAACATGTTTGAACATGTTTGAAGACACTTTTAAAACGCTTGCAAAAGATGGCCATTAATGTGCGTGTGCATGAGCATGATGTAAAAGAAGTGTATATCGGATTTATAGAAGAGGAAGAAGCGTATATCGGTTGTAGAAGAGGAAGAACGTATATGTATGTGAAGAGTAGAGGAAGAGAAAATTAGAACCTGAATAAATATTTTGTAACCTGAATGATTAGAACTCAAATTAGACGAAATAAATAAAGATCCCATATAGTACAACTGGCAATACAGCCAGCGGTCACATTTTCAGCTTTTACGTTGGGAAAAAACAAGAAAGATCAATCATGCTTAAAGCATTGATTATGAAACACTTTCCAACTTCAATGCAATTTTATTTAAACATGTCTAAAATGTGCAATACATTCCTCGGTAATATTTTAAAACTTATCACAATAAATCATTAATTTATTATATTTGAAACCTTAAACCTTCATCGAAAAAAATTAACTTCATTCAAATGACGGCATTAAAATATAAATTGCCTGGTTTAAACATCTCTAAAATGTGATACATTCCTCGGTAATAATTTTAGAATTATCATAATACTACGATAATTTATTATATTTGAAAACTTTATCGAAAACAACTGAAATTCATTCAAATGACGTCATAAAAAAATAACACGCCTGGCTCTCTCTATAAAAGCAACATTTCATTCATAAATAATTCCCCCATTCATGTCATTCATCACAATACTATAATAATTTATATTATTTAAAAATTAAGGCCATGGAGCTACAAGTAAGTAAAACTCTATGCGTAAAACTTCATCGAAAATTATCGTCCTTCTCTTTCTAAAATCAATGAATATTTCATTCATATCAGCCATGCAGACTCCATGGACTAAATGATTTTATGTTAAAGAATTACAGCGATTCTAATACAACTTATTCTACATATTTTGCTGTTTACATTTTACATAGGTGAAAAATAGGCTTAATAGTAGAAATAATCAAATTTGGATGAGCATTTAAACTGAAATATATTGTCATTGCGTTGTTAAAGTATGTAGATGCACAGAATTTAGGCAAAAATAAAGTAGTTTTATTACGGATACAACACTCAATATGAATTAAAAAGAACTTTAAAAATCACGATTTTGAGACAAGATGGATGCCATATATCATTTTGAAGTGGGTCATGTGATCGTTTCATATCATGGACACGTGATCGCTTCATATAAGTGGTGTTATTATTATTTTAATTTTTATTTAGAAAACTACTGAATATATTTCGCTGAATTTTTTTTTATATATTTTATGGAATAATTTGAATATTGCCTAAAATTTTCAAAGCAATTTGTGAATTTTAAATCCGCTTAAAAAATGCTTGAAAAATTAGGTGCCATAGGGATCAATGTATTCCATTTTTTCAACACGGGTTCAATCCAAAACTAATTGGGTGATATTATTCATTTATATTCCCATAGGTCCTATAGACCGTCTGAACAACATACTAAAATTTCATTTTGATTAAGTCATTTTTACGGCAGTTATCGTGCTAACGGACAGACAGACAGACAGACAGAATGAACAAAGTCATAAACACTTTTCAACTTTGTTGTAAAGTGTTAAAAAGACCGTTGACTGGTTAGTCAAAAATGTTATAGATTCAGTTCTAACTGTGCGATTTTAACAACCTAGATGTTAGATACACTTATATTATTAAAACTGAACTAATAGAAACAAAAATCCTCGCTTCTTCCCGTCGTTTAGCATTCCGTACCTGTAAAAATAATTTTCAGAGATAGGATGGATAGAACGTTGCGCTCCAGTATGTGGATGCCCGTCATGAAGACAGGTCACGGCTAACGATAGACTCCACGATTTCTCAAATCGGAATAATAAAATTACCCGGACCTTGCCCGTGCTATATTGAGATTAAAGTTTATGTTTCATTTCATGTTTAATTAATCACTTAAACGTTAAATATTTATTCAACGTTTAAGAAAAATTTTGAGCAATTTGCATAGAAATCCGTGCATAACGATGGGAAAATTTTTGACAGTTTTTCAAAGATTTCATGATGTGTGTGTGTGTGTGTGGGGGGGGGGGGGGGGGGGATCGCTATATTTACATCAAAATTTTGGATTACGGATATTTAACGATTTTGTGATGAGACGTGACATCATTCAGTATGTGAGATGATAACAGCTTCGTTTTCATAAACGCGTTTTAGAGATATAGGCTATAAAGGGTATCCTGTGGCAAAAATATACTGCTAAAGAAGTGACAGCTAAATTGTGGCCACTAGCTGTGAGCACCTCTGCTGATTCACGCAAATTAGCTAGATGCACTAAATGCTCCATCTTGATTGGTAGCAAACATATAATGAAGAATAAAAAATATTTTTTATCTCTGAAACTAATTGTAAGAATAATGATCCATAATAATATGAAATATATGAAAATGAAGAGGTCAAGTAGAAACGCACATTCCACATTTTTCAATTTGAATACAACGGTACCGTAGTTTTAACAACGTAAAACCACTTCCCCAACTCTGTGACAAATTTTTTTTGGCAAATTAGCTTCATTTAAAATAGACTGAGTTACCAAATTAAAAGTTAACTTTTTTGAAACTAAAAATTTTATTTAATTTTCATTTTGGGCTATATAATATGCATTGAACTGAGTGAGTGAGTAGTGTTGATGTATCAAAATTATCGAGCACTTACACGGTATCTAGAATCTTGGTGTTAATGAGATGTTGTCATTTTATCCATCTCAGCTTTGAGATCAAGAGAAAAATCTAAAGATTCGAATAAAGGTGACAGTGCAAAGAAATAAAACAACAACAACAATAACAACAAAAAAAAACAATGAATTAAGTGGACGGTGGACGTTGACATTTTTTGTATTTATTTATTGACTTAGAAACGTGAAAATTTGTATAAGTATTCTTCTTAACCTTGCTATTTACAATACCATTAATTATTTTTTTTCAATTTTGTTATAATTTTGTATTTTTTTTAATTTAATTTTTTTAACGAAAATTTGAAAATGTTCCTTGCATGCCATTTGTTCGCATTTTTGATTAATTATACATTGTGATCACTCAAAAACAGATTATGAACAAATTTGGGTATTCATTTTTAAATCCCTTAGAAAGTTAATTTTTTTAAAATATTTTTCTGCATTAAAACTTAATTTTCATCATTTAAATAGGTTCTTATTCACTTTTAATCACCTTAATAAAGTCCAATTATAAAATGCATACCGAGTTTCATTAAAGTGTATAAGAGGTGTCTTTTTACCAAATTTCATGCATCTCAGAGAGAAATTAAGACGCATAGAGCATTTTAAAAATGTAAAACCTTTCAAAATTCCGTTTCGAAAAAAATGCATTCACTGTCCCACCCTTAAGCAAATGTTAAATGTGTAAAATAATGATATATATTAAAACTTTTTTTAGTCGATTTTTGCTCATTTCAACGTCCATCGTCCCCTTAAGTATCACTTCCACTCTAACTAGAATATTGGTTTGGGTCTCATTCGATTCGCCTCAGCTCAACGAAAAAAATTCAATATTTTGAAAATTTGAATTAGAAGTGACAATGTAGAGGAATAATTAAAAAAAAAAAATCAAAACCACATTTTAAAATGATCGAACACTTCCACTCGAACCAGAATATCGGTTTGGGTCTCTTAGATTTCAGACCAACGAAAAAATCGAAAATTTAAATTATGGGTGACGATACACCGGGATTTTCAAAACATTTACACCATTTTGCCTCACAAAAATGTGCGCAATTTCATTTTTATGTTTAAATTTGAAATGGGTTTTAATATTCAGAACTTTAATTAAGCGTATAGGTGTCACGTTTAGTGACCTCTAGCCATTGAGAACGCGCAAATCGCGGGTGATTGGCTAGTAATTTATATGTACAATGAAAGAGAGAGAAAAAAAATCAGAGTTCATAAGAAAAATTCCGTGTAACCAATCTCACACATGAAAGTACGTTGTTCAGGCAATAGCCATAAGATATCTCCAGTAAACTTGCAAAAGGTATCATTCCACTTTTAAAACTAACGCAAGAAGAATTGTTATTACCACGAATTCCTTTTTATAAGCATCACATTTTATGTCCCGGCAGTAAAAATACACACACCCCAATAAAACATGCCCACTTACAACTTAATTCCGGTCTTCGCAGCCATCAACACACTCTCAGAAGAGCCACGTACGATAGAAAAAATACAGCAGTTCCAGCAACTTCAGCAGTCGTATTCGGCACTGCTTATATGGGTGGAATTCACGTATAAATGAGCTGACGACAGGCGAACTAGTGTGAAGCACACGACCCCCTGACCTCATCGAAAAAGACCCAGGGCTCTAATGCCACTATATGTCACTCAAATCGTTCCCTAAGAACAGAACTGTTGAGTTACAGAGGCCCCTAAACGCAGATTAGTGAGCTGTTGCAGAAGATTTTTCGATTTTTGCTTTCTTTTTTCTACAACTGATGTTTCAGTTTGCTAGAAGTGGATATTTTTGTAGCGAGGAGGGATAATTGCTATATATTTTTGGTGGTTTGGATAAACGGAAAGAGTAAGGGTATTGGTAGATATTTTAATACATTTGGCACAGAATTTTTTTTTAGGATTGGGAATTTTGTATGAATCTAAGAAAATGGAAATAAAACTCTAGAACACAAACTAAAACTTTATAAGCTGAAATATCGAAAAAGTGATTAATTTATATTACAGTGTATAACAGCCACTGTTGTGTTACAGACTGGCTAACTGGCCCCTAAACGCTGTGTTTTAGTGAACTGTTACACAATACTGTTACTGCAATACATGGTAATGTATAGGGAAAGTATTGGAATCATGTCGAAAATCGCAACCCGAGTTTCCGACGGATCTACACGTTTAGATTCCTCTTGAATACGAAAAAACTATTTTTAGTGTGATGTCTGTGTGTGTGTCTGTCTGTGTGTCTGTCTGTCTGTGTGTCTGTGCAATGCATTTATCCACTCTAACTCAAAAACTATAGGACAGAATTTCATAAAATTTGGTAAGTTACTTGGATGTGACCCTGGTGCTTATTAGTTTTTGGTACGATTCGTAAAGACAGAACCCGCCTTTTTTTGCGAAATGGCCCCTTAAAAATTTCATTTATTCCCTCTAGCTAAAATACTAATTGACCAAATTTCACAAAATTTGGTAGATAAGGTACTTGTTAGATACGCTGGTGCTGATTAGAATTTAGTACGAGTCGGAAAAGAAGAACCTGCCTTTTTTGACGAAATGGCCGGCAAAAATTTCATGTATCCACTCTAGATAAAATACTAATTGACCAAATTTCACAAAATTTGGTAGATAAGTTACTTATGGGATACTCTGGTGCTGATTAGATTTTGGTACGATTTGGAAAATAACAACCTGCCTTTTTTTACGAAATGGCCCTCCAAAATCGCCAAAATCTAAAAAAAAAAAGACTAAGTAGTGTATGCTCAAATGTATCAATTAAATTCTTGTTTTATACGCAATTTTTGAAGAGGAAAATAATTTAACACACTCCATTATACATTAGGACTAACCGTTCTCAAGATATTTGAGATTTCTTGCATTTTTGTTACGTCGATTTCGGAAAAATGTCCAATTACCAAATAAAAACAAAAATTGAATTAAAAATGTAAATTTAGTTTTATTTGGTTCAATTAAACTCAATCTAATGAATTATTAAAGAATTAAAGAAAATATGAATTTGAGTCTGCAGGGAAAGTCATGTGCTGCCTACATCAGATATTTTCTTTTTGCAACTGATGTTTCAGTTTGTTAGGATTGGATATTTTTGCAGAGAGGAGGGATATTTGCTATATATTGTTGGTGGTTTGGATATGCGGAAAGAGTTAGTATATTGGTAGATATTTTAATGGATTTGGCGCAAAAAAATATTTTAGGATTGAAAATGTTGTATGAATCTAAGAAAATGAAAATAAAACCCTTGAACACAATATTGGAAAATGTTAGATTTATCTAATAATAAATACTTTAAAAACTGAAATCTAGAAAACGTGATTAACTGATATTATAGCTGTGTATAACAGGCACTGTTGAGTTACAGACTGGCCAACTGGCCCTTAAACTCTATGACTTAGTGAACATTTTGTGGAAAATTCTTTGATTTTTTCTTTCATTTTTCCGAAACTGATGTTTCAGTTTGCTGTTGCAATATACGTGCTGTAGTAGAGAAAGAATTGGGATATTCTAGAAAAGGGAGGAATAAAATTAAGATGTAGCGTTTTATAGCTGCTGGTTTGGAAATGCAACAAGAGTTGATTTATTAGTAGTTATTTCACTGTCTGGCACATAAGGTGTTTAAGAAGTGGAATTATATATTAGTCTAAAGAAATAAAACTTTAAAAGACAATAAGTATTAAAAACCTGTCAAAGCTATACTCTCAAAGAATAACATTGCAACTTATTTTTAATAAGTTTTAATTTGTTCAACAATGTATGGCGATTAGTGTCAAAAATAGTCGTCTTAATTGAAGATTGGTTTTGTTAGGTTCAGTCCCGCGATCGGTATTATAAGTGTACAAAGTTTCAGCCTTCTAAATCACCGAGGGGTTTCTGCAGAGTTTGTAAATACTTTTATCCGCTCCTCAGGCGAATATAAAAAATTCGGCTCCTTTATATTTTGACCCGTAGTTTATGCTATACGTATTTAAAGATTTAGTCTTCTACTGCTTCTGAAAGCGATTTGACTTTTTTGAAGGACTTCTTGAAAATCATTCATTTCCCATGCCTTCCAGGGAGGAATCGAAATACCGGCTTCGTTAGATTCTGTTACGTAATTGATAATATAACTGTGCAGATAGTCAGCCTTCTAAGCCACCGCGGGGTTGCTGGAGGGTTTGGAAAATCACAAACACGTTAGACATATAAATCTTTATTAATTTAAACTTTAAAAACTTCAACATTAAAAAGCGATTTATTGATATTATAGCTGCTTTACACTGAACATTTATACCATGTTTTAAAGAAATGAACATTTTTTTTAAAATTTTAAGTTCAAATCTGTGACTTAAAATTGTTTAAAACTAAACTACATATTTAGAAATGCCATATTTTGAAATAAAAATTTCAGTTTTTCTGTGGGATTAGTAAATTAAAATAATCTGATGTGGGCAGTACACGACTTTCCTTATATAATGCAATGAATTTACTACTTTTACAGTAAAAAAAAAATAGATTATTTTTATAGTAGTTATTTATATTCTTTCCAAGATATTGAATTTTCGTCAATGAGTCGTAATTTTCAATGTCGTCATCATCAATGAGTCGTAATTGATTTAGCTTCATTTTGATCCATTTGGCTAAATTTTGGATTTTCGTTAATTTAGCTACATTTAAAAAAGTCGCCAAGTTGGCGACATTCCACCAAATTTGTCGCCAAAATCTCGCCAAGTTTTATGGACGAAGAAATAAGTTATTCTTACAGCAGATAAATGACTATTGGCGTTCAAATACAAAAGTATTACTCAAAGTATCTTTTTTCATGAATGGAACGAGCTAGATCCACGAGAATGATGTCATCCAATTTATCGCATAGTGTTATATATGAAAAGTGAACATGTTTCTCAATAGGAAATTTTTTTATTTTATTTTATATGACTTTTGATAATTTTTTTGAAAAATGTGCAATATCTCGAGAACGGCTCATTTTAGCGGTCTAAAATTTATGTCAATCATTTTCTAATGAAAAATCACATGAGAAATGTCTAATTGCGTAACTTTATTAGAGGTTTTGATTTTTTGACGATTTTTTCAAAATTTCACTCGAAACTTTAGGAGAGTTCTGAACATTCGATTGCGTATAAAAACAATAGACTTTCAGTGTTTACGGATTGTGATTTTTATACCAAATTTCGTTCGAATCGGTCCATTCGTTTGTCAGTTATCGTCTCCACAGAGTCACTGACACACACACACACAGACATCACTTCAAAAATGTTCGATTCGTGATCAGTGATGCTTGAAACGTGCTCTCCCGTCGAAAATTTGAGTTCGAATTTTCGACCCCGTCACAATACTTTCCTTATATACATTATGTATATAAGGAAAGTAATTAAGGACATCTACCATACGGATAATACAAATTTCGATATCACTCAACGGTATATAATTTGGATCACGAAAGTTAACGTGAAATGTACTTAATAGCCTGTGGTATAGCGTAGAAAGACTTTGTATTGTTACTTTGTATAGATACTTAAAAGGATTGTACAACTATTTGTTTCTTGCAGGATGGGTGGCAGGTACATTGTTTAGATTTAACAAATGTTTAAATTATCATGGATTATCAGTTATATGTATTTAAATTATCATCCCATGTAAATTATGATCATGAGACACAATTTAGTAAGAGAAGTACAAAATGTAATTTTTAGTACGGGTCCCATAAAGAAAAAAGAAATCATTTTCTGTAGCCCAATTAGTCAAACAAAAATATTTCATTTTGATGCAATCAAAATTACCCGAGATATCATTAATAAAACTATTATATAAAACTGTTGATGAAGATAGGTACGCATGTAGGTTTGTGAATGAAAATTTCAGCTAATGAAATTAAAATTTTGTACTATCCTAAAACTTATGTTTTCACCATTTCTTTCAATGGGGTTGAAGTCGTTAAGTCCTACATCATCGTCAATATTTTCACGATATATTAGAGAATCACCTTTTTTACTTTCCTTATATACATAATGTATAAGGAAATTATTGTGACGGGGTCAAAAATTCGAATTCGACCGGAAGAGCACGTTTCAAGCATCCCTGATCACGAATCAAACATTTTTGAGGTGATGTCTGTGAGTGTGTGTGTGTCAGTGAGTCTGAGGAGATGATATCTCATTAAAGAATGGAGAGATTCGAATGAAATTTGGTACGAAAGTCACAATCCGTGAATACTGGAAGCCTATTGTTTTTAAACGTAATTGAATGTTCAGAATCCCCCTAAATTTTCGAGTGAAATTTTGAAAAAATCATAAAAAAATCAAAGCTATTAAGAAAGTTACGCAAATTAACATTTCTTATGCAATTTTTCTTAGAAAACGATTGACATGAATTTTAGAACGCTAACATGAACCGTTCTCGAGTTTTTGCACATTTGTTATATAAATTTATCAAAAAATCTCATAAATTAAAAAAATATATATTAACTGTTGAGAAACATGTTCACTTTTTATATGTAATATCATGCGATAAATTGTGACATCATTCTCGTGGATCTAGCTTGTTCCATTCATGAGAAAAGATACTTTGAGTAATACTTTTGTATTTGAACGCCAATAGTTATTTATCTGCTATAAGAATAACTTATTTCTCCGTTAATAACGCTTAGAGAGATTTTGGCGACGAATTTGGCGCAATGTCGTCAACTTGGCGATTTTTTAAATGTTGTCAAATTAACGGAAGTCTCACCAAATGGATAAAAATGACGACTAATTGACGAAAATTCAATATCTTGGAAAGAATATAAATATCTACTATAAGAAAAATCTATTTCTTTATATACGTAATGTACTCGTATAAGGAAAGTATTGTTGTTGTTGTTGAGACCCAGACCGTCCGACCTACCAGAAAGGTGTAAGGTAACTGTATGGACGGTCGGGATGTGTCACCCAATTTAGACCGGAACCCAGTGGGGGAGGCATCCACAGGGACCGTACCCTCCTTCCCCTACCACCAACCTCTCGGAAGGACTTACGGACCCACATGTTTAACGTGATCGTACTCCGCATGAACACGGCGGCATTTGTGGTAGCGTGCAAATCTAGCGCGCAAACCACGGGGATACCGCACCCGAGATGGCCAACAGCACGCGGTGTTCCGAGGTGGTCACCCACCAAGTACTAACCGCGCCCGATGCTGCTTGACTTCGGTGATCTAACGAGAACCGGTGTTTTCAGCACGGTACGGCCGTTGGCCCAAGGAAAGTATTGTGACGGGGTCGAAAATTCGAATTCGAGTTTTCGACGGGAGAGCACGTTTCAAGCATCCCTGATCACGAATCAAACATTTTTGAAGTGATGTCTGTGTGTGTGTCAGCGAGTCTTTGGAGACGATAACTGACGACGAATTTACCGATTTGAGCGAAATTTAGTACAAAAATCACAATCCGTAAACACTGGAAGCCTATGGTTTTTATATGCAATCGAATGTTCAGAACCTCTCTAAATTTTCGGGTGAAATTTTGAAAAAATCGTCAAAAAATCAAAATCGCTAATAAAGTTACGCAAATAGACATTTGTTATGTAATTTTTCATTAGAAAACGATTGACATAAATTTTAGAACGCTAACATGAACCGTTCTTGAGATATTGCACATTTTTCAAGAAAATTATCAAAAAGTCATATAAAATAGGCCGCCCAGGTGGTATAGTGGATAGCGTGTTCGGGCTGTCTAGATGGGTCGGGTTCGAATCCCGAATAAGGCATGGAGGCTTGTGTGGCTACTGTAACTGGATTTCGATCTGTTGTTGCCACGTTAATTGAATTAAAAAGTATATATTTCCTATTGAGAAACACGTTCACTTTTCATATGTAATACCATGCGATGAATGTGGTGATATCATTCTCGTGGAACTAGCTCGTTCCATTCAAGAAAAAATATACTTTGAGTATTACTTTTGTACTTGAACGCCAATAGTCATTTATCTGCTGTAAGAATAACTTATTTTTCCGTCCATAACGCTTGGCGAGATTTTGGCGACGAATTTGGCGGAATGTCGCCAACTTGGCGACATTTTTCATTGTTGCCAAATTTACAAAAATCTCGCCGAATGGATAGAAATGACGCTAAATTAATAAAAATGACGACCAATTGACGAAAATTCAATATCTTGCAAAGAATATAAATATCTTCTACAAGAAAAACCTATTTTTTTATTGTAAAAGCAGTAAATTCATTGCATTATATAAGGAAAGTCATGTGTTGCTCACATCAGATGTTTTTTTTTTTTTTGAAAAATCTTTAAATAAATAAGGAGCAACTTACTAATTGAAACTTCCTTTGTTAGAATGACCATATGAATATGTACTTTTTTATTAAAACGTATCATGTGACCTAAACTGTCGTAGTCAGACAAACTGTCTCACTTGAAGCATTTTTTTAAATTGGAACTATAAGCCTGAAACCAATCGTTTAAGAGATATTTAGCTTTTCCAATCTTTTTGAAACACTATGTATCCCCTTTAATATTTGTACAGGAACCTAGGCAAATGTCAAGGTGGTCTATCTCCTATAAGAAATTAAACAAATTGAAAATTCTGACTATTATGTTCAATTATAGAAAATAAGTAGAAAATATCGCCAAGATTTAATTGTGAATATACGGGACATGTATCATTTTTCATTATGGCCACTCCCACATTTGTCCAACGTCACGTTTTGCATTCCGAAGTTTCTTGTAACAGTGTGATACTGCTTATTTGCAATAAATATGAAAGACGAGAATAAATTTTTAAGCATATAGCATTCTTCTTAAATTTTTAAACATATAGTTTCATTCTACTTAAATATTTAAGCATATAGTTTCATTCTACTTAAATATTTAAGCATATAGTTTCATTCTTCTTAAATTTTTAAGCATATAGTTTCATTCTTCTTAAATTTTGAAGCATATAGTTTCAGTCTTCTTAAATTTTGAAGCATATAGTTTCATTCCTCTTAAATTTTGAAGCATATAGTTTCATTCTTCTTAAATTTTTAAGCATATAGTTTCATTCTTCTTAAATTTTCAAGCATATAGTTTCATTCTTCTTAAATTTTTAAGCATATAGTTTCATATTTCTTAAATTTTTAAGCATATAGTTTCAGTCTTCTTAAATTTTTAAGCATATAGTTTCATTCATAATCACAAAATTCGCAGATGTTAAAATGTAAAAAAAAAAAAAAAAAAAAAAAAAAAAAAAAAAAAAAAAACTGAAATTGAAATAATTATTCTATCGGATTTTGTATCAGCACTAATTCCCCCGTTTGAAGTCAACATTTCATGTTTTTAACATTTTGGAATATAGTTGAAAACTATGTATGACTTTGGCCATTCTGTCTGTGGGTCTGTGGGTTGTTTGTGAATGAAACTAAGTAATATCACTGAATTAGCATAGGATCTCACCCGGATTGAAGAAATTAAATACATTGAACCCTATGGAACTTAATTTTTCAAACATTATTTAGCCGAAGTTAAAATTCCTAACTTGCTTCAAAAATTTTAAAAAATATTCAAATTATTACATAAAATGTGTAAAAAAATTTCAACAAAATATGCTAGATAATTTTTTAAATAAAAATAGAGATAATAATTACAACATGATATATGAAGAGATCACGTGACTCATTGCAAAATAAAATATGACTTCCATAACCGCTGTTATTGTAGATGTTAAAAGGTAATTTAAATTTATATTTATTGCTGAATTCGTCATAAAATCGCTTTATTTTTGTATATAATCTGTGTATCTAAATTCTGTGCCAACGCAATTACAACATTTGTGATGTTAAATGATCGCTAAACTATGATTGTTCCCACAACAAGGCCTAATTTTAACGCTAAACTATAGCATGTGCAATGTAAACAAAATAAAGCGGTTCTAATGTGAGTTGTATAAGAATTGATGATTTTTTTTTAACGCAAAATTATTTAGATCCGAAGTTTGGAATATAAGGAATATGAATGAAATATTCATTGATTTCACATAGAGAGACGAATGATTTATATTTCGATGACATCATTTGAATAACGTTCATTTTGTGTAACTAGCATTGTCTCTTTCGATAAAGTTTTAAGTTTTTAAGTATAATAAGTTACTGTAGTAATGTGATAATTTAAAAATATCAACGCTGAATGTATCACATTTTGGAGAAATGTGATACATTCAGCGCTGTGATACATTTCAGTTGTAAATGTTTCATAATCAATGCTTTATTCGTGATTGATCTTTCTTGTAATATTTATAGATGGATAGGCCACAAGTAATATTTTCGAATGCCGCCATTTGGATAGCCCTTGTTGAGCCAAAAACATGTAACATTATTCTTATATTTCTTCACAAAGTATATCAAAAATTAAAAGTGAAATATTTTTTACATATCGATAATTTTCTAAAATTATATTCTATATAAAAAGTTCTTGTTACTCAGGTATGTAATCAGTTTTTGAAATAAATCCAGGTTGCTGTGTTGAATAAGAGTACAGCTAATTGGCAATCAAATATCCGCGGTTTAGAGCACAATAACCGGCTGAGAAGTAACGTGTTAAACGGCATGAAATTGCACTGAGTAGAGTTTAAATTTTGACAGTGTTAATTTGACAGTGCAATTGATCACTACCTTACTTTGAAAAGACGTTTAAATATTATATATATTGCATATAGTATATTGGTGTTACATTGGAAATATTGGCGTAATATTACCTCAATATTGTCCCAACATTTTAAGCTAATATTGGTCTAATATTGGACCGATATTGTATATCTTGGCATTAAATTGGAAATATTTCCAATGTAGTTCCAGTATTGGGCAAATATTGGGGGTTACACTGGCCTCCAATATTGGTTAATCTTTTCATTACAATAGTACGCCAATATTGGTGTCACATTGGAAATATTGGCGTAATATTATCTCAATATTGTCCTAACATTTTAAGCTAACATTCGTTCAATATTAGACCAATATTGTATATCTTGGCATTAAATTGGAAATATTTCCAATGTAGTCCCAGTATTAGGCAAATATTGGGGTTGCATTGGCCTCCAATATTGGCTAATCTTTTCATTACAATAGTACGCTAATATTGGTGTTAAATTGGAAATATTGGTGTAATATTATCTCAATAGTGTCCCAACACTTTAAGCTAATATTCGTCAATATTGGACCAATATTGTATATCTTGGCATTAAATTGGAAATATTTCCAATGTAGTCCCAGTGTTAGGCAAATAATGGGATTACAGTGGCCTCCAATATTGGCTAATCTTTTCATTACAATAGCGCGCCAATATTGGTGTCACATTGGAAATATTGGCGTAATATTATCTCAATATTGTCCCAACATTTTAAGCTAATATTCGTCAATATTGGACCAATATTGTATATCTTGGCATTAAATTGGAAATATTTCCAATGTAGTCCCAGTATTAGGCAAATATTGGGGTTACATAGGCCTCCAATATTGGCTAATCTGTTCATTACAATAGTACGCTAATATTGGTCTTAAATTGGAAATATTGGCGTAATATTATCTCAATATTGTCCCAACACTTTAAGCTAATATTCGTTCAATATTAGACCAATATTGTATATCTTGGCATTAAATTGGAAATATTTCCAATGTAGTCCCAGTATTAGGCAAATATTGGGGTTACATTGGCCTCCAATATTGGCTAATCTTTACATTTCAATAGTACGCTAATATTGGTGTTACATTGGAAATATTGGCATAATATTATCTCAATATTGTCCCAACATTTTAAGCCAATATTGGGCCAATTCCGTCAAAATGTCCACTTTTTCACATTGGTCCAATATTGGAGCCATAAAAAGCCAATATTGAGCCAATATTGGATTGCTACTGGGGTTCATACGGGTCGTAGATAAGTTTTTTTCACAGCAGACATTTGAACAGCCAGCACTTGATTAAGCCCAAAACGGACAACAATATTATATCTCCTCCCAGAGTATGAGATGATGAAAAATTAAAAATGAACTAATTTTGCGTACCTTCCTTATGTTACGGTACTATTTTAGTAGTATATTTTATATTAAAAATGAATTCGTTGAATCAACACGGTTGCGAAACAGAATACATAAAATTTAATCCTGTAAGCTGGAGAAATTAGATCGCAGCCAATTAAAAAATGCAGAGCAAATGACTGCGGACTATACTCAACAGAATAACATTGGCTAAGTTACCAGGGAACGCACTGTATGCAAATTCAGTATATGGTTGCATCATATTTCGCCAGTTAATGTAGAGCAATGGACAATCAGTTAATGTAGGGCAACTTCTCTATTTTGTAAAGACCTTTAAATATCGTATATATTGCATATGGCCGTCGCGACTTGCAAGTCTTATCCGGACTGAGAAATTATTTCGTAATCCGTGAACCTAGCACACATTTTGAATAAATTTAATTGAGTTTTTTACTATTTATGAATGAGGTTCTAATATAAATGAACAGCATTTAAGGAATAATTTTACCAGCGGCGTGTTGACATGTTTTCTAAAATGAAATTCATATTTCTAATTTATTCGTACAATTTATCCAAATTTTAACTGTTTATTTAATTTTTCTTATCTTTATTTAAAGTATGTTTTAATATTCACAAGCTGTGGTGCTCGCAGCTAGCGGTTAATTTTTTTTATCTATCGGATTTCAAGGGTGACTTTTTTAGCAGCCACAGCTAAAATTAGATACGCCAGAAATCTGCGAACAATAAATGCTGAATTAATTCATAAAAAGGAAGATTGTATTTTCAATAGGGTCGCTTTTTACCATAGGCAAGGTAAGCAAATGATGCGGAACCGTAATTATTAAGGGAATTATTTTTTCCTTTATTCCATCCAAATTTCGTATAATTTTTTGAAATCCTGTGCTAATAGAATATTTGCCTAAGGCTGCATAGTTGAGAACTCAGCAATGCAGCCTTAGGCAATTTAGTTCACAGTATTTAACGCAATTTTACATTCTGTACAATATAGAATGTGTTATATGCAGGAAAGGTATTGTAATATAGTGGAGTATTCGAAATCGAGTTTTTGTTAGATTTACCTGTTTTGTGGATGTTAGAACACAATTAAACCATTTTAGGGATAGAGCTATTTATCTATATATGCATGTGGGTTGTGCCTATCCGTGCAATTAAAATGTAATGTACCTATGTATCAACAATAACTTACAAACTATCTAGTTTAGAGGAATGTTGCAGTTGGTGATTTACTCTGGTGACTGTTAAATTTTCGTAAAAATTAAAAAAAAAGAAATACTTCTTATTTATATTATCTCTCTAAATAAAAACCTGTAAGTTATACGTAACCATAATTAATTTAATATTAATTAATAAAGTTTTGCATTGGCAGTACGGACAAAGATTTAATGAGTTGACCTGACTAGTCCGTAATTGCTGGTGGCAGAAACGTCACGACTACAACAAAAAACGGTAGACTACATCGTTGGTTAGAACACTTGGGGTAATATAGACCTTGATATATGCTTTATTTATTACTTTCCTTATATACAATAATGTATAAGGAAAGTATTGTGACGGGGTCGAAAATTCGAATTCGAGTTTTTGGCGGGAGAGCACGTTTCAAGCATCCCTGATCACGAATCGAACACTTTTGAGGTGGTGTCTGTGTGTGTGAAAGTATGTGTGTGTGTGTGTGCGCGTGTGTGTGTCAGTGAGTCTGCGGAGACGATATCTCACGAACGAATGGAGCGATTCGAGTGAAATTTGGTACAAAAATTACAATCCGCGAATACTGGAAGCCTATTGTTTCTAAATACAATCGAATGTTCAGAACCTCCTAAATTTCCGAGCGAATTTTTGAAAAAATCATAAAAAAATCAAGACCTATAATAAAGTTATGCAAATAGACATTTCTTATGCAATTTTTCTATAGAAAACGATTGACAAAATCTTTAGAAAGCTAGAATGAACCGTTCTCGAGATATTGCATATATTTCAAAAAAATTATCCAAAAATTATATCAAATAAAAAAAAAATATTTCCTATTGAGAAACATGTTCACTTTTCATATGTAATATCATGCGATAAAATTGGTGACATCATTCTCATGGATCCTAGCTCGTTTCATTCATGAAAAAAGATACTTTAAGTAATACTTTTGTATTTGAACGCCAATAGCCATTTATCTGATATAAGAATAAATTATTTACCCGTCCATAAGGCTTGGCGAAATTTTGATGACGAATTTGGCGGAATGTCGCCAACTTGGCGATCTTTTAAGTGTTACCAAATCAAAGAAAATCTTGCCAAATGGATAAAAATGACGCTAAATCAATGAAAATAACGACTATTTGACGAAAATTCAATATCTTGGAAAAAATATATCTACCATAAGAATAACCTATTTTGTTTTTACTGTAAAAGTAGTAAATCCATTGCATTATATAAGGAAAGTCATGTGCTGCCCACATCAGATTTTTTTTTAATGTCCGGGCATTTGATAATCTAATTATTCGCTCATTTTTATCCGCTGGATGGTGAACCATTTTGTCGTCACATGGCTTTGTCCTGACGCACCACGGAAGGCAGAAGCATTACTACGGACACCACAACTTCTATGTCCTCTGGTGGGATTTAAACCACAAATCGACAATCAAAAGGGTACGAGCAAATGCTTACCTTTATATTTCTCACCTATCGGCCGTCAAGCGTTAGTGTTGATTCTTTCTGCGGTGTTTATTTTCTACTTACCTGCTGGCCGCTGATACATATACACAATCATTCAAATTGCAAGAGGCGTGGAATTTCACAACACACATGACACAATTATATTCTGTGTTAAATTACTCATTTTATTTACATGTAAAATCATATACACATTTTATCCACGCTGTCATTATATTTAGGCATTTTTTAATCGTTCAAAAAGGTGGGCCTTTTACCCTAGCTACTTATTAATTTTCTAGAAGTATCATCAAATGTCAAACATATTTAATTAATTTTATTTCTTTTTGTCCAGAGAAGAAGACAGGAGATGATGTGTTATAAAGTGAATAGGGAGCGATAAAAAATTGAAGTTCACCATTACTAATGTGTACTTTCAGTGTTTCTGGAGCGATCAGCGATGTATTTGGTGTACCACTGTATCGTGGACTGGACATCATTTGTCATCTATATACTTTCTAGTTTTTGGACTAACTAAAATCATTGCCACATCGCGAGAGTTATTCTGCAAGTGAAGTGATTTTTTGATGCTGAGCGTTCTGGTCCATATTAGGAGAGTATAACATTATGTTTTGGTCCCTCGTTCTTAGCTCGTCAGGTCATTTGCCCACTGATTTGCCAGCTTCGAGCATTGCTAGTGGAATGATTTTGGGAGACTCCAGCTTTGTCTGTTAAGATATAGCCGATATACGAAGGTCACCGTTTCAGCCCCATTGCCTTCCATAAATTTGACAATAAAGTTTATGTTGCTAGATACTATAGTGTAATCTCCTGTCTGGCTGTTTTCCTGTTTCTGCACACACACCCCTGTTAATCCTTCCATTGATTATGAAGTTCGCGATTTCAATGCAAGTACTCAATTTTGTACCACACTTACAAACAGAGCGGTTCTCAGCTATTGCAGTCATGAACAATTACGATTAAAATGTGAATTTGTTAAATGCAATAAGAAATGTCTTATTGTTGATTCTTATTGTTAGACCTTTTAGCATGCTAACTGTCTGTTTAATTGAAGTAATGTAATTTGTTTAAGTGCGCACGCTCAACTGCAAACACCTAACTGAAAGTGAACAAAGTGTTCACATCTGTTCTTTTTTTTAATCCAAAAAAAAAAAAGTTCAATTGTCATATGTTTCTTAGGAAATACGTCTCATTTCACCTGCATATCATTCATATCATACGCGTTAGATTTAAAAATATGTTTAGCTATATGCGCAAAAGAAATTATTTCATATACCATTCCTACTTTTTATTAGTGTTTTTTACGTCTGTGTTTTTTGCATGTGTGTAAATAATTTTTTGTTCCATTTCAAAAATTCTGTTTAGAAATTCTTATTACGAGTTGCAGTACAGAAAATTGGGAATAGATTATTGAAATTGAAAACTACAATAATTATAAAGATGTTTAAAATCTTCGTTTGAAGCAGCAACTAACACATATTTAACAGTATCGACCGGTTTCGACGGAAAAAAGCAGCATTTTCCGTCAGAACAAATACGATGCGCAACCTTTACTTGTGAGAGTTAAATCCATAACATATGTTCGAAAAGAAAAAGTGACTGAAGAAGGAAAAGGGGGTTGCCAAAGGCAAGAAGACAAAAAAGAAGTACAAATCCTTGGAGGATATAAATACGAAAAATGAGTACAACAGAAAATGAAGGACCTTACTGGATTTTGAAACTAGAATCGTTCCGACATATGTTGCCGAATTAGATCAGACGTGTGAAGATTGCGTTTCTTGTTTGTTCTGACGAAAAAGGCTGTATCTTGCTTTGGTAACGGGTCGACACTATTCATTTTGTGTTATATGTTGCTTTAAATGAAGTTTTAATAGTTTTATTACATTAGCGTTAGTTTGAGTTGCATTTATAAGTGAAAATATGATGTGGGGAACACATGATTTTACATATAAAGTGCAATGAACTTCTTTCTTTCATAGTTAAAAAAGGATGTATAAGCTCACCGGCACAATATTTTAACGCTGAATTGCATATTTGGCACTTTTCGAAATCGCTGTTTAAAATCAATAGGCTTCAAGTACCCACCGAGTGTAATTTTTGTACCAAATTTGGTTCGAAACGCTCCATCGTTCGTGAGATATCGTTTGCACACACACACACACACACACACACATGGGCACACACATCCCCTCAAAAACGTTCAATTCGAGCTTAGGAATGCTTGAAATGTATACCTCCGCCGAAAACTGGAATGCGAATTTTCGACCCCGTCATAGTACTTTCTCTATACATTATATTACTATATAAGGAATGTAATATATCGATGATTATGAAATAGATGATTATACAGATCAGCGCTTCTCAATCTTTTTGAAGTCGGGGAACACTGAACTCTGAAGTCGGAAGAAATAAAATGATTTCTTATCCAATCAAATTATTCAGTGTTTAACAATGGAAAATATTTTTCAAAATTTTCTTCTATTGTTGTTAAATGTTCGATTATTAATTCGGCCTACGGTTTGAGAAGCACGGATATAGATGATTATGAGTTGAAAGAGAGCTCTGATTTGAGTCATTATCTTTCCACTATAACGAAATTTATTTTCCTGTAAGGAAAGCCATGTCTTGCATATATCATATTTTGTAAATTTCTAATCCAGTGATTCTCAACCAGGGATTCCCGGAACTCGTAACTCAGTGAGACTATGCGCGTGGTTCTGAAAAAATTGCAAAAGCTCACAAAAAAATGCAAATTTTCACCGTTTTTGTATTTGAGTAAAAAATTCTAGTTATTAAAGTTTTAACACAGAATAATTATTAAGGTTTTAAGGTTTAAGGACCTATTAATATAACAACGAAGCATTTTTAAAAGTTTCACTTGGTTAAATATTCGAGCGATCGTCAAAATGTGAGTTTTCAGAAACATTCTGTCAAATTAGAGTTTTTCACGGAAAGAAGCATTGTGTTGAAGCGGGGGTATTTGTAATGGACATTGATGTAAATAAACATTGCCGTAATGAATATTGCCGTTACTCCCGCCATCTACTAATAAGTTTGCAAGATAAAAAATTTAAAAAAGAAATAAAACAATAATAAAAAAAATGTTGAACCAGATTTTGCTTAATCACAATCACACGAAAATGTGAATGTATCATAAAACACTGCAATATGACTCGTTTCTTATTTAACAATTTTATGAAAAACATTATATTAACTCAAAATCACTACAAAATATACTACAGGCAATGTTTGTTTGTAAATAGTAAGCTGTATGTGAAATTAAAATGATTGTTATATTTGTAGTACCAATAATTAATAAATAGAAATAAGTACTAAATAATTTTGTAATATTTTATTCAAAAATATTATTTAAAATCATTATTAATATAACAAATATCTACTGCTTTACACGTGTATTTTTACTTTCCCTGCAATACATGGTAATGTATAGGGAAAGTATTGGAATCATGTCGAAAATCGCAACTCGAGTTTTCGACGAATCTCCACGTTTCAAGACCTCTAGAATACGAAAAAACCATTTTTAGCGTGACGTCTGTGTGTGTGTATGTCTGTCTGTGCAGATTTTGTATCCACTCTAACTAAAAAACTAATGGATCGAATTTCACAAAATTTGGTAGGTAAGTCACTTGTGAGCGAGTCTGGTGCTGATTAGTTTTGGGTACGATTTGGAATAAAGGAACCCGCCTTTTTTTGCGAAATGGCCCGCAAAAGCTTGTATCCACTCTAACTGAAAAACTACTGGACCGAATTTCACAAAATTCGGTAGATGAGTCACTTGTGGGTTATCCTGGTGCTGATTAGATTTTGGTACGATTCGGAAAAAAATAACCTGCCTTATTTTGCAAAATGGCCCGCAAAAATCGTCAAAATATGAACTAAAGAACTAGGTATACTCAAATATATCCATTAAATGATCGTTTAATACGTAATTTTTAACGACAAACAGAATAAGACCAACCCCATTACACTAGGGCTAGCCGTTCTCGAGATATTTTAGTTTTCCGTATTTTCTCTACGCCACCTTTGAAAATAAGTCCGGTTACCGAATGAGAACGAAAATTGAATTAAAAGCGAAATAAATTTAATTAAAATAAAGAGAACGTTAATATAAGTCTGCAGGGAAAGTCATGTGCTGCCCACATCAGATTTTTTAATTTGCTCTTGTAGAACCTAATATGTGTGAGCTAATTAGGGGATTATTATAAAAAGCGTCGCCAAGTTGGCGATATTTCACCGAAATAAAAGCCGAGCTTGATAAATTTTTCGCCAAACGTTACAGAGAGGTGAAGAGAAGGGGTTTTCTTATATATGAATAAACAACTCTAGGCCGCAGATCCCCAATGTGGGGCATAGGTTCGAACTTGGAACCTTTAGATTGTTGATCCCGCGCTATACAATCAGGCCCAAAAGAATTCCGAAGAGGCCGAGGGAATAATCGGGAATGTCTTTCATAGCAGTGAGTGACGCAATGCTGCAGTCCCGCCACACAACTATTGACGAATTTTTGGAAATCAAAATACAAAACTATTATACAAACTTCCTTTCTCTTGAATGAAACAAACTAGATCGACGGAAATGATGTTAGCTCATTTATCGCACTATATTCCATATGAACATATTTCACGATTGTTAATACTTTTTATAATTTCATGTAATTTTTTTGGCATAGTAATTATTTGGAAAACGTGTAATATCTCTAAAACGTTTATGCTAGCGTTCTAAAGTTTATATCGTTCGTTATCCAATAAGAAATTACATAAGAAACGATCCTTTGCGTAACATTATTAAAGGTACTGATTTTTTAGCTATTTTTTGAATTTTCATTAGAATATTTGAGAGTTTTCCGAACATCCGATTGTCTTTAAAAAACAATAGGCTTCCAGTATTCGCTGATTTTAATTTTCACCAAATTTCATTCGAATCGCTCCATTCGTTCGTGAGATATCGTCATACACACACGAACATACATTGCCTGAAAAACGTTCAGAATGTCAGTTCAAGGATGCTTGAAACTTGCTCTGCCGTCGAAAACTTGAATTCGAAATTTCGACCCACAATACTTCCCCTATTCATTATACTATATATGTAGGGAAGTAAACTGTTTGGGAATCACTGTGCTAATTCTTCTTGTTCTTTTTAACCAAATTATTCTCTTTTCAACAACGTACATTAAGCTAGCACCTGAACACGAAACAAGGTTCTTATTCCTTAAAAAAAAATCTGATGTGGGCAGCACATGACTTTCCTTATATAATGCAATGAATTTACTACTTTTACAGCAAAAAAAAAAAAAAAAAAGTTATTCTTATAGTATATACTTATATTTTTTCTAAGATATTGGATTTTCGTTAATTAGTCGTCATTTTCATCGATTTAGCGTCATTTTAATTCATTTGGCGAGATTTTCGTTAATTTGGCAACATTTAAAAAACTCGCTAAGACAAACCGCCAAATTCGTCGCCAAAATCTCGATGGACGGAGAAATAAGTTTTTCTTATAGCAGATAAATGACTATTGGTGTTCAAATACAAATGTATTACTCAAAGTAACTTTTCTTATGAATGGAAGGAGCAAGATCCACGAGAATAATATCGCCCAATTTATCTCATGACATTACATATGAAAAGTGAACATGTTTCTCAACAGTTAATATATGTTTTTTAATTTATGGGATTTTTTAATCAATTTATTTGAAAAATGTGCAATATCTCGAGAACGGGTCATGCTAGCGTTCTAAAGTTTATGTCAATCGTTTTCTAAGAAAAAATTACATAAGAAATGTCTATTTGCATAACTTTATTAAAGGTTTTGATATTTTGATGATTTTTTCAAAATTTCACTCGAAAATTTAGGGGAGTTTTGAACATTCGATTGCGTTTAAAAACAATAGACTTCCAGTATTCATGGATTGTGATTTTTGTACCAAATTTCATTCGAATCGATCCATTTGTTCGTGAGATATCGTCTCCAAAGGCTCACTGACACACACACACACACATACTTTCACACACACACAGACATCACCTCAAAAATTTTCAATTCATGATCAGGGATGCTTGAAACGTGCTCTCCCGTCGAAAACTCGAATTCGAATTCTCGACCTCGTCACAATACTTTCCTTATACATTATGTATATAAAGAAAGTAAAAACAACTAATTAGCTTAACGTTTGACATGGAACTGCCGCATGTAATACATTGTATCATAATGTAACATCATTATATAAACATTGGACAGCAATTAACATATTCCTCGCTACTACAACCCCAGGACCACCCATTGCAACCGATAGCTATCTACCTTATTACGTCCCTTGATGAGCATTCTTCTAATTTCGGTGACTTCTGCTTATTATTCCAATTAATTCTTCGAGTGGAAACTTTAGCATCGGCACCAGTAATAGAACTTTTGGAATTGTGCGAGGTGATGTCTCTAAATTCTCCCCGCACAGGATAAAAAAGAGAGGGAGAGCATGAGAAAGGGATGGTGAGACAGAACATGTTAGAATGTTCTTTTTTGAGAGAAAGTTCTTAATGAGAAAAGAAAATCTTGTAGCAAGGTTAATAATGTCAGAAAAAGAGCAAAATTAATAAATATCTTTTAGGGATGAAGAGCATATTATTGCAAATCGGTATAATAATAATAATAATAATAATAATAATAATAATAATAACAGCAATAGGGATGGCTTACTTGTTAAGGTGGTATAGGCACCATAAAACTGAAATCATTTATTTTAATTTTTCAGATTTTGTAGTTTGTCTACTGTTTCTAAAAATAGAGAGAATATTAAATTTGTGGTCCACTGCATCTTTGACAAATTAGGCAGATATCACTATTATTATTATTAATATTGTTGTTAATAATAATAATAATAATAATAATATTAATAATAACAATGGTACTGATACTAATACTAATAATAATGATAATATTTATAAGTATAATAACAGTAATGTAATATTAATAATAATAAGAAGAATCAAAATATTAATAAGGATAATAACAATAATATAATAATACTAATAACAACAACAACATGGAGATATTTTGTAATGTTTGGTCGAGCTGGGCCTTTCAAAGGTTTTGAAGTTTGTTTATTATTCTGAAAATACTAAATATGTGTTCTACTTACAATAAATCAACAAGAGATAATAATAATTATTAATATTACAACAATAAGTTCCGCTCCATTACGAGAGAAGATGTTTTTACTTTCCTTATATAAAGTATAATGTATAAGGAAAGTATTATGACGGGGTCGAAAATTCGAATTCGAATTTTCGACGGGACAGCACGTTTCAAGCATCCCTGATCACGAATCAAACACTTTTAAGGTGATATCTGTGTGTGTGTGTGTTAGTGGAGACGATATCTCACGAACGAATGGAGCGATTCGAATGAAATTTGGTACAAAAATCACAATCCGTGATAACTGGAAGTCAATTGTTTTAAAACACAATCGAATGTTCAAAACCCCCTTGGAATTTTCGAGTGCAATTTTGAAAAAATCACCAAAAACTCAAAACCTTTAATAAAGTTACGCAAATAGACATTTCTTATGTAATTTTTCCTTAGAAAACGATTGACAAAAACTTTAGAACGCTAGCATGAACCGTTTTCGAGACATTGAACATTTTTCAAATAAATTTATCAAAAAATCCCATAAATTAAAAAAAATATTAAACATGCTCACTTTTCATATGTAATATCATGCGATAAATTTCGTGACGTCATTCTCGTGGGTCCGTTCATGAAAAAAATATTTTGAGTAATACTTTTGTATTTGAACGCCAATAGTCATTTATTTGCTGTAAGAATAACTTATTTCTCCGTCCATAACGCTTGGGGGAGATATTGGGGATGAATTTGGCGGAATGTCGCCAACATGGCGATTTTTTTTTAAATGTTGCCAAATTAACAAAAATCTCACCAAATGGATAAAAATGAAAATAACGACTAATTGACGAAAATTTAATATCTTGGAAGAAATATAAGTATCTACTATAAGAATAACCTATTTTTTTTCACTAAAAGTAGTAAATTCATTACATTATATAAGGGAAGTCATATGCTGCCCACATCAGATTATTTACAATTGTTTTGTATTTTGATGATAAAGAATTCACTAATAACCATTCATTTTACTTGTTACTAATTAAATCTCAATTACATTTTGATGAAGATTTTGTACGGGAGTATGAATAAGTCGTTCTATTTGAACTAATAAGTTGCCAAAAGCGCCAAATTTTAGTGTACGTGTCTCAAATTCAATCCCAAAACTTTGTGCGGTGGATCTTGTACACTATTACTTCGCAGAGAAAAAAGTAAAGTATTTGGCAATATGAAGGGAGAGTCATGTGCTGTCCACATCGGACTTTTGAGATTTGTGATTAGTTACTGAGCTGAAATGATATAAATTCAATCCCAAAACTTTACCTTAGATCTTGTATGTCATTATTTCGCTGAGAAAGAAGTAAAGTCATTGGCATGATGAAAGGATTGTCATGTGCTGCCCATACCCGATTTTTGTGATTTGCGTTTATTGAGCAGAAATGAAATAAATTGTCTTAATTTCTCTGCGAAGGCAAATTAACGAAAGTAAAAGTCAAATTCGACTCTATTAAAAAATATTGTCTCCAACTGGGTGCTGAAAAAACTATAGAATACAAAAAAGAGGAGAGGGGGGGGGGTCTAGAATTAAATCAGGGCAGTCTGTCACTTTCATACAATGCCCAAAACATCAAACATCACCCAGATCAGAAGAACGCATCTTAAAGATCAGTCAACCGGAATGGGAAATCACAAAAATAATAATAGTTAAAAAAAGATTCGAACAGGGGAGGTCTTCGGACGGCCAATTGACGCCTGGCTATTCCCCTAAGGCCTGTAGGAAGGAGGAGGGGGGGTGACCTTCAACTGCCAAGATCTATGACAGGTATTGGAAGCGTGAATTTTGAAATCTTGACAGAGATCACTTTTATCTCGATGTGGGTTTGTAGCGTTCGATTGTCGCTGACACCGATCGCTTACAGACCGTGGAAAGAGTTTTTTCTCTCTCTCTCTCTCTTTCAGGTTGAGTCTGTATTTTTGAGGAATATGTTTTGTTATTGGGTTTATATGCATTGCTACCGAAAGATGTGCTTCAAAACAGGTGGCGCCGAATCAAGCAGAGAGTTCTTGTGTGCTGAAGCGGTCAGGATGTGATGGGATGCTGTAGTATTGTGCAAAATTGCGTGAGGTTTTGATCCGAATGCGTGTGGTTTTTCTGCTCTGAATAAAATTCTACTTTTCTTTATGCCGTTTTGCGTATGTAAATTTAACATACACGCTGTTCCGAAAAGACTGATCAGGCTGATAATTTTTGACCAGTTAGTGCTTTTACAATCAATTGAAAAACTGTTTTAATTCGAAAGAGTAATTATATTAAAACAGTTTCAAAGCTGTATGACGTATTAGCATAAAAATACAAAAATTAACTTTTTATACAGCCCATCCCCTTAGCGAAGAAAGTTCGGTTACTGAAAAAAAAAAAAAAAAAATCAGAAGTCCATTAAAATTTGATGGTTCTATTATGTAAAAAACTCATGGTGATATTCATGAGAGAAATTTTTGGGGTCCGTACATCAATTAAAAAATGGTTTTAAAAAAAACAAATACTCAAAAAGAACTAAAGCCTTATTTTGTGGAAAGTCCCTAGTTTTTTTTCGAAAGCATCTTGGCAAGAGCGTTGTTTTCGGTGTAAATCAGAAATTTTGTTTTATTCCCCACTCTTTGATTTAATGTACAAATGACAAACTAGCTATGATTGATACATTAAAGTTTATAAACATTTTTTGAAAAATTGGATATTTTGTCCTAAATGGGAAGTATAAAAAGTTAGATTTCGTATTCATATGAAATGCCTCCAACAGTTTTGAAAGTATTTTAGACATACTTTTCTTACGGTTCAAAACATTTTTCCGATTGGTCTAGCCCTAAGAGTTCAAAATTTATAAGCTTGACCAATCTTTTTAGAAACACCCTTTACAAAAGGAGAAACTCCGTGCACGTTTCCAGAGGTATCGAATGTGTACGCAAATGCGTAGATAGATATTTTTAGATTGTAGCAAATACTTTTCAGCCAAAATACAAATGTCTTTTCTTTAATGCAAGGGTCCCAATCTACGGCCGACGGACTGGGTTTATTTGACCCGCGGATACCATCACAATTTTTTTTGTATAAGTTTTTAATTTGTAATTAAAAAATCTGATGTGTGCAGCATATGACTTTCTCTACATAATGCAAGTACTTTACTTCTTTTAATGCAAAATAATGACGGAAAAGATCCACGTCGCAATATTTTTAACGTTGAAAAGTACACTGACATTGTGCACTTTTCTAGGTGACAATATGCAAAATTATTTTGAAGTACCCAATTCACTTATATTTCGCTCACATATAACATGACAATTGTAAATATTGCTGGCATATTCTAAGCAATATGCTTCATTATCATAAAATATGCTAATTATTATAAATTGACTTCATTTTCGTAACTTTAGCGTCATGTTTACCAATTTGACGGCATATTCACCAATTTGGCACCGCTTAAAAAAACTTGCTAATTTGGCGATGAGTCTCGCTTGTTTCGCGAAACGAGTCACTAAGTCCGTCTAATTTATCGTCAAGTGTTACATATTTAATGATACTTACTACAATTTATTTTTATGTAATATTTAGATACATTTCTTTAGAAAACGTGCAATATCTCGAGAATGGTTCAAGATATCGTTTTAAAGTTTGTGCCATTCTTTTTATAATAAAATATTACGTGTGACATATTTATTTATTTAACATTATTGAATTTCCGGAGTTCTTTTCAATGATTATTTTCAAAAAAATTATTTAAACATTTGGGTGTGGGTTTTCTCCAACTTTCGATCGCATTTAAAATTAAAAAGTTTTCAGTATTCATGGATCCAGTAATCGTCAAGTTTCCAGTAATCGTACCAAATTACGTTCCAAATGCTCTGTTCGTTCGCGAAATATCGCATCCACAGACTCACGGGTACACACAGTAGCGCACACACATACGTACAAACATGTCATTAAAATCGATCGAATCGACTTCAGGGATGCTTAAGACGTGCTCTTCTGTCGAAAATTCAAATTCGGATATTTGGCTCTGTCACAATACTTTCCTTATACATTATACTATGCATGTAGAGAAAGTAAAAAATGATGGTGCTGAATATGTAATGACGAATACGAAAATGATGGTGTCCTCCTGTATGCAACATACAAAAAAACTTATATACAAAAAATTGAAAATTTAACAGACATTATATTACCAAACAGAGTGAGAAGTTTAATCGTGTTTAAGGAGAATTACATTATAAGTTACCACAAGAACTCAAAGCGATTTTGGTAAACCATTAAAATAATTTTAAACGTGCACGAATCAAAAAAATCTGATGCGGACAGCACATGACTTTCCTTATATAACGCAATGAATTTACTACTTTTACAGTTTAAAAAATTGTTATTCTTATAGTTGATACTTATATTCTCTCCAAGATATTGAATTTTCTTCAATGAGTCGTAATTTTCATTGATTTAACATCGTTTTTATACATTTGGCGAGATTTTCGTTAATTCGGCAACATTTTAAAATGCCGAATTAACGAAACGACATTAAGTTGACGACATTCCGTTAAATTCGTCGTCAAAATCTCGCCAAGCATTATGGACGGAGAAATAAGTTATTCTTACAGCGAATAAATGACTATTGACGTTCAAATACAAAAGTATTACTCAAAGTATCTTTTCTTGTGAATGGAACGAGTTAGATTCACGAGAATGACGTCACCCAATTTATCGTATGATATTACGTATGAAAAGTGAACATGTTTCTTAACAGTTAATATTTTTTTAATTTATGGTATTTTTTGACAAATCTATTTAAAAAATGTGCAATATCTCGAGAACGGTTCATGCTAGCGTTCTAAAGTTTATGTCAATCGTTTTCTAAGGAAAAATTACATTAAAAAGGTCTATTTGCGTAACTTTATTAAAGGTATTGATTTTTTGATGATTTTTTCAAAATTTCACTCGAAAATTTAGGGGGGTTCTGAACATTCGATTACGTTTAAAAACAATAGACTTCCAATATTTACGGATTGTGATTTTTGTACCAAATTCCATTCGAATCGCTCCATCCGTTCGTGAGATATCGTCTCCACAGACTCACTGACACACACACACACACGCGCACACACACACACGCACACACGCGCGCACACACACAGACATCACTTCAAAAATGTCCGATTCGTTATCAGGGATGTTTGAAACGTGCTCTCCCGTCGAAAACTCGAATTCGAATTTTCGACCCCGTCACAATACTTTCCTTATATATTATGTATATAAGGAAAGTAATAGATAAAAATATTCGAAAATGAACAAAACACAATTTTTGGTGCGACTTACAAAATAGTAAACAACAAAATTAGACGATATTTTTTTAAAAGATTATAATATCAGTTTTCGCACAGCACATAAAATAATACAAATGTGAAATAGTCATAACATATTTGAAAAAAATACAAATTTTTTTTATGCACTGCTCATAACATAATAAAGCAACGAAAAATGAATATATACAAGAGATCATTTGAAAAGGAAGATACTCGACTTACAAAAATAGTAAACAACAAAAATAGACGAAAAATCGTTTAAGAATACAACATCATTTTTCGCTTATTACTTTATTAGTGGTTTTGATTTTTTGACAATTTTTTCAAAATTTTATTCGAAAATTCAGGGAGGTTCTGAACATTCGATTGCGTATAAAAACAATAGGCTTCAAGTGTTTATGGATTGTGATTTTTGTATCAAATTGGTTCGAATCGGTCCATTCGTTCGTCAGTTATCGTCTCCACAGACTCACTGACACACACACACAGACATCACTTCAAAAATGTTTGATTCGTGATCAGGGATGCTTGAAACATGCTCTCCGGTCGAATTTTCGACCCCGTCACAATACTTTCCTTATACATTATGTATATAAGGAAAGTAATATTGAAGCAGTTAAAGTCAGTTATTGTGTTGCTAAAATAATTGCCATGGAAAAAAGCGATTTACTGATATCGAATTTGTTAAGAAATGTGTTTTAGCACTAGCTAAAGTGGTGTGCCCAGTTACAGTAAAAGTATTTGCTGCTGTTACTTGTCAGCTTATCCCAGTTAATAGGGGAGTTGAAGATTTAAGATCCGATATGCATTTGCAGCTTAAAGAAATGATGAGTAATTTTACTAATGTTTCACTTACAAATGATGAAAGTGAAGATGTGAGTTATACTGCGCAGATATGGTTTTCTTTCGTGAAATTAATGAGTATGTTGAGGTAAACGAAGAACTAGCAACATTGAAGAATCTGAAGGGTACTACCACGGGTTTCTCTCTCTCTCTTTATATATATATATAAATATATATATATATAAGAATGTCAAAAGAACAAGATGGGAAAGTGCCAACAGGTAAAATATCAAGTGTCCAAGGGGGATTGTGACTTGTGACCCCCTTGTTCCCGGTTATAGCCAACTATTACTCCTAGGAAGCACTCCCGGAGCCGATGCCTTCCTGTTGCCAAGTTTCCATGAAACGTCCAAGCAAAAGACATATACCAGGAGTGGAAGCATAGACCAAGAGGATATTAAATATATATATATATATATATGTAGGGCAGTTAAAAATAGTTTAATATTATGGTTAATTTTGATATAGGTATAAAAGAAAAATAATTTAACACATCACCCTGCTTATGATGAGTTATGAGTAGGTAAGAACGGACGTTCACTGACAGGTTACGGTGCAGATGACGTCATCGGGAGGAAGTATGACTCATTGAGGAGAAAGTGTTGGGAAATGAAGAATGAGATAACCTCATCATTTAACTTTAGATCAAACGAGGGAATATTTGAACTGATAACGTAACTTGTACTTTAGACCGGCTACTCATGAGGAGATGAACCTTTGGCGGTCTATGACGGATTGACTATACTTAGCTGTCCTGACGTACTTAACGTCGCCCCCTAGCGAAAGTTTGGGCGGGTAATGATGATTTGGAGGCTGCCATCTATCGGGCGTTTTTTAAAGTTTTGAATTTAAAAGGACATATTCGCTGGGTACGAGCAGAGGCCCGAACCCGCAATCAGTTGATTGCTAGCAAGACGCGCATAGCCACTCGGCCAAGATGTCTTAGCGGATGCGCAACTATGAATGAAATCTGTTCTGCGAGTTAGAATGGTGGATGTTTTCGGTAGAATGGATGATGGATTAAATATGAAAGAGTTTTATGAAAATAGTCAGTATTTTGCGGATACAAGAAATGGTGTTTAATATGTTAATTTTAGTAGGTGTTTTGGGGGAAAGAGGGATACCAATTGATTTTAAATTTAATGATGGGAGCGAGTGTTTGGAACGCAGAGAATACAAGACTCTATCGTGTTAATTGTATTTAAAGAAACAGTTATTTTTTTAATTAAAATTTAGTTAAATAATCTGCATAACACACAGAACGAGTCTTTTTAAACTTGGTACAACTCGATGTTCCATGGGGCTTCTAAAATTTCATTATTTTATTGAAATGCCTGATATTTTTTGAATGAATGGGAATTTAAAGATATGTTTTTAATGTTTTAACGGGTTTAAGACTCTGCAGTTTTGAGAACTATGGGATATATTTTTAACGCTATAGGTTTTTACTTTCCTTATATACATAATGTATAAGGAAAGTATTGTGACGGGGTCGAAAATTCGAATTCGAGTTTTCGACGGGAGAGCACGTTTCAAACATCCCTGATCACGAATCAAACATTTTTGAGGTGATGTCTGTGTGTGTGAAAGTATGCGTGTGGGTGTATGTGTGGGTGTCAGTGCGTCTTTGGAGATGATATCTCACGAATGAATGGAGCGATTCGAATGAAATTTGGTACAAAAATCACAATCCATGAATACTGGAAGCCTATTGTTTTTAAACATAATCGAATGTTCAGAACGCCCCCCTAAATTTTCGAGTGAAATTTTGAAAAAATCATCAAAAAATCAAAACTTTTAATAAAGTTACGCAAATAGGCATTTCTTATGTAATTTTTCCTTAGAAAACGATTGGCATAAACTTTAGAACGTTAGCACGAACCATTCTCGGGATAGTGCACATTTTTCTAATGAATTTATCAAAAAATCCCATAAATTAAAACAAAAAATTAATTGTTGAGAAACATGTTCACTTTTCATATGTAATATCATGCGATAAATTAGGTGACATCATTCTCGTGGATCTAGCTCGTTCCATTCATGAGAAAAGATACTTGGAGTAATAATTTTGTATTTGAACGCCAATAGTCATTTACCTGCTATAAGAATAACTTATTTCTCCGTCCATAACGCTTGGTGAGATTTTGGCGATGAATTTGGTGGAATGTCGCCAACTTCGCGACTTTTTCAAATGTTGCCAAATTAACGAAAATCTCACCAAATGTATAAAAATGACACTAAATCAATAAAAATGACGACTAATTGTCATTCAATATCTGGGAAAGAATATAAGTATCTAATATAAGAATAACCGATTTTTCTTACTGTAAAAGTAGTAAATTCATCGCATTATATAAAGAAAGTCCCTTGTTACTCACATCAGATTTTTTAAAATTGTATTCATTAAAATGTAATGACACATTTACATTTCGTAAATGACCTGGCGAATGTTTGGAAGCACAGAACATGCAAGGCTCTATGGTGTTAAATTTTTTTTGACTAATTGATCATATTAACAAAAATCTGATGTGGGCAACACATGACTTTCCTTATATAATGTACTGAATTTACTACTTTTACAGTACAAAAAATAGGTTTTTCTTATAGTAGATATTTATATTCTTTCCAAGATATTGAATTTTCGCGTATTAGTCGTCATTTCCATTGATTTAGCGTCATTTTCATTCATTTGGAGAGATTTTCGTTAATTTGGCAACATTTCAAAAAGTCGCCAAGTTGGCGACATGCCGCCAAATTCGTCGCCAAAATCTCGCGAAGAATTATGGACGAAGAAATAAATTATTCTTACAACAGACAAATGACTATTGGCGTTCAAATACAAACGTATTACTCAAAGTATCTTTTTTCATGAATGGAACGAGCTAGATCCACGAGAATGATGTCACCCAATTTATCGTATGGTATTACATATGAAAAGTGAACATTTTCTCAATAGGAAATAATTTTCTTTATTTTATGACTTTTTGATAATTTTTTTAAAAAATGTGCAATATCTCAAGAACGGTTCATGTTAGCGTTCTAAAATTTATGCCAATCGTTTTCTAATGAAAAATTTTATAAGAAATGTCTATTTGCGTAACTTTTTTAGTGGTTTTGATTTTTTGACGATTTTTTTAAAATTTCATTCGAAAATTTAGGGGGGTTCTGAACATTCGATTGCGTATAAAAACAATAGGCTTCCAGTGTTTACGGATTGTGATTTTTGTACCAAATTTGGTTCGAATCGGTACATACGTTCGTCAGTTATCGTCTCCACAGACTCACTGACACACACACATACTTTCACACACACACACACACACATCACTTCAAAAATGTTTGATTCGTGATCAGGGATGCTTGAAACGTGCTCTCCCGTCGAGAACTCGAATTCGAATTTTCGACCCCGTCACAATACTTTCCTTATACATTATGTATATAAGGAAAGTAAAAATTATGAAATGAACAAGGACATATTTTTTTAAACTGACTACAACTTGATATTCCAAGGATAATCCTACGATTTTAGAATTCCGTGTATTGCATGATATCTACTGAATGAATCTTTTTCAGAAAAACTATTCAATATTTAAATACATTTAGCAAATTACACGAGTATGTTTTCTATTAGGATTTGTAAGAGTATCTTATACATTAGAAATTGAGTTGTTGAGACCCAGACCGTCCAACTTACCAGAAAGGTGTAAGGTAACTGTTTGGACGACCGGGAAGTGCCACCCAATTTAGACCGGAACCCAGTGGGGGAGGCATCCACAGGGACCGTACCCTCCTTTCCCTACCACCAACCTCTCGGAAGGACTTACGGACCCACATGTTTAACGTGATCGTACTCTGCATGAACACGGCGGCAGTTGTGGCAGCATGCAAATCCAGCGCGAAAACCACCGGGCTACCGCGCCCGAAATGTGCCAACAGCACGCGGTGTTCCCAGGTGGTCACCCACTCAAGTACTACCCGCGCCCGATGCTGCTTGACTTCAGTGATCTAACGAGAACCGGTGTTTTCTGCACGGTAAAGCCGTTGGCTCATTAGAAATTGAGTGTTACACATTAGAAATTGCATGTTATACATTAATAAGAAGTATTAGAAAAAAAAAATAGTATGCGAGTTCAGACAGTCTCAAGAGCTGTCACTTTCTGCAGTTACACCTTTTAGGACCGTGTTCCCCACCAGCGTGAAATAATTTTCTTAAATTAAATGTTGATTTAAATTAGTTTAAAAATAAACAAGAATTTTAGATTGAAATACTTCCAAAAATGACTTTTTTAAATATATTTATGGTAAGATAAATTGTCATTTAGAATTTAAAAAGTGAATTGCATTCTTGAAAAAAGTATAAAAAATAATGGTTAAAAATTAGATTATTTCACACTGGAAGGGTCTATTTCACATAAAAAGGAACAGATAGTGTTCATTTAAAAGTTCTGACTGTTTCTAAAATCAAAAGTTCTTGTAAAATCAAAAGTAAAATCAAAGTAAATAAATAAAGTAATCAAAGTAAAATCAAAAGTAAAATTCATGAGAAGGTCTTGTAAAATAGCTTCTATAAAAATGATGCAAAGTTGAAAAAAATCTTGAAATTGCCAAGTATTAAAAATATTTGAAAAGGTGTCTAAAAATTCTTGAATAGGTCTTGTGATCCATTGTAATAAACATAAAAAATATATTTTATTTAACCTAATAATATTTCTTTCTTTCCAAAAACTTATCGCATACGATTTTAACGACAAAACCTTCTTATCGCTTTCAAATTCTTCAGCTTATCACTGCGACATCATTATCATACGAATGACCTTGGGAAGAAGGGATTCATACACGTTGAATCTGTTATAATCTTAAAATACATTGTTTTTATTTTCTTTATGTACATAATGTATAAGGAAAGTATTGTCGAAAGCCCAGACCACCCGACTCGTCCGAGGCCTTAGAGCAGCTATTTGGATGGCCGGAAGGAAAGTATAGTGACGGGGTCGAAAATTCGAGTTTTCGACGGGAGAGCACGTTTCAAGCATCCCTGATCACGAATCGAACATTTTTGAAGTGATGTCTGTGTGTGTGTGTGTGTGTGTCAGTGAGTCTGTGGTGACGATAACTGACGAACGAATGGATCGATTCGAACAAAATTTGGTACAAAAATCACAATCCGTAAACACTAGATGCCTATAGTTTTTAAATGCAATCGAATGTTCAAAACCCCCTTAAATTTTCGAGTGAAATGTTGAAAAAATCGTCAAAAAATCAAAACCGCTAATAAAGTTACGCAAATAGATTTTTCTTATATAATTTTTCATGAGAAAACGATTGACATAAATTTTAGAACGCTAACATGAACCGTTCTCGAGATATTGCCTATTTTTCAAAAAAATTATCAAAAAGTCATATAAAATAAAAAAAAATATTTCCTATTGAGAAACGTGTTCACTTTTTATATGTAATACCATGCGATAAATTCGGTGACATCATTCTCGTGGAACTAGCTCGTTCCATTCAGGAAAAAAGATACTTTGAGTAATACTTTTATATTTGAATGCCAATAGTCATTTATCTGCTGTAAGAATAACTTATTTCTCCGTCCATAACGCTTGGCGAGATTTAGGTGACGAATTTGGCGGAATGTCGTCAACTTTGCGACTTTTTTAATTGTTGCCAAATTAACAAAAATCTCGCCAAATGGATAAAAATGACGCTAAATCATTGAAAATGACGACTAATTGAAGAAAATTCAATATTTTGGAAAGAATATAAGTATCTACTATAAGAATAACATTTTTTTTAACTGTAAAAGTAGTAAATTCATTGCATTATATAAGGAAAGTCATGTGTTGCCCACATCAGAATTTTTACTTAATTATCACTATTTAACAACATAGTTTTATTTACATGTTAATGAAGAAAAATTAGTGTTTTGCAAATGGAAAAAGTAAGATACAATATTTAAACAACATAAATTCATAGAAATACACCATATGATCTTCTGACGATCTCATTTTAAATCATGAATACCGCTAAATGTGTAAATGATTAAGGTATATAAGTTTCAATAAACATTTTTTTCTCCTTATGCCTAGGAATTAAGAGCACTCTTAGGGAATTAGAGTATACTTTTCCAAGAAGACTAAGGCCTTAAAATCATAATATTTGAATGAAATTTACCAAATTGCTCGGTACTTACAGGGGTGTAAGACCCTAGAGTGTCATTAATTTAGTGAATTGTTTGAATTTCATTATTTTTAGTGAATTGCTTGATACTTAACGAATGTTTGCCGAAGTGGTAAGGGGGTGCGTTTTCGATATTCCAATGGATCTAAGACCCTAAAGTTTAATTATTTTAGTGAGTTGTTTGGTTCTTGATTCTTAGCGAATGTTTAGGGAAATTGTTCAATATACTTAGCGAATTTTCGGTAAACTATTCTATATTTAAGTGAAATTTACCAAATTGCACGATACTTACAAGGGGTGTAAGACCCTAAAATTTCAATATTTTAGTGAATTGTTTGAATTTTATTATTTTTAGTGAATTGCTTCATACTTAGCGAATGTTTGTTGAAGTGGTGAGGGGTCCGTTTTCGATATTCCAACGGATATAAGACCCTAAAATTTCATTATTTTAGTCAATTGTTTGGTCCTTAGCGAATGTTTTGGGGAACTAGGGATGCGTTTTTAATGTTACATGCGCCCTAAGACCCCTTTATCGTTTAAAATTATGATATTTGAATGAAATTTAGCAAATTGCGCAATACTTAGTAGATGATTGGTGAATAAGAGACCCGTTTTTAATGTTACAGGGAGTCTAAGACCCTTAAATTCGTATATTTTGAAAGTGTCACGAATTTTAGGGGAATATAATGACATTTAGCGATTACTTTTAAGGACATGTAATTGTTAATATTGAATTTAAATGAAAGAGTGGCTCTCTGGGGAAAGTTCAGTACATTCAAATAACATTAAAATATGAAAGATACACAATTACTATTTAAAAAAAAATATGCATGTATATAATGAATTCGATACCTCATTGCGAGACATTGTTGACATAGAATTAGAAATGTCGAGATTTCGCGGCTGTAGGTACACCATAAATCCATTCAATTCTAAACGAACATAGGCAGACAACCAATGGATTGACTTTTTTTTAAGAATATCTGATTTTCTTCAATGTGGAAAGAATTATAGAATTTTTTTAACATCGGACTTAAATGAAAATATGGTAAATGCTTACCAATCGTAGGGAGGAAAGGATGAGCATATTTGAATGCATCCATTTTTTAAAAGTGTGGAAAATGATAGAGCGAAATTGGGATCTACGACAAAATATATACTTCTTCGGGAATGAATCACAATTTAGCAGATTTTTAGGAAACTAGGATTCAGTTTTCAATGATCCTTAGAGTTTTAAACTCACATTCTTTATGAATATTCATACTTTTTAGAGAATGGAATATAACTTAGCATTTATTTTTAATGGATAATAGAATACAATTTAAGAATTTTAACACTAAACATAAATTTCATGAATGTAACTCCTTAAGGTGTAAATATCTTTCATTACGAAAGTTATGAAAGATATGAAAGATCATTGTAGACATTTGATATGATTCGAATAAATTTCTTTTTTTTAATTTTTTAAAAATAGAGATTAGTAAATCCAATACACTTGAATGTATTGATACGTAACAAATGATTACATAGCATTTTTAAATAGCACAAGTTAAAAAATGAGTTGATGAATGTAAATGAGGAGTTCAGTTTGAAAGACAGAAAACATTGAATGAATCTATTCTTCATAAAATACACATTAACCATTATTTGTTGTACACTTAAACAAATAACTTAAAACAATTTTCTTATCGCACATTCATAATCCTCTAATTTGAATGACTTGAAAAAATGTCGATCATACACCAGTAAAAAACTCTTTTCCAGTAAAACTTTCTTTGCTATGTTATAAATGTCAAGGTTTAGAAGTACTTGTTCATGCACACTGTTGTACATTTCTAATGGAGTACTGTGAAGACATTCATGGTAACTTTGATCTTCAATTTGGGCAACACAACTAAATACTTGAAAAGTTGTCTTACATGACATATCACACTGTCTTGAATACAAGAGATTAGATGTTCGAAAGCAAATTTTCTGTCACAGATAGCTGATAGTAGAAAGATTATAGTGTCTTTTATTTTTAATATTTAAGTAGGAAGCCAGTTTATGAATATAATTTTTCGAAGTTTATTACTAATGCTGTGAACACAATTTTTTAAACATGTTATTTGATTCTTATCTAAAACAATATGGCACTGCGTTAGACAAAATTTTGAATCATATAATTGAATTATCTTTTGTAAATGCAGTTTTCCATTGTCATTCAAACAGAACAACTCATTGCGACTGACGAAAAAGGCATCTGCATACAGAGTATTGAATGACCACAATTTTTGAGAAAATTAACTCCACGTAGCAGGTGACAATGTAACACCTTCATGGGTAGACAGTAATTAATTTTGTTCTTTAGGGAGATATTTCATACGCACTTTTAGCTTCCTTTGGCGAAGTTTCAAATATGCATACACACCAAAACCTAAATGCCACCGACGGAGTGTATCTTGCACGGAATCTGAAGAAGTAGTTAGTTCCAGTCGAAACAGATTATGTAGTGGAGGATAAAACTCCGCTGTGTGCTAGAGCACAAGAAAGCAGATCTTAAGTCAAGTTTCTGACCTCGGTGAGGACTTGTGAATTGGCAGTGATATGTGTTTCTGCTGGGGCTATTGAAGACATAAGATAGGTATCTAACCAATCCACCGCAAACTTTGGTGAGGGGGAATTTAATACATCTGAGACAATATCCATAGATTTTATCTCATGTAGGCAGGAACTGACAACTCCACAGTATTTCAACTAGAAATTAGCTGTTCGATTGATGGGATACTTTGAATTTTATACATTATTTGTAGATAGTAGCATCCAAGTATCACATTTGCAGTATAAGATTTATTTTTAAAACACTAAGATCTTAAAACACTATATATTTGTCACAGCTATGAATGAACCGAACCTATCCACTCAACAGCCAAGCTCGTAACGTCTTATCGGTTCATGTCATAAGTAAATCATGTGACCTATATCGAGTGTCGTGTGCAAACATATTACATAAGATATGAAGTGGCTAGAGCTTGTAATTTTCAATGAATTGTACAACATTGGATTGTGCTGAACGCAATTTTTATCCTCATGGGAAAATTTCTACATTATTTTATTCATCTTTGAAATCATAAAATGAAAATATGTACCAAACTTAGTTAAAGTTTATAATTTTTAATCACATAACCATTAAATATTTATATATTTTTATAACCTTAGAGGATATGTTTGCACATCACGCGGAATATACAAAAATAGTTAGAAAAAACATATAAATAACTTACAGAATGAGGTCTTCAACAACAGCCATCCAAACTAGAAATGAACGATATACACACTAAGTGCAGTACTAAAATGAGATCTTATCAGTTCTTATCTAAGATCTAATCTAAGATGATGTCATCGGTTCAAAGTTCACAAGATGACGTCATAATGTACGGCAGATCTTCTTTCTTAATTTTTTAATTACTTATTTTTATATTTATTATGAATAAGTAATTAAATTAATTAAAATTTAATTTAACCGATAGATGGCGCCCTCCAAATCCTCATTACCGACCCAAATTTCCACTAGGGTGCGGCACCTCCGAAAATTCACTTTACGTCACGACTGATAATTATAGTCAGTACGTCATAGACCCCCGAGGAAGAAGGTCGGAGTTCACAGCGCTTCTGTTATCAGTTCAAGGTCGGGCCAAAGTTCAAGGTTACCTCATTACGTCATCAGTCCAAAAGTCATCTCCTCATGAGATGTGCGGCCAAAGTACAAGTTAAGCTATCAGTTCAAATATTCCCTCATTATGTCCAAAGTTCAATGATAAGGTTATCTCGTTCCTCATTTCCCAACATTTCCTCCTCAATGAGCCATACTTCCTCCTCATGACGTCCTCTGCACCGCCGCTGCAATCTGTCAATAAACGCCCCTTTCTTACCTACTGTTATGATTAAAAATATTTAATTGTATATATATTATACCTTAAAAATATTTACTTGTTGCACTCTTTTCTCTAATTTCTCTCTCTTCACTCCTACTCTCTATCTCCCCCTCGCTCTGTTTCTCTATTGGAGGGAGAAGTCCCTCCAACTATTACATACCAAGCTACAATCTTTCAAAATCTCACCCTTTTTCCCTCATACCAGATTTGCTGACATAACTTCCATGCCAGATGCCGACAAAGACGTCATTCTGCGTCAAAATTATTACAATAGTGTTTATTGCTTATTTCTGTTTTGTCATTCTAAAAAATGATAAGTGTTTTTCTGCTATACATCAGGTTTATTAGGTACAAATATTGTGTATATCTTTGTGTTAATATAATAGTTTTTCGTAAAATTGTTAACAAGAAAGAAAGTTTTCGCGGATTCCCTGGCACGGGTTTAAGGAACTCTGGTTGGGAATCATTGCATTAGACAATACGACTGTTTTTTTCACCTATCTGCTTCATCGAGCTTGTATTTAATATTCATACTTCTAACATGTACACTCTTAGATCTTTTTTTACAAAGTTATCGTAATGCTTAAAATAACTTCAACCGCCCTCTATAGCTATTTACATCATTTCGCGGTTGTACCATGTTTTCTTCTGGGAGCGCAACTTTCATTGTCCTTGAATGTATATATATAAATATATATAAAGTAAATATATGAATAACGTAGAATATTTGATGAGATATAGTAAATCGTCATGTGTAAGTCAATTCTTTTTAGTTTTTCAATTTATCAAACTACATTTCAGTTTATAGTACATTGGGAGTGATTAAATGGTCTTTTTTATATAATAGTAACTATATTATAGAACGTATAATAAAATTTTGTAGTTTGAACGCAAATGTAACTAAACACTGAAATATAGAAGATATTTAGAATTAGTACATGGCACCCAACAATATGAAGCAATATATAACGACTCAACCAAGAGTCATTCACCATGTTCGATTTAATATAGCCGCTATCACCCAATCATTACACGGAAAAAACACATCCTGCTTTTGAACGCAGCATCACGTTTAATATTGGAGTTAAAAGCATCAGATTCGGTAGATAACCCCGTCATTAATTCGTGATTTAAACGATATTTGGTCGCGCATAATTTGCGTCAGATGCTCAGTTAGAAAGCCGGCCTAAAAGCATTTAATAGCCAGATAAAAAGATAGTCCTTTCAGGGTACAGTTTTTTTCCGGTTTCAGCGGAAACAGCGATCGTAAGTGCTTGTTAATATTTTGAAGTGATATTTTAATAGGCTCACCAGTTTTATTAATTCTGTCCTTATATTTAATTTAAATAGTTACTACTTGTCACAAATGCTGAGAAATATTGACTGCGGTGGTCTAAAAATGAAAATACTTCATTAACAACACTATACAGTATAAGGACAGTACATATTTATGCGGGCCATGTATGTTCAGTTTGGCCTTCAGATCGTCCTGAACAGTCCTTTTTCTTGAAAGGCCGAACGATTGTGTATGAAACGGCTTTCTGGAAAAGCATTTGGACTGTTGGACTAGGGGATTTTCGCCGGGCGGTGCAGCGGTTGAACTGGCCTGAATGGTGCAGCCTTCCGTTTCAGTCTTCACTCCACTGGTTTGCTTCCGTTACTCATCATCATTTGTGTATTGCCTTTGTTCAAACGCAGACTGAAGATAATGGACCAACAGTACGATCTGTGTGTGTGTGTAGGACGCGGGACAGACAGGCATAGTAGTCACAATTTATCCTATCAGTTCCGACTGAAAGCCAAACTGTAAAGAGTGTGGCGGGCTTTAAACAACAACACAAGATTATTAAGTAACAGCTTAAAACATGCAAGAACCAATTTTGAAGGCAGAGAGAGAGCAAGGTTTTTTACATATTTTTCTATCAATATTTCCTATAGAAAAGAATGATAATACCGGGAAGAATGACGGTAGTATATAGTATACGAGGCAAATTAATAAATTGAGATACTCTGTAGTTTTGAATGGTAACAAAGATAGTTCATATTGAGAGTGATAAGACAAATGCATCCATATACGTCTCTAAGTTTTTGCCAACTTGCAAAAATAAACGTAACAAAGTGTTATGAAATATTTTGAAAGACTAACTTGAAAATAAAAATTTTATGATTGTGATAGAAATAGACATAAACAATGTGAAATACTAGCCATTTACTAGCGAAATGACTAGTGGTCACGAAATGTAACACTTAATAAAAGTTCCTAATATCGAAATTATCGAAAACCGTTTCAAATTTAAGCACAAAAATGCCGCACATTTTATGGTTCTATTATCATGGATATTACGGTATACGAAACAATGTTTCGTCTCCACTAGATGTTGCCATTTTTTAACTTTTTCAGACGAATACATGAATTATAGCGGTTTTTTTTCAATTCTGTGATTTAAAAAATTGTCAACGAACGATTTCGGTACTTGAAACGTAAATCGGTTGCAATAGTTACTATAATGGAATAAAAACTAAATAAATTCATTGATAAAATATAAAAACAAAATGTATGCTGTAACTATAAATTAAAATATCACCTGGAGATTGTACACCAATAAGTTAATTGAGAAAATTTAGGATATTTGTTTTCCATACAGGATGGCATAAAATCGAATTTTGTATTGCCTTGCCGTTCGTGAGTTATAGTTGAAACATAGAGGTGGCTATGGTTGAAAGGAGGTTAGAACAAAAATATCAACGATTTATAAATTTATCAAGAAAAATTTCAAGATTTAAAAATTTCCTCATTACTTATGGGCTAAGTTTCACGTGTATGCAAAATTTTGAGTTTCTACCTCCGGTTAATTTGTGCAATTCATACATCAGCCTTCTGTTTCACTCAGCTGTTTTACATAGAAAAAAAAAATTCGTGATTTATAAATTTTTCTAACAAAACTCCAAGATTACAGATTTTCTCATTATCTATAGGCAAAGTCCCATGTGTTTGTAAAGTTTCAAATTTCTACCTTCAGTAGTTTGCTCTGTGTAAGAGTCCGTCCATAAAAAAATGATAAATAATAATAATAATTAAAATATATATAATAAATAGTGTCCGTCCGTCTGTAAATGTCAGTCAGCTGTAAATATATGACGAATATACGAGGAAGTCCAGTGGAGCTTATTATTCCAGATTTTTTTTAAACTCGTATTCGTAACACACCGAGAAGCACACAATAGGGGCTCTTCCCGTATCATTGCAATCAAAACCTATCTAAAAGCCGTTCAAAAATAATTCTCCACAATTATTCCCCAATCTCTGGTTACATCTATGAGCCCTCTGCCGGTCATTGGTCGTACCAGCCCTGCTAATAGATTTCAAATGAGTCGGCAGAGTCACGATATCATTAGGTTTCGACCATTAGCGGGCCGGTGAGCATTTTAAATGAGGGCCGGCGTGGGTGGGTCCGATTTTCGAAGTTTCACCCTCGCCCGAATTTATTCGTGTTATGCACGCATCGGTTTCCGGTAGAACGCCCTTATGTAACGCGATCGCTGGGAATTAAATGATAACCGCGTTGTGGTGTTGGCATGTATTTCCTTTTGTTTCCAGATGAATTCCGTTTCATTAATACACTCTAAAAATATCTGTTGTGGGCAGCACATGACTTTCCTTATATAATGCAATGAATTTACTACTTCTACAGTAAAAAAAAAATAGGTTACTTTTATAGTAGATACTTATATTTTTTCCAAGATATTGGATTTTTGTCAATTAGTCGTCATTATCATTAATTCAGCGTCATTTTTATCCATTTGCTGAGATTTTCGTTGATTTGGCAACATCTAAAACAGTCGCCGAGTTGGCGACATTCCACCAAAATAGTCACCAAAATCTCACCAAGCGTTACAGACAGAGAAATAAGTTATTCTTTTAGCAGATTGCCGTTCATATACAAAAGTATTAATCAAACTTTTCTCATGAATGGAACGAGCTATGATCCATGAGAATGATGTCACCAAATTTATACAATGATATTACATATGAAAAGTGAACATGTTTCTCAACAGTTAATATTTTTTTTTAATTTATGGGATTCTTTGATAAATTTATTTGAGAAAATGTGCAATATCTCGAGAACGGTTTATACTAGCGTTCTAAAGTTTTTGTCAATCGTTTTCTAAGGAAAAAATAAAATAACAAATATTTATTTGCGTAACTTTATGAAAAGTTTTGATTTTTTGATTATTTTTTCAAAATTTCACTCGAAAATTCAAGGAGGTTCTGAACATTCGATTGTGTTTAAAAACAATAAACGTCCAGTATTCATGGATTTTAATTTTTGTACCAAATTTCATTCGATTCGCTCCATTCGTTCGTGAGATATCATCTCCACACACACACACACACACACACACAAACATCACCTCAAAAATGTTCGATTCGTGATCACGGATGTTTGAAATATACTCTCCTGTCGAAAACTCGAATTCGAATTTTTGATACCGTCACAATACTTTCCTTATACATTATACTATGTATATAAGGAAAGTAAAAATATGGGTAAAAACACAAAAAAACTGGGCTTACTGCCACTAGAATGACGCTTTCAAACATGTCCGGCTTATTCAACCAGCTGCTCATACCCTAGGGTAAGTCGGGTGGCCTGAGTGTTTCACTTTCAAACATGTAAATTTCGAGTTACACACTTAAAAGGTAACTATATCTGTATAAATGTGCTGTCTTATTCATTTATATGAAAATTTCACAAGAAAATGGTATATTTTATTTTACGATGAAAAGAACATTTCAAACAGGTAATTTTACGCACTTGTTTGTCTGCACTTGTTTACCGGCTTAAAAAGGTTATTTAAAAAAGTCTCATTTAAGCAAGCAAACAAGTCTGGAAAATGGACAGCTCATGTTACCTTCTTACCTGCTTAAAATGGGTATATTTAGAGCTTTAAATGAAATATACCCATTATTTCGCATAATTCTTATATAAATGAATAAAATTACACATTCACATAAATATACGTACACCTTTTGGAGTATATAACTGTAAATTTACCTGTTTAAAAGTGTCATTCTAGTGTCAGCAAACACATTGTTTCGTGTGTTTTTACCCATTTTTTTCAGTGTGTAGGAATCCTCAGTTTGATGCTGCGAATACTAGTAAGGGGTAATAAATTCGAATAGTATATGGCTCATGCTTGCAATTCCATTCACAGGTGTACTGTCATGCGTTATCACACCAGACTGGGATTATTTGCATACCAGCCCGCCCTCTAGCTATTTACATCATTTCGCGGTTGTACCATGTTTTCTTCTTGGAGCGCAACTTTCATTGTCCGTGAATGTATATATATAAATATATATAAAGTAAATATATGAATAACGAAGAATATTTGATGAGATATAGTAAATCGTCATGTGTAAGTCAATTCTTTTTAGTTTTTCAATTTATCAAACTACATTTCAGTTTATAGTACATTGCGAGTGATTAAATGGTCTTTTTTTTACAGTAACAAGACCATTAAATGAAATGTATTATTTGAAGGTGATATTTTGTAGTCACCCCCTGATGATTTTACAATTACATTACCTTAAACCTTTGCTCGTCACTCCATTTTTATAATTCGTTTCGTTTTTATAATATTTTTATAAGGTTTATTTCTGGTTTGTCATATTGATGACAAGCATTCTTTATAGTCTTATCTGGTAATAAATTGAATTATTTTGTTTGTTATGGATGATTTGCTATGTCACTTCAAATATTCTACATTAATTGATATATTAACTTATTAATTTCATCTTATTTATATGGTGCAAATAGCGCAAGAAGTAGATATATTTTTCAATGTACAGTTTTTAGTATACTTATGTTTTGTTAAACTTACTAGGTGTTAGGTATACATACTTATTGTATTTAAACTCTTTGATCATTTACATATATATATATATATATATATATATATATATATATATATATATATATATATATATATATATATATATATATATATATATATATATACATATATATACATATATGTATATATATATATATACATATATATACATATATATATATATATATATATATATATATATATATATATATGGTGTCCTAAAAACATTGACCTCGGTTTTTATTCCTTAAATATTGATCTTAGACATATATAATAAATTACAAAGTTGCGTAAAAAGAAAGTACAGAATTTTACGAAATCGATAAAATTTTTCTGGGGATTAAATTTGAAGAAATACAAAATTTAAATTTTTATACGCCCCCCGTACAAAAGCATTTCCAATGAGTAAAATGTGCCCCATACACTAATAAATTGATGTACAAAATTTCAGCATTTTATCATAAAAAGTTCCAGACATATGTTTAAACAAAATTGGTGAGGGATTAATCACAAATTAAAATGTAAACGTTTACAGCAAGAGTGCAAATGATGCAACGCAGAAATGCATCATAGGCATATAATATCTGCCTCTTATCTTTAATGGATCTTTGGCATGGATGGAAAATATTTTGAACAAGCTTTGTAATCTTTGTGTAAAATTATTATTTCCACACAGTGTAGATATTTCTGTACCAATAAATAGCAAAATTATTATTTATTTATGTAATCATTGTTTTCTTTCGTAATTTGTGTATGACCCCTGAAATGCGATCTGCCGACATGATTTTTCCCCTTTGAGCACCCATGTCGCTGCATCGAAAAGTGGTTTAAGGCAGCATTTTCGTCTTTTCGCATCTCTGGAACTTTTTATGATAAAATGCTGAAATTATGTACATCACCTTATTAGTGTATGGGCATATTTTACTCATTGGAAATGTTTTTGTACGGGGGCCGTGAAAAAATTTAAATATTGTATTTCTTAAAATTCAATTCCCTTGAAAATTTTAATCGATTCGTTGTTATTAATATCAGTTAGTACTGTAGCTACTGTACTGTATATACAATTTAAATTCTAATATATGTATATTTGCGCATCTGCCGCTCTTCATGTTTTAAATTATGCTTATTATATATATATATATATATTGTTTGCGGGCTATATTACGCAAAAACTAATAATATGCAGGTTCTATTTTCCATGGATCCGCCAGGTTTTAATAGGTTAAAATGTTCTACTAAACTAAGGTGAGTGTGTCAAAAATGCCATCAAAGAAGTTGAAACATAAAGGCAACTATCGATCATGATGAGTTAAATAAAAGTTTTAAATAAGAAAGATCAATCATGCATAAAGCATTGATTATGAAGAACTTTCCGACTGAAATGCAATTTTATTTAAACATCTGTGAAATGCGATACATTCAGCGCTGATATATTTTAAATTATCACAGTACTTAAATACAGTATTATATAGAGAACAATAATTCTATATTTGAAAACTTAAAACTTCATCGAAAAAATTGAATATGCAAATGACGTCATCGAAATATAAATCCTCTGGCTCTCTATGTAAAAGCAGTGAATATTTCATTCATATACCTTTTTCCAGACTCCAGAGTTAAATAATTCTGCGTGAAAAAATTCAGCAATTCTTATACAACTCATCTAACAATCACTTGTTTACATTTTGCATCCATTAAAATTTAGGCTCCGTTGCAGAACTAATCAAAGTTTGATGATCATTTAAACTCAAAAATATTGTAATTGCGTTGGCACAAAATGTAGATGCACAGAAAATACGCAAAAATAAGCGGTATTAGGACGTATGCTACACTAAATATAAATGTAAAAGAACTTTAAAAATCACGATTTTTACTCTGTGGAAAAAGATGGCTGCCATATATTATTTTGAAGTGGGCCATGTGATCTCTTCATATGAATCGTGTGTAATTAATTACTATTTTAATTTTTATTTAAAAAATTATCGAACATATATTTTGCTGAAATCTTTTTAATATATTTCATAGGATAATTTGAATATTTCCTATAATTTTGAAGCAATTTGTGAAATTTAACTTTACGAAAGAAATGCTTGAATAATTAGGTCCCATAGAGTTCAATGCATATCATTTTTTCAACTCGGGTTAAATCCAAAAACTAATTGGGTGATATTATTCATTTACATTCCAATATGTCCTACAGACCATCTCAACAACATACTAAAATTTCATTTTGAGTCATTTTTACGGCAGTAATCGTACGAACGGACAGACAGACAGACAGAATTACCAAAGTCATAAACACTTTTCAGCTATGTTGTAAAGTGTTAAAACGATGAAAAAGAGGGAGAGATGAAAGAAAAGAAAGAGAGAAAGAGAAAGAAGAGAAACGAGAGAGAAGATATAAAAAGAAGAGAGAGAGAGACAACGAGAGAGAAGAAATAAAAAGAAGAGAGAGAGAGAGACAATGAGGGAGAAGAAATAAAAAGAAGAGAGAGAGAGAGACAATCAGAGAGAAGAAATAAAAATAAATGAGAGAGAGAATGAGAGAGAACAAATAAAAATAAGAGAGAGAGACAACGAGAGAGAAGAAATAAAAAGAAGAGAGAGAGACAACGAGAGAGATGAAATAAAAAGAAGAGAGAGAGTGGCAACGAGGGAGAAGAAATAAAAAGAAGAGAGAGATAGACAATGAGAGAGAAGAAATAAAAAAAAGAGAGAGACAATGAGAGAGAAGAAATAAAAATTAGAGAGAGAGACAACGAGAGAGAAGAAATAAAAAGAAGAGTGAGAGACAATAAGAGAGAAGAAATAAAAATAAGAGAGAGACAACCAGAGAGAAGAAATAAAAAGAAGATATAGAGACAACGAGAGTGGAGAAATAGAAAGAAGAGAGAGAGAGAGACAACCAGAGAGAAGCAATAAAAAGAAGAGAGAGAAAGGCAACGAGAGAGAAGGAATAAAAAGAAGAGATAAACAACGAGAGAGAAGAAATAAAAAGAAGAGAGAGAGAGAGAGGGGGGGAGGAAGAAAAGAAAATACAAGAAGAGAGAAATAGAGGATGTTGAAATGTAAGCTGGGGGTTAAGTTGTCGTATTTTGTAAAGTTTGTCACCAAGTTCATCACTAAAGTCAGGTGTATGCATACATACCTGTACAACTACGTGTAGCATATTTTCCTGTAAATGCTAATTCACTGAAAGGAGGGATTCACTTCGTATAACCTTCCCAAGGGAACAACATACGTGATTTAACCCGTAATAGTCGGATCTTAATGGTAGTACTCCTGACAGAATATAATTCACTTTATATATAGTGATCGAAATCACTGAAGTAGTTTCCGATTTCACTGAGTTCGCGAATAATCTTGAAATTGGTGCTGATTAATTGCAGGTATAAAGCTCATGGTAAATTGCATTGTTAGTTCTGGTTGCATAGCTATTGGGGTTCCTATAATGACGTTAAATTTATGTGGACGTACGCAATAGGATTATGATGCTGTATGATCTTAAATCCATTAGTAGCTGCATAAATTGTTTATACAGGATATCTGTACTCAGTGCTTTTAATTACTTTTAATTTAAGTAACTAGGTATAAAGGTGTTTACAATGCTTGGGTGGTGCTTGTGACAGATTAGTCTTGCCATCACCACTTCAGATTGGACTGATTTTTAAAATGCCGCATGTGACAAATTTCATGATCTTTAAGAAAACACAATGATTTCAGAGCCAAGAAAATTTTTAACAAGATATTTTCTAACATTACAAACAACAATTCTACCCATAAGGATCCTAATGTTCGCTGCGACGTCCGTCTGTGATCAGACGATAGAATTGTGTTTCAATTCCAGGAACGGGTGGACAGTTCTGTGTATGCATATATCTCCTCCCGGCGGGCCCGCGGCAAACAGGTGATGTACAGAACTTAGCTTCTTATAGCTCTGGTCCTCTTTGCAGGGAACCAAACAAATCTGCGGATTCTTCCCATGAAGCAGGCTCTTTAGAGGTTGAGGGGAGGGACTGGCCATAACCCCAGATCCGTAGGCGACTGGAGTCGAGACTCTTCGGGACTCCCTTTCGCTTGATGAATGGTTCCGCTGACTTCGCTCCCCTGGTTGTGGATATAACCCCTCTCTCGCCTGATTGTGGATATAACCCCTTTGGCCCTCCATCCCTCATCTAGCGTAAACCACTCAAATTTGTGTATGCATCCATGAAATAGTCGATACCTTTAACCGTACATATTCATTGTATAAAAACCTTTTATATGGCAGAATTTTTTTAAATCTCTATGGAAACCAACAAATTATTAAAAGGAGCGAAACTGTCCACGGATGCTGTTATCTGTGAAGGAGAACGCGATTATAACTTAGGAAGCGGCCCCCAATATATGGGTTCTGTGCGTATGATTCTTAGATTCATTTTAGTGTTCCAAGCGATCTAGTGTACTTTGTAAATCTTGAAAACATTCTTTATACCCTGGTTTTGTATGAACTTTTCCCTTGTATCTTCGTGCAGATTGAAAATCCTGAAATCAATTAAGAAAAATCTGATGTGGGCAGCACATGACTTTCCTTATAAAATGCAATGAATTTACTACTTTTACAGCAAAGAAAATAGCTTATTCTTATAGTGGATACTTATATTCTTTCCAAGAAATGTCCGTCAATTAGTCGTCATTTTCATTAATTTAGCATCATTTTTATCCATTTGGCGAGATTTTCGTTAATTTGGCAACATTTCATAAAGTCGCCAAGTTGGCGATATTCCGCCAAATTCGTCGTCAAAATCTCGCTAAGCGTTATGGAAGGAGAAATAAGTTATTCTTAGAGTAGATAAATGACCAATGGCGTTCAAATACAAAAGTATTACTCAAAATATCTTTACTTATAAATGGAACGAGCTAGGTCCACGAGAATGCTGTCACCAAATTTATCGCATGATATTACATATGAAAAGTGAACATGTTTCTCAACAGTTAATATATTTTTTTAATTTATGGGATTTTTTGATAAATTTATTTGAAAAATGTGCACTATCTCGAGAACGGTTCATGCTAGCGTTCTAAACTTTATGTCAATCGTTTTCTAAGGAAAAATTATATAAGAAATGTCTATTTGCGTAACTCTATTAAAGATTTTGATTTTTTGATGATTTTTTCAAAATTTCCCTCGAAAATTTAGGGGAATTCTGAACATTCGATTGCGTTTAAAAACAATAGGCTTCGAGTATTCACGAACTGTGATTTTTGTATCAAATTCTCCATTCGTTCGTGAGATATCTTCTCCACACACACACACACACACACACAGACATCACCTCAAAAATGTTTGATTCGTGATTAGGGATGCTTGAAACGTGCTCTTTCGTCGAAAACTCGAATTCGAATTTTCTACCCTGTCACAATACTTTCCTTATACATTATGTATATAAGGAAAGTAAAAATCAATCAGCATGTGAGGCAGAACTTAGGACTTAATCTGCCGATATACATAGGAATTCGCAAAATTGTGTCACGTAGCAAGTTTTATTGCTGTCATCCGTGTCGCATTTACTGTGAAGTTTACGAAGCTTAAGTTGTTTTGGTACCCCAACTAAATAGAATCTGTAGGGGGACTGAATTTTTATATCAATAGTTCCTACGAAAAGCAATCTAGTGCTTTAATTCATAGTGCTTTAATTTCATTCTTGCAAATTTGCATTCTATTGACAATCAACTATAGATAGCGTGTCTTCGAATTTTTCAGAAATTCAAAGATTTAAAAATTTTAAAAAAGGTGTTAGAAAGTTTTTTCAGCAAACCCTGCAAAAGTTGATTTTTTTATCGATTCTTATCCGTTGCAGGAAATTCTGATGTGGGCATCATATTACTTTCACTATATAATGCAATGAATTTACTTTTTTCACAGAGAAAAATGGTGTATAAAATCCACGGCATAATGTGTTTAACGTTAAACTGTACATCTGGCGCTTTTCTGGATGTCAATATGCAACATTATTTCGACGTACCCAATTAACTTATATTTCACGCAACTCTAACTTGATAATTATCAATATCGATAGCATCCGCAATAAACAATCTAGTCCATATATTGAAATAGTTTAATAATTAATTTATCAATCTGGCGACATTTCCGTTAATTTGGCGATATTTTTCAATTTTGACTATATTTTCGTCAATCTGGGGCGACATATCGCCAATTTGACGATATATCACTAAATGAGTCGTCAAATTCCTAAATTTATCGCCAAGCGTTACACACAGACGAAGAGATGTGCTTTTCTTATATATAAATGACTATTGGTGAATTGTTGGTAATAATAATACAAAACTATTGCATAAGTATTATCTATTGTGAAATGAACGAACTAGATTAAATTAACCAGATTGTATTACATGTCCAACTTTGAATAGCATGTTTGAAGCAATAACAAACGCCACCATTCCCCCCCCAAAAAAAACGTATGGTCCCGTAAAAAATAATGTGTCTAAATCCCAGAGACAGGTACGGTCGTTTTTAACACTTTACAACAAAGTTGAAAAGTGTTTATGACTTTGTTCATTCTGTCTGTCTGTCTGTCCGTTAGCACGATAACTGCCGTAAAAATGACTTAATCAAAATGAAATTTTAGTATGTTGTTCAGACGGTCTGTAGGACCTATGGGAATATAAATGAATAATATCACCCAATTAGTTTTGGATTGAACCCGGGTTGAAAAAATGAAATACATTGAGCCCTATGGGACCTAATTTTTCAAACATTTTTTAAGCGGATTTAAAATTCACAATTGCTTCGAAAATTTTAGGTAATAGTCAAATTGTTCCATAAAATATATAAAAAAAAATCAGCGAAATATATTCAGTAGTTTTTTAAATAAAAATTAAAATAATAATTACACATCTTATATGAAACGATCACGTGACCATGATATGAAACGATCACATGACCCACTTCAAAATGATATATGGCATCCATCTTGTTTCAAAATCGTGATTTTTTAAAGTTCTTTTTAATTCATATTGAGTGTTGTATCCGTCCTAAAACTACTTTATTTTTGCTTAAATTCTGTGCATCTACAGACTAAAACAACACAATGACAATATATTTGAGTTTAAATTCTCATTCAAATTTGATTATTTCTACAACTAAGCCTATTTTTCACCTATGTAAAATGCAAACAGCAAAATATGTAGAATGAGTTGTATTAGAATTACTGTATTTCTTTAACACAAAATAATTCAGTCCATGGAGTCTGCATGGCTGATATGAATGAAATATTAATTGATTTTATAAACAGAAGGACGATTTTTTTCGATGAAGTTTTAAGCATAGAGTTTATGAATCCATGGTGTTAATTTCTAAATAAAATAAATTATTATAGTATTGTGATGAATGAAATGAATGAAATCCTGCTTTTATACAGAGATCCAGGCGTGTTATTTTTTCTATGACGTCATTTGAATTTATTTCAGTTGTTTTCGATGAAGTTTTCAAATATAATAAATTATCGTAGTATTATGATAGTTTTAAAAATATTACCGTGGAATGTATTGCATTTTAGAGATATTTAAACCAGGCAATTTATATTTCAATGCCGTCATTTGAATGAAGTTCATTTTTTTCAATGAAGGTTTAAGTTTTCAAATATAATAAATCAATGTAGTAGTGTGATAAGTTTTAAAATATTACCGAGGAATGTATTGCATTTTCGACTTTTTTAATTAAAATTGCATTGAAGTTGGAAAGTGTTTCATAATCAATGCTTTAAGCATGATTCATCTTTCTTGTCTTATATATAAATGACTATTGGTGAATTATTGGTCATAATAACACAAAACTATTGCATAAGTATTATCTATTGTGAAAGGAACGAACTAGATTAAATTAACCAGATTGTATAACATGTCCAACTTTGAATAGCATGTTTGAAGCAATAACAAACGCCACCATTCCAAAAAAAAAAAAACGTATGGCCCCGTAAAAAATAATGTGTCTAAATCCCAGAGACAGGTACGGTCGTTTTTCTTTATCGCGCCAAATCGACGATAAGCGGAGTGCTATGTTGCGACCTTGGTAACTCTTTAACTCTTCATAATCATGGTAACCTGGTGAGTTGGTTGGATACTATGGCAACTGTCTCAACATCGGGCGCTAGAAAAGTCGCCAAATTCAAGACCGTATTCGAGACTTTGGGATAATGCCATTGTAAATGGAGAACCAATGTATCAAATTTTATAATAACAATTACAATAATTGTAAATGTGGGAACAATGTATCAAAATTCACAATAATGAAGAGCTTTAATAATTGCAAACGTGAAGCAATATAATCAAATTTTATAATAGCAAACAGTTATAATAATTGCAAATGTGAAATAATGTATCAAATTTTATAATAACTAGCGATTATTATAATTATAACCGCGGAAACAATGTCTGATATTTTACTATAACGAACAATTATACTATTTGTAAATGTCCGGCCGTCCAAACAGTTGCTCCTAGTCCTTTGGACGAGTCGGACGGTCTGGGTCTTCAACTATTTGTAAATGTAGAAGTGAGGTATCAAATTTTACGAAAACTAACAGTTATTGTAATTGTAAATTGTAAATGCGAGAAAAAATATAAAAAAATTTACTATTTAAAAAAATTTAAATTAAAAAATTAAAAAAATTTAAAATTTGATTATAACTAGCATATAATTAACTAACAATTTCAGTAAATGTAAATGTGCAAACATTGTTTCAAATTTTACAGTACCTAACAGTTATACTTGGAACAAGAAGCATTACAATGGGCCGATAATATTTGTAACACGATAATCTAATATCGAACTGAATAAAAAGTTAAATAAAACCGGTTCAAGTCTAATGAATAGTTTTTCAAGTGTTTCTTAATAAAAATACCATTACATTTTTAATATTTTCAAAAATACAGATTCTTCGGAAAACTTTCCGCTTGTGTTTTTTTTTTTATCCTAATCACCGTCGATCTAATTTCGAAGCATCCACCTCCTGATTCATCATCAGATTAAAATGTCATATAAGAAATTTTTCGGAAAAATACGAACACACGCACACACCGCCATTCCGTAATTTGCATAAATTATCGCCTCATAGCTTAATTACACAACCCAATATTCAAAGAAGACCGCGGAAATAAAAATAATTGCCTGATGATAATATAACGGTAAAAAATAAAGCATTTTCCATCGAACTTTACAGAAAAGTTTGGCGAAAGGTGCGGAAAAAATCCGAAATTTCTTTTTTTATTCGCGTCCGCATGGCTTGAAAATTAGTCTGTCAAGCCAAACTAAGTGAAAATCTGTATATTCTTTTAATATCTGTATAGTCATTAGGTGTTTGCCGTTCTTAATGCTTTTTCCCCGCCTTCAGATGCTTCCATAATTTGTTCATTAATGTTAGTCTTAATTAATATGCATACCGATGCCTGTGGTATTTAATATCTTAAATTATTTTGCTGAGTGGGATATAGATATATGCAGGTATATCGCAGAACTATGTTTGCGTTTTTTATGAGAAAGTTATTTTTTCGGGAGTTTTATTATATCTTAATTCATTGTGCCTTTGCTTAAAGGTGACTAATTCCGCAGCGGTTGTTCATTATGTTTTCAGAGATGGGGGTGGGTTATAGGGGGTGGGAGAGGAATTAAGGCGCGTTTGAGAATCATTCATAATGCAATCTTCTCAGTTTTTTCGTTTTTTCCGCGGAGGAATTTTTGCGCCATTTTGTTTTATAACGTCGCTGAATCCTCTTTTGTTCCCGCCAACCATCGGAAAAGAACGTATTGTGTTCCGAAACCGTTAAACTCGTATTTCGCGGGTTTAACTTTTATACCAGAGAGATAAATAATTGCCGTTATTTTGCCGGTAATTTCTTAATTACTCAGTGTTTTATGCGGCATTCTTTTGTGGAGAAGAATAAACATAAATCACTTTGTTCCTAAATGGCACACGCGAACGAGCTCCAGAAAAGGTAACTATTTGAATACGAAGTAAGTATTCGCCTCGCTAATGGCCAAACAAAAGACTAAATAATTACTCATAAAATTAAACTCATTAAAAGTCTTCGGAAATAATTTAGCCGGCAACAAACATTTTTCTCCAGTTCCCAGTAAAAATAATGTTTATGTCAAACTCTTTATGTCTGATTAGGCTCAGGTAAGGTAGTTTCTGCAGCTCATAATAGAGAGGTTCCAGCATTAAAACTTTGCGAATAATACCGTGTTTAAAGGGAAATCATTCTATTGAAGACTTAAAAATGTATAATTAATGAAAGCGCAAAATAAGTGCTGTTAAACTATTTATGTGTTTGCTTAGTTTTTTATGGAGGTCGAGGTATTTGTTCCTTTCCTTTGTTTAACTGGCGTTATTCGATATGTTTTGAGATTCCAAACAAAGTATACTTAATTCATTGTTCTCTGTGAGAATCGATATTTATTTAAATCTTTCAGACAAAAATCTTCCAAGCTTTTAACAAGCATTTTCATAAAGATCTTTCAGGGTCTTGTAGATAAGTGTTTAAAACATGCTTTGAGTTCAAAAGATCAAGTAACAATATTTTAGCATCACTACTCATCCAAGATTGTGACGTTTTACATTTTATATTTTGTTCAATTAAAGACATCGGTCATAAAAGTGTAGCGAACGCTTATAGGACAGTATTACATATTTTGATCTAGAGGTATTTTTAGCCAAAAACTATAATACTCGAATATCACCTGTAAAGAATCTTGCTGTCCCAACCGGGATTCGAACTACGGATCTTCGTACTGGCCAGCTGATGCTCTACCGTTCAGCTACTGAGACGATATTGCAAGTTCTTATTTTTGAAGTGGACTCTGCATTCTCCACCATCTGATGTCATATTAACTTTCTAATTCAATTTTATTCTCCTGGCTAGCATCCTGCGTGGCCATTGTCCTCTCGATTTCAAATCAGCGGTTAATATCCCAGAATCCAACGAATTCATGCTAGTCATACTGGGGTCAGTTTTAGACGTGTAAAGAAACTTGTTGCCACAACTGTAATTCGAGCTACGGATCTTCGTGCTAGCCAGCCGACTTTCTACCGTTAAGCTACTCAGACGACATTGAGACGACACCAATTTCTCAGACGACACCAATTTCTTATCGTCGAAGTGGACTCTCTGCCACACTTAAGTCTCAGGATCTGAACTGCCAAATTGGTGATTTCTTGAAACATTGGTGAACTCGGTCGAATATGAAACATCATTCACTTCCTATTATATTTTATCTCTACAGATTATATTTTATTGGTCAAAGAATAACATTCTTCCTTAATGTTGCGACAGGAGGCGCTGCAGCAATTTCGTGACTAGCCCCGTTATATTGATCTCGTGATATGGTAAAGTTAATTACCTTGAGCTGAATATATCTTTAGTTCAACGCTATAATGCTTGTCAATCAAAATTTAGTCTCCGGCTATTTCGCGCTCTTGCTATAGAAGTATATAGTTCCAATTTTAAGGATTTTTAATTCGAAGAGGACCTTCAGTGAAATTGAAACTTCAAAACTCAACGATGATAATAGAATGGCACAGTTGACTTTACATTATTCAAAATTATACGGAGATTATAACCATTTTATGCCTTTTACTTTTCTGATGCTAAACTAGGAACTATGATAAGGATATTTACTTGTATTACTTTTCTTAATAGTTATGCTTTTATAGCAGTGGATAAGGTAACCTTTTTACTTTAACAGTTGTATTCTAAGAAGCGTATGGTGATCGTAATCCTACTTAATAAAGGAAGGTGTTTATCTCTCTGTGTGTGTGCGTGCGTGTGTGTGTGTGCGTGCGCGCGTGGGTTTGTGTGTGTCGTCTTTAGCGGGAAATTTAAGCGTTAGACAGCAACGGAATTTAGGTACACAGATATTTCAGGAGTTGGGAAAATACGGATCGGCTAGTTTTATGAAATTTCAATTAACTTTTTAGTTATTTCATGTTTTAGCACAATTTTTAGCGATCTTTACATAAATCGGTTCCTTAGCGATATATTATCACAGAGTTTCCATTTTGACATCATCAGAAAGTTAGAAAACCTTTCTTTCTAACGATCTTTAAACCGAATCATTAGGGAAATCCTTTCCATATTTATTTATTAAATACATCGAAGTTTGCCTTTCTTAGGTTATATGAAACTTATTTAGCTGCATCCGTAAAAGGAAGATTAGCACGATTCTATAATTTGACAAAAATACGTGTGTTTATCTCTGCGTTCTAACACAAAAATAATTTTTTTTTTTAACTTACTGCATTATTATATTTTTTGTATTTGTATACCCAGACCCGAAGGTTTAGACCATTTAATTCCTTGGAAAATTACATATTTTGTGAATTTTCAAGAAAACGCATAAAAATCGAAATTGTAGAGTCCGTTAATGAAAGGTGTATCTATCCCCTGTGGACTTTTCTGCGCATGCACGTCAAAATACGTCTTGAAACTCACTGTGCGGTTTAAGAACCACGTGTTCCTGCCTAAAAATAGGATTCCGTTCTTGTCCACCCCGCGTTTTTCTTTGATTTCTATAGTTGTTGAACTCATGTCTGGAGATTTGATTTCCTTAAATTAAAATTTGATATCATGTTGTCCAAGTCGCCGCCAAATAATAAAAAAAAGTCTCAGAGCAAACATCACTTTTTTCCTGACTTAAACTTATATTTTCTATATTTTTTCCACAATGCATTGAATGAATAAATTTAATTGCACAAAATAACATACGGGGTGGCTAATTATTTGAAATTACCAAAAATGTGCAGTTTTAATAAAATTTTCATTTTGACTGAGTTTAAAATGACGCATGTGGCAAGAATTCCCAAAATTGGAATATTTGAGAATAATGCAACCTAAAGTAAAGTATTTTCGACGGGTGAGCACGTTTCAAGCATACCTGAACACGAATCGAACGTTTTTCAGGCGATGTCTGCGTGTATATGTGTATGTGTGTGTGTCCGTGAGATTGGAGACGATATCTCACGAACGAATGGAGAGATTCGAACGAAATTTGGTACAAAAATTACAATCTATGAACACTGGAATCTTATTTGATTTTAAACGTAATCGAATGTTCGGAACACCTCTAAATTTTCGAATGAAATTTTGGAAAAATCGACAAAAAATCAAAATCTTCAATACATATACGTGAATAATCATTTCTTATGTAATTTATCATTATAAAACGACTGACATAAACATTAGAAGGTTAGTATGAACCGTTCTCGAGATATTACACATTCATCAAACAAATGTATAAAAAAATCACATAAAATTAAAAAAAAATTAACTATTGTAAAATATGTTCACTTTTCATATGTAATATGATAAATTTGTTAACATTATTCTCTTGGATCTAGCACGCTCCATTCACGAGAGAAGATACTTCGAGTACTAGTTTTTTTCTATTTGGACGACAATAGTCATTTAACTACTATAAGAATAACCTACTTCTCATCCATAACGTCTGGCGAAATTTCAGTAACAAATTTGGCAAAATATCGCCAACTTAGCAATTTTTTTTTTAAAGATTGCCAAACAGACGAAAAGGTTGCCAAATAGGTAAAAATGAGACTAAATCAATGAAAATGACGACTAATTGATGAAATTTCTATGTCTTGGAAAGAACATAAGAATCGACTATAAAAATAACCTATTTCTCCGTCTGTCTATCTGTCCATCCGTCAGTCTGTCCGTAACGCTAGGCGAAAATTTTTGGCAGGATATCGTCAACTTGGCGACATTTTTAAATGTTGCCAAATTGATAAAAATGTTGCTGAATTGATAAAAAAAAGGACGCCACATGGTGGGAGGCAATGATTTGCAAATTTCGATTTTCGCCATATGATGGGCATACCTTCTAGTATATAAAAACTGCTTTTCTCGCCGTTTATCTGTTACACTTGGCGATACATTTAGAGCTTGGCGAATCTAGTGAAATATCGCCATCTTGGCGATATTTTGCCCCAGATTGGCGAAAATATCGCCAAAGTTAATGAAATGGTGCCTAATTGATGAATTAATTATTAAAAAATTTATATATACACTTTGTTGCTCATTGAGGATGCTATCAATATTAATAATTGTCAATTTAGAGTTGCGGGAAATATAGGTTAATGGGTACTTTGAAATAGTATTACATGTTGTCATCCGCAAAATTGCCAAATGTACAATTCAACGTTAAAGGCACTGTACTGCGGATCTTTTCATTATGTTTTCACTGTAAAGAAGTAAATTCATTGCATTATATAAGGAAACCTATGTGCTGTCCCCATTAGAAATTTTTCAAATCGTACCAAACTCTGAAAGCGCCAGGGTAATTTACAATAACATACCTGTCAAATTTTATGAAATTTCATCCGATATGAACTGAGTGGATTTTTAGTTTATGATCGAACGGATGCATTACATTGTAAAAACAGACACACACACACACACAGACATTCCGATACACATGCAGAATCCCACAGACAGGTAGCAGACAAACATGCAAAGCTCACTAAAAATAGTAAATTCGTGTTCTATAGGGACTTCAACTTACAGATCTGCCGTAAACTCGAGTTCCAATTTTTGATCGCATTCCAATTCCATATACACTACGTATGTACGGTAGAGTAAGTAACAAGTTATTTTAAAATAACATTAAATTTATTGCACTTTGAATTATGCTTCTTTAGCAAGAAATGAAAGCAGCCATTACCCTTTCCAACAACTACGGTGTATTGTCCAAAATTAGTTAAAATAAAGTGAGGACTGATTTCTTAAAGAAATACTTTTATGTAATAGATAAACACAAAATATTTTGATTAAATTAAGAAAAATATTCTTAATTCTGCAGTGTTTTATCCATTGGTATCCTTTACAAGAGTCTGTCCTAATGTTTTTTAATTTAGTTGATAAAGTTGACTCATATAGCTTTTAAAACTTGTTGTGTCTTTCATTTCTGTTATGCTCTTTTATTCGTTGGTATTAAAAGTTGTTGATAGTAAAAGTAGTTTGATCGATTGCGCTTTGAATTTAGTTGAGGAAGTAGTTCATGTAGCTTTCTGAAACCAGTTGCACCTTTACTGTTTGTTATTTTCTTAATTTTCTTATCAATTTGTACTAATTGAAACAAATATTTTTTAAGTTTTTTGAGGAAGAGCTTCAGCAACGGTAGCTTCAGCAACGGTTTGTTTCTATCTTTTTTGCTAGATGCCACATAAAGTCGTATTCTTTTTTTCCTTCACAGATATTTTTACAAAATTTTCGCGCGTCTTTTATGAAGTTAGTTGATTATGTGGATCATGCAAATTCAGAAACTGTTTAATTTACAATTTATTTTATCACACTGCATTTAATCACGTAGTCTGATTCGGTGAGAAAGTATTGAATCCATCGGCGTTTTTCTTTTCATCTTTCTAATTTTTTGTTTGGCAAAGATTTGCTTCTTGTGTCACGTGATATAAATATTTCTTGGCAGACGGCTTATCTTTGTTGGTGTATTTCATCTGTCTTTGTTGTCTGAATAAGGTGGCTATTTTTTTCCTTTTTTTTTATCTCCTTCCGAAACCAGTTTATACCGCACTATTTATTTGTTTTATGCTGCGTTTTAACAAACTTTTTGGTTTTAAACAGACTTATAACTGTTTCAGGGATTTATATTAAAATAATTTTATTCGTCTTATCAAAGAATATGTTCGTGTGTCTGTAACGAAAAATCGAAGTTACGGACATTCATGAAATTCGATACAGTGGTACGCTGGTACGATGCGCTTTATCGAGATTTAAAAGAAATACGAATTAGTTTAAAAGTTATGAATTTAAAAGTCGAAATTTGTCTGAAATTTTGTCATTTTAAAATAAATTTATTCCAGCCGACGATTTTCCGAACGCAAGCGATACCGAAATTGAATAGCTGGTCAACGAACAAACCCAGACGGGTGTTTGCAACTGTTGAGACAGAAAATAGGGTTTAAAATGCAAAATTCTAATTTTTTAAATTTTAGAAATAGCATTTTGATTTTTGAAATGTAAGATTATCACTTCATTATAGGCATTCTGTAAAAAGTTCACTTTCATCGGGCGTAAACTTTTAGAAATAGCATATAAAATTTTATTTTTATTTTTTCGGTCAAAAAAAATATTTTCCTTTTTGAACAAGTTTTATTAGCGAATTGTGATCGAATAATGGGGTGCTTTTCAGACCTCTGTTTTAAAATGTTTTGAAACTTAATTTTCAGTGCATATACCAGCTTCTTTCTCTCTTTTTTTTTTTTATAAAACTATCGGTTGAATTCATTGTGTGCCTTATCTTTGTATTTACTTTGCCACCGATGAAAGGTGTAGTGATGTCCGAAAGTGATCTGGATTTATAATTTTAAGTGCGTCATAAATGGTGTTTTTAAAGACATTTTAATTTACCAAATTTAGTTGTCTTTATTTTATTTTAAAGTTTTTAACATTTTTTTTTCCTTAATTCTCTGCTAGTCAGAAAGAAGCAAAAAAAATAAATAAAAAAAAATAATAAAAAATAAATAAATAAATCCTAATAAAACCATACCTCTGTTATATCACTAAAAGCAACCAAGAATAGTATATACAAGTATACAACCTTTTGACGTTTACTTCTTTCCACCAGAATAAATCGGTAATTGGGAAGATTGAAGAAGAAGTGAGAGCTACACAGTTTCAGGATAATTGCTGGCAAAAACTATACGATAGGAAATTCATCATTATGTGAATGCATTCATCTTTTTTATTCATTTTTGATCTGATGAATTCAAAAATATGATCCTGTACGCATGGAAAGATGGTGGACATGACATTGAATTCTCTTCGGATTCCTTTGAAAATGTGTTGGACTTCACTTTCAATACCAGATTGTCGGATTGCTTGGCAGAAAATTGTCAATTTTTTTAATGGTATCACTGTAAGTCTGGATCATTTTGCTAACGAAAATAATAATATCTTTAGTTCATCGTCTTCTTCGATACAAAATTTGTCCTAGCTCAATTAAAAAACACTGATTTACACAATGGTATGGAAAGTAAAAATTAAATACTTTTTCGGTAGGTTTCAAACAATTATAACTGTTTTTATTTATCGATTCATAATCCAGAACTAAGCGAGGGAAAACCCCTCTTCATAAATCTTTTTGCCTACCGTAAAAATCTAAATCTTGTAGTACATGCTGTAAGCAGGTGTGAAAAGTTCAGGTGTTCCCCATCAGGTAATATGAACGATTATACGTACCTCAAATATTTAAATTAAGAGCAATGTCAGATACTTTTCGAGACAACGGGGAGAACGCTATTCCGTGAAAGCAGTTCGCGGTCACGCGATTTAACTGTATCAACTTTTAGCTTACGCATCTGGCAACAGCAACAGAGCGTAAATTTTCCGTGCGTTTTTTTTCGCCTCACGGTTTTTAGTTGTGTTTTTATGAAAAGAAAAATGGCAACTTGTCTTTGGGTTTTCATCGTATGTATTTAGTTTAGAATTTTGTTTAAAACTCACCTTATTTTTTCTTGTTTAACTATGAATTCTTTTTAAATGTTTTACGGGCTTAATTTGTTTAATCGTCACCTTGATGTATATATGAGAAAATTCGGGAAAGTTTGAACCATTTTTTTTCTACCTTGGTAGTGTGTGTAATTTGAGTTAAGTTTTTAAAGAGGTAAGGAGTAGATTTGATAAACGATACATTGAATGGTTTCCTATGCACGAACACATTTTTGTTGTACTTTGTGCAAAATTTAATAATTACAAAAATGAAATATCAGAAAAAAATTAACTGTTTTCGAACAAAGTTCATAAAAAATGATTAGATAATCTATGATTAAATATAAGTAAAATGTAGTTCTATTTTAATTTTTTTTAAGTTTGGTGAAATTAGTCAAGATTTATTATCACGCGAAACCCTATTTGATACGGTAAAAGTAAAGAACCCCAATTGCTCGGTCTTGATTGTTATAAATTGTTTTCAGAAGTTTAAAAGTAATTTAAACAAAATAACAATTTTTATTTTTCGAGTATAAAGTTTTTTAGTTTCGTTCTTAGAAGAAAAAAAAAATCATTTTTAGTATTAGAAGTTGTTTAAGTAAAAAAAAAAAAAAAAAAGAAACCAAAAAATGTAGATTTATATAGCGGTATAATATTTTAAGACATTGATTAATTTGTCATTGAATATAGAATTTTTTCTGAAATACATAAATTTGAAAATAAATTACAGGGAAATTTTGTTTAAGAAATGAGAAATTTGAATAAAGACTAAAGTATGTAAAAAATAAAATATAATACAGATATTAATTTCGAATTTTTAATATGAAAAGAGTATGCGTAATAATAAAACAATTCTCAATTCCATACATGTAAGAATATAAATATATTATTTTTTATAAAAATTAATTTTATTTTAATTGCCTTAAGTCTGGTATCATTTTATTTATTTCTCATGATATTACCAAAAATAAAAAAAATAAAAAAAATGAAATTAAAACGTATAGGTAGTAAATTTATGCTACTATATATCTATGCTACTATAATAGGTAGTAAATTTATGCTGGATTATTAATCATTAGTTGCAAACTACGAAAATAAGGATAATGTATTTTTTTATATTGAAACCCACGATGTGTCATTTATATATGTGGTTATATGTTTCACTATATTCAGTTAGCCGACGTGGTTGTCGAGTGGTCAAGGCAAGCGTTTCCGTAGCAAAAGCTCGACCGCCGCGTTGTGGGTTCGAGCCCCACGTAAGGCGTGGATGTTTGTGCACTGTGATCCGCCCCCCTCTGGTGCGCCTGGGGCAACGTCCAAGGACAGCTAAATGGTTCACAATCTAGCCGATGTAATAAAGGCGAATGACGAAGGTCAAAGTGCCTGGCCATCTGAAAAAAAAAACTGTATTCGGTTATATACATAATCTTCTAATTAATATTTATATCTGGGAATTCATAAAAATTGCAATTATTATCGTGTATGAAATTGTATATCAATATTTGCTATTTTAATGTATGTTCGTTTCTTTGCAATAGTATGTAGAAACCAGTTTTTGTAGCAATTAGTTTTCTAGCAAGTTCTGCGCCTACTTCGTGGGCGCCAAAACTGTAGCTCCTTCAAACATTCCCCTTCTTTCGCGGGCGCAAAAGTCGAAAAGTAGCAAAATTGGGTTCAAGTTTAGCTTGAGCAAGCCGAGTGGGTCCATTGCAGAGTGAAAAATATAATGTGAAAATTGTGCATCAAAGTCAGAACAAGCGTTGCATTACAAATAACTTGGCTATATATACTTATAAGTTTCAATGGGAAAAATAAGTTTATGCACACATATAAAAATATATCAAATTTTTCGAATTTTGGAAAATTTCTGCTGCATTTTCGTTTCGATACCTACGTTAAAAATCTGATGTGGGCAGCACATGACTTTCCTTATATAATGCAATGAATTTACTACTTTAACAGTTAAAAGAAATATTATTCTTATAGTAGATACTTATATTCCAAGATTTTCCCAAGATACTTATTTCCAAGATATTGAATTTTCTTCAATTAGTCGTCATTTTCATTGATTTAGTTGTTGTTGAAACCCAGACCGTCCGACATACCAGAAGGGTGTAAGGTAACTGTTTTGACGGCCGGGAAGTGCCACCCAATTTAGACCGGAACCACCCAGTGGGGTAGGCATCCATAGGCACCGTACCCTCCTTCTCCTACCACCAACCTCTCGGAAGGACTTACGGACCCACATGTTTAACGTGATCGTACTCCGCATGAACACTGCGGCAGTTGTGGCAGCGTGCAAATCCAGCGCGCAAACCACCGAGCTACCGCGCCCGAAATGTGCCAACAGCACGCGGTGTTCCCATGTGGTCACCCACCCAAGTACTAACCGCGCCCGATGTTGCCTGACTTCGGTGATCTAACGAGAAGCGGTGTTTTCAGCACGGTACGGCCGTTGGCCCTTTCATTGATTTAGTGTCATTTTTATCTATTTGGCGAGATTTTCGTTAATTTGGCAACATTTAAAAAAGTCGCCAAGTTGGCGACATTCCGCCAAATTCGTCGCCAAAATATCGCCAAGCGTTAAGGATTGAGATATAATTTATTCTTACAGCAGGTAAATGACTATTGGCTTTCAAATACAAAAGTATTACTCAAAGTATCTTTTCTCGTGAATGAAACGAGTTAGATCCACGAGAATGATGTCACCAAATTTATCGCACGATATTACATATGAAAAGTGAACATGTTTCTTAACAGTTAATATTTTTTTTCAATTTATAGGATTTTTTTTGATAAATTTATTTGAAAAATGTACATTATCTCAAGAACGGTTCATGCTAGCGCTCTAAAGTTTATGTCAATCGTTTCCTAAGAAAAAAATTGCATAAGAAATGTCTATTTGCGTTACTTTATTAAAGGTTTTGATTTTTTGATGATTTTTTCAAAATTTCACACCAAAATTTAAGGGGTTTCTGAACATTCGATTATATTTTAAAACAATAGATTTCCAGTATTCACGGATTGTGATTTTTGTACCAAATTTTATTCGAATCGCTCCATTCGTTCGTGAGATATCGTCTCCACAGACTCACTGACAAACATATACACACACACAGACATCACCTCAAAATGTTCGATTCATGATTAGGGATGCTTGCACGTGCTCTCCCGTCGAAAACTCGAATTCAAATTTTTAACCCCGTTATAATACTTTCCTTATACATTATGTATATAAGAGAAGCAAAAAACCCACGAGCTTCTAGGTCAAGCAGGGTTTTAGAATAGTGGCTACATCCGCGATCACGTTTTAATAGTATAAATAAAAGTTCCAATTTATATTTTTCGCCACTATGCTATTTACTTAACATTTATTACTTTGATTGATTTAATATCTATATGTTAAAATTGTAATTAAAAAGAGTCCAAATATGACAAAATGTAAGTAATAAAAACACAGTGTGAACAAAATATTTCGCTTATAAAGCAAATAAGTAAGGATACCAACAGGCTTCAGAGTCAAACTTAGCCTATATCTTCTGGATCAGAGAAATAGAGCAGTCATTACAGCCGTTTCAGAGCAGTTTCACTGCCCCCTAGACGGGGACCGAACCATAGATCTTTGAACCGGCCGACCGATGTTCTAACCATTGAGTTACTGGAACATGATTCCAATTTCTTCTAATCGAAGTGGACAGACTCTATAAAGTCCTTCTTCTGAAGTCAGATTGGAGTGCAATTGTCTATCTGAACGATCGCCTTCCTATTATTTGCTTTTCATTCAAGTGTGGTAATTTTGAGTGGTTATTTTGATGTTTAAACTGATGTCATAATTCAAGGGTCTACTTAAAATTCGTAACTAGGTCTGTTTTGGGCTCCAATCATTTGTGTATCTAACCTGCAAGGTTACTTCTTTCGAACGCCATTGTAAAGGTCTTACTGTTCGAGCGCCATTGCAAAGATCTCACTGATCGAGCACCATTGTAAAAGCCTCACTGATCCAGTGCCATTTGAAGGTCTTACTGATCGAGCGCCATTGCAAAGCCTCTCTGATCCAGTGCCATTTGAAGGTCTTACTGATCCAGCGTCATTGTAAAGGTCTTACTGTTCGAGTGCCATTGCAGAGGTCTCACTGATTGAGCGACATTGATTGATTGAAGACCCAGACCACACGACCAACCCGAAGGTTTATGGTAGCTTAATGTGTGGCCGGGAGAAGGAGTAAGCCGAAGCTGACTCCCCCCGTCAACTCCCAACGATCCGCTAGCGTTTATTAATGAGATTAAAAGTATTTACAGAAAATTACATGCTCATGGCCAGCATGATGCCATGGATAATTGGCACACAGTGCACGCAGAACAACACAAAGATAGTATATATATAAACAAAACAACAACAAAAAAAAGGTACAGATGTACAGAACACAAAAAATGTACAGGTGTATAGATATGCAAGATATGTCCAATAAGTTTATTTTTAAGGTAAGATGGCTGGGAACAGTGAGAGGGTTCACGGATCAGGGGGGGGGGGACCCAGGAATTAATTTGTTTCTTTTGTTTGAGATTTCTTTTGCAGCGAGGACACAGTCTTTGATTTTATAAATGGAGGCGTGATTTTGACACACCCTCAAGAACCAGGCCGCAGCGTTCCGAGGGGAGGGTTTAGAGAGGTGGAAAGGTTTGGTAAGAGGGCAAGAGAAGATATAATGGTTGGCACCGCCGAAGGAGTTACAGGGGCAGTTAGAAGAGGATTTAAGTTTGAAGAAGTGTAGGTAATCCAGAAAGGGTCCATGACCAGTTACAAAGTAGGTAAGAAAAGGGTTGGTAATTTGGAAATTAGTGTTTACAGTGGGGAGATAGATTGAAACTCTAGAGGGATCATGTGTACGGGGGGAGATGTAATCATTTAGAAAAGATTGCCACGAATTGATGATGAATTTAGAACAGTACTTTTTAAGGAGAGAGTAAGGAAAGGGGATAGATAGGGGGAACCTGAGGAAGAGGCTAATTTTGCATGAAAGTCTGCGACCTCGTTGCCCAGAATGTTAGCGTGAGCTTTTACCCAAATTAGATTAATTAGATGTTTGGAGGCATTTGCCTTAATTTTGATGTTATTAATAAAATTGGACTTATTTTTAATTGACTTAAAAGTTTGGATTGAGGATTGGCTATCCTAAAAGATGTTTACTTTTGAGTTATTTTCCTTTGCCCAGGATATTGCGAAGTCGATTGCAGCTAGTTCGGCTTGAAAGACCGTGTTCTCGCTGTCAAGCTTAAAGGTAAATACCTGTTCCAGGATATCAAGTTTATAGATACAGACTGCGAAGACGGTGTTTCCATTTATGGAGGAGCCATCCGTATAAATATTGAAAGGGGAAAATGAAAGAGGATCATGGGAGGTAAAAAGGGCAATACTGTTTGAGGGATGAGTTTTTGACATTGTAAAAGCTTCACTGGTCCAGCACCATTTTAAAGATCTTACTGATCGAGTGTCATTGTAAAGGTCTTAATGTTCGAGCGCTACTGCAAAGGTCTCACTGATTGAGCGTTATTGTAAGGGTCTTACTGACAGAGTGTCATTGTAAAGGGCTTACTGTTCGAGCGCCATACAAAAGTCTCACTGATCGAGCACCATTGTAAAAGCTTCACTGGTACAGTACCATTTTAAAAGTCTTATTGATCGAGCGTTATTGTAACGGTCTTACTGATCGAGTGTCATTGTAAAGGTCTTACTGTTTGAGCGTCATTACATAGGTCTCTCTGATCGAGCGCCATTTTAAAAGTCTTACTGATCGAGCGTTATTGTAAAGGTCTTACTGATCCAGAGCCGTTTTAAAGGTCTTACAGATCGAACGTTATTGTAAAGGTCTTACGGTTCGAGCGCCATAGTAAAGGTCTCACTGATTGAGCGTTATTGTAAAGGTCTTACTGATCGAGTGTCATTGTAAAGGTCTTACTGTTCGATAGTCATTAAAGTTCTCACTGATCGAGAGTCATTACAAAGGTCTCACTGATCGAGCACCATTGTAAAAGCTTCACTGGTCCAGCGCCATTTTAAAGGTCTTACTAATCGAGCGTCTTTATAAAGGTCTTATTTTTCGAGAGCCATTGCAAAAATCTCACTGATTAAGCACCATTGTAAAAGCCTCACTGATCCAGAGCCATTTTAAAGGTCTTACTAATCGAGCGTTACTGTAAAGGTCTTACTGTTCGAGCGTCATAGCAAAGGTCTCACTGATTGAGCGTTATTGTAAAGGTCTCACTGATCGAATGTCATTGTAAAGATCTTACTGTTCGAGAGTCATTACAAAGGTCTCACTGATTGAGCACCATTGTAAAAGCTTCACTGGTCCAGCGCCATTTTAAAGGTCTTACTGATCGAGCGTCGCTGTAAAGGTCTTACTGTTCGAGAGCCATTGCAAAGGTCTCACTGATTAAGCACCATTGTAAAAGCCTCACTGATCCAGAGCCATTTTAAAGGTCTTACTGATCGAGCGCATTTGTAAAGGCCTCACTTTTCGAGCACCATTGTAAAGGCCTCACTGTTTGAGCGCCATGTAAAGGTCTCGCTATTCAAGCCAGGGATCAAACCACGAATCTTCGAACTGGCCAGCCGATACTCTAACAGTTGAGCTACTGGGGCTATATTCCAACTTCTCGTCGAAGTGAACTTTAAAACTGCAGCAAAGATCCGCTTTGAATGAATGACTGCTCAGAGTCTCTCTTACCCTGAAAGAGGATGATGGCTTATTTTGTGTCTGAAACCGGTTGATATTTAACTTTTAATTTTCTGTTATCTTAATAACAACGGTTTTTAATTATTATTTTTTGTCTTCTGTTCCAGCGAATTGTTTTTTAATGTACATTTTAGGTATGACTACTGAACAAGATTAACTAAACACAACAATAAGCATCACTTCAGTAATTAATAGCGTAGTTTTTAAATTTCTTAGTATCATATTTTCCGCCAAAATAATATTCGCAACCTAATATTTTTATTTAATTACCCATTAAAAATTGTGCAAAAAACCGATTCATTGAATAAATTTCTCTCATTTTTGATGACATCAAATTAAGAAGCTAATTGAAGAACTTAACCGCAGGTAAGGGGAGAACTCTAAATAATGACCGGGTGAAAAAAATATATTAACATTAATTATTTTAAATTAAAGCTTGCAATTAAATTCATCTATTCGCATAAATTAGGGAGCAATTTTCATGAATTATTTTATTTTGACCTTGTTATGATAATATTTTTTTTAATATCTGCTTAGTGTTTAATTTTTATAACATTTTGTTCTTTTAAGGGTTTTTCGGAGCTATGAATTTCTTGCATATGCATGTATTTAGATTAATTAGTGAATACAGCGATGTGAAAATTATTAGAATAATTGTGATATTTTAAATTTTTGGTATTTTTTACAAGTTCTTTTTTAAGAAATATTAGGTTAGTCTGCTGGGTATAATTCCTAATCTTCAGTAAGATTGGTTTAGAGGTGAATAGTTTGTAAAATGAGTTTACACCATTTAGAGAAATTTGTTCAGAAATATGTCATATTGTCTACTACCTACAGAAATCGTCGATTACTAGATGCTTTTAAAGTGAAGTTCTATTCTGTTTTGGTGATGTAGCATTTTATGTGATTGCTGGTTATCTGAAGACATTTTTATGCCATATTTTTATTTTTATGGCACATATATTGAAAACTTTTAAATCTGTGTTTGACAATAGACAAGACATCAAAAAATTTCTCCCAAAACAGTCGCTCTAAATCAGCGTCTCCTGTAAGATAAAGTTTATACACAACGCAAAATAACAGATAGGTTGAAATTTTCAAGGGAGGAAATCTTCAAACTGTTAAGTAAGCACCCGTTCGGATGGAAAAATGGGGAAAAATATTAAAATAAACACAAGAACTGAGAAGAAACGCATTCAAATTGCTAAGATATACATAACTGCTTCCAGCAATGGATTTCAAAATTTAAGAACAATCAAATACTACACGAGTAAATGAAGACGTTATGTGATATTTTTTTCAAAAACTGATTTAACTTTTATGGATGAAGGTTTTTGTTCTAATAATTCAGATAGCATCTTCGAAAACCTCATAGATTCAGTACGATTTAAGATTTATCAATGGGTTATGTTACACCATTTTACGTCCGGCCATCCAAAAAGCTACTCTAAGTCCACGGACGAGTCGGATGGTCTGGGCTTTCGACACCATTTTACGTTATTGAAGGAGGAAAAATGTATTACTGAAGCAGATATCGTAAACGTGCAGCCAGTAAGTACACTGTAAAACATTTTCAAATATGTTACTGATAATTATGATAATACATATATATTACATTAATTTTGTATTTATATATATATACATATATACACACACACACACATATATATGTATATATATATATATATATATATTGTTCGTCAATTATGGCAGATATTTACCTAGATAGATATGAAAGGGGAACACATCTTTTAAATGAGATGTTATTCCTACGTTACGTGGATGATATCCTATGCGGATTCGAGGATAGTGGTTATACAATGAAGTTTGACTTTTATCCTCCATGTTTAACTTTAATAGAAACACCATGCAATGAGGATGAAAGTCTGGATTTTTTAGATCTCACTATAATGAAGCCTGCCACTATACAATGTTATCGTATTTACGATAAACGTAACACCTTTAATTTTGATATCAAATATTTGACGTCATGGACAACTAGTCTACACCGTAACATATTCAGAAATCTGATAGTAAATCAAATGAAACGACATAAGTTGTTGAATTTTACTAACAACGATAGATACAAGTGTGATTGCCGTTTTCTGGAGGAGGCTATCAAGGAGGGTTATCCTCCCGCTTTTCTGATAAGATTGGTTTCCAATTATAATGGTTTAACTGCAGCCGTAACCAGGAAGAGATATTTTGGAATGATAACAACATACGACTTTTCGGATATAGCCTAATGGCGGGAATTGTAATACGCAGAGGGTGACGTGTTTTTATGCCAAATTGAGGATCATAAATCAGATAGCTCAATATGGCTATACACCGGAATTTTATAGCTAGGGCTATTTTTATGTGGAAACATTATAAGCGTTATCCAGATTGTAAGTTCGTGATTATAGGGGTTTTCTGAAATATCGGACGAACTTTTAATAATTACTTTAGTCATATGTGAAAGTGGTATAAAATCAAAAAGTTATGTGTTGTTCCATGGGAAGGTGTATTGCGTAGAGTTTGGACTATGGCGTATTTATGTGTCTATATATATGTATATATATTTATAAGGTGATAATATTGTTTAAATGTCTTGTATCCAATATTTAAAAATAACTCTCTGACTGGAATGTCTTTGGAATTGAATATATCGATTTATGAGCATTAAACTATCACAAGTGAAGTAAATTCAAACATTAGGATTTTTATGGTGATAAAGAAGCCAATAGGTTTTGGTATCCAGAAAGGATTTTAATAATAATAACATGGATTTCAATAGTCTTGAATATATAGTTTTTAAAGTAATAATTAACCATAAGTGAAATGATTTCAAACATTAGTATATATATGGCGATGGAGTTGCCAATAGGTCTTGAGTCCATATTTAAAAATACAGACACTCTGACTAGTATTTCAAACATTAGTTTTGAATAGAAAGGGTTTAAAAGGATTAAATGACTAATTGTGAGGTAATTTTACACACAGGTTTTTATATGGAAATAATGCGGTTTATGGGTCTTATATCCATTTTTTAAAAAAATATCCTCTCAGACTGGGATTTCTTTAGTCTTAAGAATTTTGTATTTTAAATTATTTGTTATATTTTTACAGAATGCTTCATGGATAGTTTTAGCGTAGAAAAGTAAACTTTTAGATTTTACATGTTATTGAAATTGTATATGTATGTATTTTTGCGGATTTATAAAAGGTCATGAAGGAAATCGTGTAGGGAGTATCGGTTACCGGGAGCGTTTGCCATGGCGGAAAAAGCTTTAACCGGAGTGCTGGGGGTCGCAACTCCCCCCGGCCGGTACTTCTGTCACACATCTAGAATCTGTACGAGTACATTGCTACTTGTCCTTTTTGGGAATTTATATATATATATATATATATATATATATATATATATATATATATATATATATATATATATATATATATACATATATATAAGATTCATATGAAAAAGAGGGGAAATGACCAAATGCAAGGCATAAAATGGTAGAGGGGGATGGCGACCCCTCTTTCCCGTTGGGGTCGCCATCCCCCTCTACCATTTTATGCCTTGCATTTGGTCATTTCCCCTCTTTTTCATATGAATCTTGTATGTTACTTTAGGAGAATGTGCTGCATTGCGACAACTTCTGGAGAAAAATTGGATAACTGTGAAATAATTTTATTTTAATATGTTTACTATGCTATATATATATATATATATATATATATATATATATATATATATATATATACAAAATTAATGTGTTTCGGCAGAAGATAATTGGCTGAATATTTCAGGAAGGAAGCTGGAATTTTCATGAACGCCTGTAATTGCGGCTTTTGTGATAGTTTGCCAAAATTAACAACAAATTAGCTGAAAAAAAAATTGAACAAAGATTGCAGAATATTTTACAGTGTAGTGGAAGGAAATCGTTTCAGTGGCAATTAGTAAAAATAAAAGCACTTTATACCGGTACATGAAAACACTAATATTTTCCCCCCTGAGAATAAAATTCTCAATAATCCGAATTAATATTTTCTCCTAGGCGAAAAACAGTTAATCTTTCCTAACTGACCTCTAACCATGTCGACCCTTGATATTCCTCAACAGCACAGCAATCCTCTTGTGGCATTTCACCGTTGCCATTTCCAGAAAGATAAAAGAAAATTGGATTTCTCCCATTCCAGAACAAAGGAAAGTCAGCGAAATTCGAATCACAGAACGAAAAACTCATTACCGAAGTGCGGAAGGTTCCGGGTTCGTTCCCAAAACTCGTGACGGGGAGGGGCGCCGCGGTGACAAACGAATGAAATGGTTTAAAATTTATTTGGAAAGAGGCGTGTTGCAATTTCTCGGCTGGCATCCATCTTTCTGTGCAGTCCGTTTCTACGTCTGCCGCTTCGTATTTGTTTCTGGATAAGCGGCACTTCCTCGAAGGTGCTCGCGGAGATATTAATCTTGGTTTTTCTTTAAATGGTGGGGAAGGGGTCAGTTGGAGGTTAAGTGGAATATAGTTAAGTGTTGCTGAAGCACCTCTGGGCTGATAAGGGTATAAATTCTGCAAAATATATGTGATTTTTACTTTTTAACACTTTACAACAAAGTTGAAAAGTGTTTATGACTTTGTTCATTCTGTCTGTCAGCCTGTCTGTCCGTTAGCACGATAACTACCGTAAAAATAACTTAATCAAAATCACCTATGGGAATATAAATGAATAATATCACCCAATTAGTTTTGGATTGACGTCATTTGAATGAATTTCAGTTGTTTTCGATGAAGTTTTCAAATATAATAAATTATCGTGGTATTATGATAATTCTAAAATTATTAATTCTTAAAATTATTATTCTAAAATTTTAAAAATATTACAGAGGAATGTATCGCATTTTAGAAATGTGTGAGAGAGATGTGTTAGAGAAAGTGTTTCATAAACAATGATTTATGCATAATAGATCTTTCTTGTTATTATATATTTAATTATAAATTTCCAATGGCAAAAGTTTAATTTATGACTTACCTGAATTCTTCATTTATATACATATATATATATATATATATATATATATATATATATATATATATATATATACATATATATGTATATATATATATATATATATATATACATATATATATATATATACATATATATGTATATATATATATATATATATATATATATATATATATATATATATATATATATATATATATATATTTACTTCAACTGATTATAAAATTTATAGATATGTAGATGATTTACTGATAACTATGTATTACTGATAACTATGTCATAGATTTCTATCCGGATAATTTGGAATTAATACCTAATGAAACTTCTATTAGTAATAATATTTATTATTTGGATTTAAATCTAATTATAGAACCTGCTCATGGGATAGTTAATAAATTATATGATAAAAAAGATTTTTTTAAATTTAATATTAATAAATTATTACCTTTTAATTCCTGCAACTCGATTCAATTGTTTAGAAATATTATACTTAATCAACTTTTTAGAATTTATAGATTATCATATAAAAAATTTCATGCTTTGCACATTAATAACCTCAAAATTACCAGTAAAATGTATCAATATCCTGCATATTTAGTAAATAGTATAGTTAATAAGTTTCGATTAGCCTAAAATTCTCATATTCTCCCCTTATTATCTTATTTTAGCCGTACTTCTTCATTCTCTTGAAATTATATTTTCATCTTTTTATCTTGAAGCTTTAACTGTTGAATAACTCATTTTATTTCATTTTATTGCTTTTGAGCAGTACAGTTTTCATTACTCTCTTTGGCAACAGCAAATCACATCTTTTCATTTTGGCATATGGTAACATTGGTCCAGTCATATTTTGCTCGTCATGGTTGCGCTGAAGAGGTGTGTTTTGAGGTATTTATGTTTCCTTTATTGTTCCAATCTATATGCTTGTCGTCCATATAACACAAGTTTATAGATAAAATCTATCTTGTGTTTCAGAAACAAGCATTTTTGTGTTCATTTCGAAGGGATATATGGATCCGAAGAGAATTTTTTCGAAATGAACTTATCGTAAGCCTAAATCTCCTCCATGTGCAAGCTTTTTTGCTTGATTTTTTTGTTTTCTTATTTGCATTCCTCATTTTTGAAATTTGTTGATTGTCTTTGGCTTTATGAGTTGCATTATGCTTTATTATTTCCTCTTTTTGTCTTAATTTCTTTTATTTCTTTGTATTTTGTAGAAAATTTTGGAATAGTGTAATAGTGTATTATGAGTTACTACATACATTCTAACTTTGGATTTAATAATTTATATTTATATATATATATATATATATATATATATATATATATATATAACCCGTATATGTTTCGAATTTCTAGGACTAGGGGCAAAATTAAAATTAAACCCACCATAGAAATAACATTATACAGACAATTATTTTCCGAAAGTTTAGAAGAAAATTATATCACTTTGTTTAACAACGGAACTAAATCAAATGTATTTATATAGCAGACAATTTTCATTTAAGTTATGCGATTCAAATAATAATGGAATGGATAGAAAAATATATTTTTGTAATAAACGGTGTTATATGTTTGATTGAATTGCATCAGTCACGTCCTTGGGCTATCAGAATACGCGACAGGCGAAATATTGATATTTTCAATTTCTGAGCTAAACTGTAGAATCTGGAAAAAAATTGTCAAACATATCTATTACTATCCTTATATACATATAATGTATAAGGAAAGTATTGTGACGGGGTCGAAAATTCGAATTCGAGTTTTCAACGGGAGAGCATGTTTCAAGCATCCCTGAACACGAATCAGACGTTTTTGAGATGATGTCTGTGTATGTGTATGTGTGTGTGTGTTTGAAAGTGTGTGTATATGTGTGTGTATCAGTAAGTCTGTGGAGACGATAACTGACGAAAGAATGGAGCGATTCGAAAAAAATTTGGTACAAAAATTTACAATCCATGAATATTGAAAGCCTATTATTTTTATACGCAATCGAATGTTCAGAACCCTCTAAATTTTGAAATTTTGAAAAAATCATAAATTAAAACCATTAATAAAGTTACGTAAATAGCCATTTGTTTTTTGTAATTTTTCATTAGAAAGCGATTGACATAAATTTTAGAACGCTAGCATGAACCGTTTTCGAGATTTTGCACATTTTAAAAAAAAATCATCAAAAAATCATATAAAATAAAAAAAAATATTACCTATTGAGAAATATGTTCACTTTTCATAAGTAATATCATGCGATAAATTTGGTGACATCATTCTCGTGGATCTTGCTAGTTCCATGCATGCGAAAAAATACTTTTTGGACACCAATTTTCATTTATTTGCTACAAGAATAGCTTATTTCTCCGCCCATAACGCTTGGCGAGATTTTGGCAGAATGTCGCCAAATTGGCGACTTTTTTAAATGTTGCCAAATTAACGAAAATGTCGTTGATAAAAATGACACTAAATCAATGCAAAATGACGACTAGATGATTAAAGTTTAATATCTTAGAAAGTACGGACCTAAGCGTAGACTATAAGAATAATACATTTCTCCGTTCGTCCGTAACTCTTGGTGAGAGATTTAGCGGGACGTTGACAACTTGGCGACTAGTTTAAATCTTGCTAAAATGACAAAAATATCGCCAAATTGTTAAAAATCGCGCCAAATGGGTACTAATGTCTCGCAAATTCTGATGTCCGTCATATGACGGGCATACCTTCTGGTATATAAGAAATGATCTTCTCTCCGTTTGTCTGTAACAGTTGGTGATGTATTTGATAAACGTAGTGAATATTTTAGCAAAGTATTACCAGCTGGACGATATTTCCCCCCAGATTGATAAAAATATCGCCAAAACTGAAAAAGGACGTTAAATGAATGAAAATTACGCCGAATTGATGAAGTATTTATTAAAGTATTTTAATATATGGGCTATATCGCTTATTGAGGATGCTATCAATATTGTTTATTTAGAGCTGCGCGCAGTATAAATTAATTGAGTATTTTGAAATAGTTTTACATGTTGTCATCTGGAAAATCGCCAAATGTACAATTCAATAATAAAATACAGTGCCGTGGGTCTTATGTATATTTTTTGAATGTAAAACTAGTAAATCCATTGAATTATATAAGGAAAGTCATGTGCTGCCAACATTAGATTTTTTTTATTGTATTTCACCGGTTATTGAAACAGAATAAAAATGATACTATGCTCACCATTTTACTGTTTTTATTTTGGTGTATGCTGACCAAAATTCTTTGTAAATTTGTGTACGAAAGATACCAGGATATTTTGTTCTTTAGATCTGCCTCTGAAAATAATTTTGTGTAGCAAGAACATAGATTATTATGATTATTTGCGGGGGAAGTAAATTAAATATTTGAATAGACTGTTTTAAAGAACAGTTCTATTTAGAAAACTATTGGAATTTGCAAGTATTTTAACTCACAAGCAACGATGGTATATCTGCAAGTAATATAAAACATTAAAGCATGAGAAAGTCGAGCGGAGTCTTACATTTCAGCCATTTAATTTTAATTTCAGGAATCGTCTGAAGCACAGAAAAGTTGAAGTTTTTAACTATAGAAAACGCTTAACACATGGATTATATTGTATTGCTGAAGCCAGTTTTCCCTGTACTTCTCTGCTATCAAGTTAATTTTGTGTGAAGTAGAGTTTAAAATGACACTTGAATGTAAACTTACATATGTTTAACGTCGAGAGTTAACTACCTCCAGTACAAGGTAAGCGATATTCAAGGCATGGAATTCAAAGAGAAGACAACCTCGAAAGGGGAGGCCTGAAGACGATTCAATTAAGCGGCTTCTTCAGGCGACGACATTTACAAATGAAGAAACGGATGTCGTGATCCAGGTTAATGAAATAATGCAAAAGGAAAAACATTTTAGTTTCTCCCTTTTCATTTAGACACTTGCGCACTTTGAAAGGAAGCCGACTTCAACCTCGCTTCAAAAGAGCAAATATTTCTTTCTTGTGCATGTGTCAAATTGGCTGAATTGTGGAACAAATCTGATTGGCTGCTCTCTTTTGTGAATGGTTTTCCGATGATCTTTTGGTTTAAGTTATTTTTTTTTTTGTAATTGTTTCGTTTCATTATGAATGGGAATCAAAGGTATTTGTAGTTGTAAATGTGAATAGTCAGCCGATTCATCAATTTTCAATCATTATATGAAAAGAATTCTTTTCAAACAGAATAAATTGATAGATGGTTGCAAAATCATATGCTTCTCTTCACGGATTGCTGCGGATTGTTCTTTCTTTTCCCTTTCCGAACTGGATTTCTAATGATTTAATATGTTTAGAGTATTCATGGAACGTTGTTAGTTGGATTATATTGAAAGTTCTTCGTTCTGTTTCACGGATCGTTTGAAAGTATTACCGGTTTTAATAAGCAAAAATCTGATTCTGACAGCATACAGGGCTTGCCCTACAGACTGAAATGTTTATGCTCGTTATTGTATGCCATATATATTCTCTTAGATAATATATACTAGTTTTACCGCATAAATAATAAACATAATATAATAAACATTATCTAGTATTTAAGCCAGTCAATGACAGAGAAACTAATAATCCTTAAGTATTAAATTCCAGAATTTTTTTGATAATATTTATTTTATTATAAATTATAGGCGCCTAAAAAGTTGTTTTAATAAAAAGCTAGCTCAGTTAAGTGTTGTTTCGTAGTCGATACTGAAAAGGTGTTAAGTTTCAGCCTTTTTACCCCCATAAACTCTATTTTCCGATTTTCTACATCCTCGTGGAGGGGAATTAAAATCCCGGTTATATTGGGCTGTGGACTGTGTTATATGTGTGCAAAGATTCAATTTTCCAGGCCCCCGAGAGAAGTTTTTGGAAAGTTTGAAAAGACTTTGTAACACCTTTACCCCTTTTCAGCTTCTCTGTGGGAGAAATGGAATTTCGGCTTCGTTAAGTTCTGATGCGTAGCCGTTACTAAGTAAGTGTTGAAGACCCAGACCGTCCGACTCGTCCAAAGGACTAGGAGCAACTGTTTGGACGGCCGGGAAGTACTAAGTAAGTGTGCAAAGATTCAGTATACTGGTTCACCAGAGGGCTTTTGGAGAGTTTGGATAAGCACAAATACGTCAGACAATTATTATATAGATACTTGTTTAAAATTGTGTCGATTTTTCATTTGGCGATTGTGCATTTCTAAAGACACCTATCTGCTAATATTCCAAAGCCTGAAATATTCTTCAAGAGGTTTATTCTATCAAATTGAATAATTATATAATATTCTATGATTTCGTGCCCTTTTACGAGAAAAGGCTACATCTACAGCTTTGAATAGAAAATTGGTAAATTTTATGACAATCGGTGAAAGATGTTTTGAGCTAGAATAGATTTACACCTACACGTATTGCTGAAAACATTTTTTTGTATTTTAAGTTACCAAAAACGTGTAAATCCGTCGAAAACCCGAATTTGAATGTTAGACAATTGCAATGCAATGTTTTCCCTATATGCTTATTACATACTTGCCCTTTTTACCTACGCTTCGTACGGTCCAAATGGCCAATGATCACACAATGTGACATCTATGTGCCTAATAAAAGCTGTGAGTATAAAAACATTCGATCAAATGAAACAACGGTTTACATAAAAATGTATTTATTTCTACAAATTGCCAACAGCGGTCTATGCTAAGAGAAATAAGCTACAAAGTTTATTACGAAATGTTAATTAAATACCTGACTTCAAAAAAATAAAAGCTTGGCAATTTGATTAGTGCTTGGTAAATTTTATCTTATCTTGCGTTTGGTCGCATTCTGCTCTCGAAAGCGCCACCCCGATGAGTCCCCCTATACAACACACATACATCCTCGACCTAACATTTGATATCAATGTTGTCAACCTCCAACTATTAAAAACCCAGCTACAATCTGGAGCCAACGGCTCTACCGTGCTAAAAACACTGGTTCTCGTTAGATCACCGAAGTCAAGCAGCATCGGGCGCGGTTAGTACTTGGGTGGGTGACCACCTGGGAGCACCGCGTGCAGTTGGCACATTTCGGGCGCGATAGCCCGATGGTTTGCGCGCTGGATTTGCACGCTGCCACAACTGCCACCGTGTTTATGCGGAGTACGATCACGTTAAACATGTGGGTCCGTAAGTCCTTCCGAGAAGTTGGTGGTAGGGGAAGGAGGGTCCGGTCCCTGTGGATGCCTCCCCCATTGGGTTCCGGTCTAAATTGGATGGCACTTCCCTCAAGTCAAACGGTTACCTTACACCTTTCTAGTAGTTAGGGCGCGATAGCCCATTGGTTAGCGCGCGGGAGTTGCACTCGGTAGGCCCGGGTTCGATTCCAGCCACTGCCAAAACTGCCGCCGTGTTCACGCGGAGTACGATCACGTTAAACATGTGGGTCCGTAAGTCCTTCCGAGAGGTTGGTGGTAGGGGAAGGAGGGTACGGTCCCTGTGGATGCCTCCCCCACTGGGTTCCGGTCTAAATTGGGTGGCACTTCCCGGCCGTCCAAACAGTTACCTTACACCTTTCTGGTAGGTCGGACGGTCTGGGTAACAACAACAACACCTTTCTAGTAGGTTGGACGGTCTGGGTCTCAACTACAACACCCAGCTACAATCTGTCAACATCTCACCCTTTTTTCGCCTCACCTGATCTACCGGCATGATCCCCATAGTAGGTGCGACAAAGGCTTTATTCTACGTTAAAACCGTTTCAAATTAATGCATTAAAATGGTGTACATTTTATAGATCTATTAACATGAAAATGGCAGTATGTACAACGTTATCCCATTCCCGGTCACTGTATGTTGCCATATTTTCAACGATTTCTGACATTTAAAATCTAAAAATCACCCATTAATTAAAACTATTTTCAATAGTTTGGTCAAAAGAATAATCATCAGAAGATTTTGGTATTTGATGTATAACTCTGTTACTGTGGTTACAAATGGAATCAAACTCTGCACAAAATTTGAGTTATAAAATATAAAAATATTGTCTGCTCTAACTATAAAAAAAAAAATTTGCTGTGGGCAGCACATGACTTTCCTTATATAATGCAATGAATTTACTACATTTATAGCAAAAAAAAAAAATTGATTATTTTTATAGTAGATATTTATATTATTTCCAAGATATTGAATTTTCTTCAATGAGTCGTCATTTTCATTGATTTAGCGTCATTTTTATCCATTTGGCGAGTTTTTCGTTAATTTAGCAACATTTAAAACAGTCGCCAATTTGGTGACATTCCACCAAATTCATCACAAAACTCTCGCCAAGCGTTATGGACGGAGAAATAAGTCATTCTTACAGCAGATAAATGACTATTGGCGTTAAAATGCAAAAGTATTATTCAAAGTATCTTTTTTCATAAATGGAACGAGCTAGATCCACGAGAATGATATAACCTAATTTATCGCATGATATTACATATGAAAAGTGAACATGTTTCTCAATAGGAAATATTTTTTTTTATTTTATATGATGTATTTATAATTTTTTTGAAAAACGTGCAATGTCTCGAGAACGGTTCATGTTAGCGTTCTAAAATTTATGTCAATCGTTTTCTAATGAAAAATTACATAAGAAATGTCTATTTGCGTAACTTTATTAGAGGTTTTGATTTCTTGGCGATGTTTTCAGAATTTCACTGGAAAATTTAGGGGGGGGGGTTCTTAACATTCGATTGCATATAAAAACAATAGGCTTCCAGTGTTTACGGATTGTAATTTTTGTACCAAATTTCATTCGAATTGGTCCAGTCGTTCGTCAGTTATCGTCTCCACAGACTCACTGACACACACACACACACACAGACATCACTTCAAAAATGTTCGATTCGTGATCGGGGATGCTTGAAACGTGCTCTCCCGTCGAAAACTCGAATTCGAATTTTCGACCCCGTCACAATACTTTCCTTATACATTATGTATATAAGGAAAGTAAAAATATCTCAAAAATGGCAGGCTGTACACCAATAGCTTTCACTGAGAAAAATGATTTTTGTTTTCGCACGATGATATAAAAACGAATTTTGTGTGTCTAGCTGTTTTTCAGTTACAGCCTGAAGACTGTTGGAACACAAAATTTCGAGATTTATAAAAATTTGTACCAAAATTAAAAGATTTTAGATTTTTCAGTGTTGATATAGGTTAAGTCCCACTTGTATGCAAAGTTTCAAGTTTCTATCTTCCTCCGAAGATGATGACATCGTTTCTATTTGAGGAGCAGTCAGTTCGAATTGATAATAGATTATTTCGATTATATATTTGTTTAATTGATGAAAACCGGTGCTCCATAGGGAACGTTTTTAGGGCCAGTCTTTTATTACAATACATTATTTTTCTACTTGCATTCCTGAGGATGTTATTCCTTTTGCCTATAGCTCTATTCTGTACTCAATTGAATCTGATCTACAAATATTGATCTTTAATAAAAGCTTCTTTTAATCTGGTAGAATAATGGTTCCGAATGAACAGATTGACATCAAATGGTAACAAAACACTATAATCCTCATTTGTTAATTGAAAATAAAGAAAATAATAATGAGAACAACTTGAAGCATTTGGAGTTACATCTGGATTCAAAGCTGTCTTGGGGAAACGAAATGGATTGTTTGAGTGGGTGAGAAGTCTGTAAGAATGTATAATCCCAGAAACTTTATGAATTGTATGCTTTTCATATTTCTATTCTAGACTAGTCTATGCTATAGACTCCATGGCATAACTCTGTGGGGAAATTCACGCGCAGTTAAAGAAAATTTTATTTTACAAAACATGGAGTAAGGTTAATAGCAGGTATTGGAAATAGAACTCACTGTATAGAATATTTTCTTAGATGGGGAACTGTTACCATCTGCTTTTGTTTTTAAAAGCTTAATAAATAATAAATAAAAATCCTGGAATAAATATTAACTACCACAAACGCATTTTTAAAAAAATTGACTTCATATTGCTTCAGTGCAAGCTGCAAAGAATCTGATGTGGGCAGCACATGACGTTTCCTATATAATGAAATGAATTTACTCCTTTTATAGTAAAAAAATAATGTATAAGATCCACGGTACTATGTTTTTAACGTTGAATTGTACATTTGGCAATTTTCCGAGTGACAACATCTAAAACTATTTCAAAGTACCCAATTAATTTATATTTCGCGCAAATCTAAATAAACAATTATCAATATTGATAGCATCCTCAATAAGCGATATAGTCCACATATTAAAATGTTTTAATAGTTATTCATCAATAATCGTCAATTTTCATTAATATAGCGTCATTTTTGCAATTTTGACGATATTGTCGTCGATATGAGACGAAATTTCTCCAAGTTGGCGATACTTTGCTAGATTATTCGCCAAGTTCGCCAAAATGCATCACCAAGTGTTACAGATAAACGGAGAGAAGAGCATTTCTTATATACTAAAACATATGCCCGTCATATGACGGAAATCAGAATTTGCAAAATATTACTTCCCATTTGGAGTCATTATCATCAATTTGTCAATATTTTGTCACTTTGGCAATGATTAAAATAGTCCCGAAGTTGTCGACGTCCCGCTAAATTTCTTGCCAAGCGTTACGAACGGACGGAGAAATGGGTTATTCTTAAAGTCTACTCTCACGTTTTTTCCAAGATATTGAACTTTCATCAATTAGTCGTCATTTCATTGATTTAGCGTCGGTTTCCATCAATTAGGCGAATTTCATCAATTTGGCGAATTTCTATCAATTGGGTGACATTTTCGTCAATTCGGCAACATTTTAAAAGTTAGCAAGTTGGAGATATTCTGACAAATTCGTCACCAAAATGTTGTCAAACGTTACGGACGCAAAAATAGGTTATTCATAGAGTAGATACTTATATTCTTTCCAAGATATTGAATTTCCGTCAATTAGTCGACCTTTTTATTTATTTAGCGTCGTTTTTATCAACTTGGCGACTATTTTAAATGTTGCCAAAGCGACAAAAATGTCGGGAAGTTAATAAAAATGACGCCAAATGGAAAAGTAATGTTTCGAAAATTCTAATTTCCGTTATATGACGGGTATACCTTCTAGCATATAAGAAATGTTCTTCTCTTCGTTTGTCAGTAACACTTGGTAATGCATTTGGAGAACTTTGACGCATTTGGAGAGGACGAATTGGAGAAGACGAAGACCAGATTGACGAAAATATCGTCAAAATTGAAAAAATGACGCAAAATTAATGAAAATGACGCCTAACTGATGAATTAATTATTACAATATTTTAATATATGGACTATATCGCTTATTGAGGATGCTATCAATATTGATAAATGTTTATTTAGAGTTGCGCAAAATATAAGTCAATTGGGTACTTTGAAATAGTTTTACATATTGTCATCTTGAAAATCGTCAAATGTACAATTCAATGTTGAAAACACAAGTACCATGGATTTTAAACATTATTACTTTCCTTATATACATAATGTATAAGGAAAGTATTGTGACGGGGTCGAAAATTCGAATTCGAGTTTTCGACGGGAGAGCACGTTTCAAGCATCCCTGATCACGAATCAAACATTTTTGAAGTGATGTCTGTGTGTGTGTGTGTGTGTGTATGTGTGTGTCAGTGAGTCTGCGGAGACGATAACTGACGAACGAATGGACCGATTCGAACCAAATTTGGTACAAAAATCACAATCTGTAAACACTGGAAGCCTATTGTTTTTATACGCAATCGAATGTTCAGAACCCGCCTAAATTTTCGAATGAAATTTTGAAAAAATCGTCAAAAAATCAAAACCAATAATAAAGTTACGTAAATAGACATTCCTTATGTAATTTTTCATTAGAAAACGATTGACATAAATTTTAGAACGCTAACATCAACCGTTCTCGAGATATTGCACATTTTTCAAAAAAATTATCAAAAAGTCAAATAAAATAGAAAAAAAATATTTCCTATTGAGAAACATGTTCACTTTTCATATATAATATCATGCGATAAATTGGGTGACATCATTCTCGTGGATCTAGCTCGTTCCATTCATGAAGAAAGATACTTTGAGTAATACATTTGCATTTGAACGCCAATTTATCTGCTGTAAGAATAACTTATTTCTTCGTTCATAACGCTTGGCGAGATTTTGGCGACGAAATTGGCGGAATGTCGCCAACTTGGCGACTTTTTGAAATGTTGCCAAATTAACGAAAATCTCGCCAAATGGATAAAAATGACGCTAAATCAATGAAAATGACGACTAATTGTGGAAAATTCAATATCTAATAAGTTATATAATATATAAATATATAATAATAGTTATATAATATATGTCGAAAATTCAATATCTAATAAGTTATATATATATATATATATATATATATAACTTATTTCTTTGTCCAAAACGCTTGGCGAGATTTTGGCGACAAAATTGGCGGAATGTCGCCAACTTGGCGACTTTTTGAAATGTTGCCAAATTAACGAAAATCTCGCCAAATGGATAAAAATGACGATAATCAATGAAAATGACGACTAATTGTCGAAAAGTCAATATCTTGGAAAGGATATTAGTATCTACTAGAAGAAAAACCTATTTATTTTACTGTAAAAGTAGTAAATTCATTTCATTATATAAGGAAAGTCATGTGTTGCCCACATCAGATTTTTTTTTAACTGTAAAAGGAGAAAATTTATTGCATTATATAAGGAAAATCATGTGCTGCCTACATCAGATATTTACTTTCCTTATATAAAATAATGTATAAGGAAAGAATTGTGACGGGGTCGAAAATTCGATTAGAGTTTTCGACGGGAGAGCACGTTTCAAGCATCCCTGATCACGAATCGAACATTTTTGAGGTGATGTCTGTTGTTGTTGTTGAGACCCAGACCGTCCGACCTACCAGAAAGGTATAAGGTAACTGTTTGGACGGCCGGGAAATGCCACGCAATTTAGACCGGAACCCAGTGGTGGAGGCATCCACAGGGACCGTACCCTCCTTCTCCTACCACCAACGTCTCGGAAGGACTTACGGACCCACATGTTTAACGTGATCGTACTCAGCATGAACACAGCGGCAGTTGTGGCAGCGTGCAAATCCAGCGCGCAAACCACTGGGCTACCGTGCCCGAAATGTGCCAACAGCACGCGGTGTTCCCAGGGAGGTGATGTCTGTGTGTGTGTGAAAGTATGTGTGTGTGTGTGTGTGTGTGTGTGTGTGTGTGTGTGTGTGAGTCTGTGGAGACGATAACTGACGAACGAATGGACCGATTCGAACGAAATTTGGTATAAAAATTACAATCAGTGAATACAAGAAGTCTATTGTTTTTATTCGCAATCGAATGTTCAGAACCCCCTAAATTTTCGAGTGAAATTTTGAAAAAATCTTCAAAAAATTAAAAAAATTAAAAAATCATCAAAAAATCAATAAAGTTACGCAAATAGACATTTCCTATGTAATTTTTCATTAGAAAACGATTAACATAAATTTTAGAACGCTAGCATGAACCGTTCTCAAGATATTGCACATTTTTCAAAAGAATTATAAAAAAATTATATAAAATAAAAAAAATATTTCCTATTGAGAAACATATTCGCTTTTCATATGTCATATCATACGATAAATTTGGTGATATCATTCTCGTGGATCTAGTTCGTTCCATTCATGAAATAAGATACTTTGAGTAATACTTTTGTATTTGAACGCCAATAGTCATTTATCTGCTATAAGAATCAATTATTTCTCTGTCCATAACGCTTGGCGCGATTTTGGCGACGAATTTGGCGGAATGTCACCAACTTGGCGACTTTTTTAAATGTTACCCAATAAAAGAAAATCTCGCCAAATGTATAAAAATGACGCTAAATCAATGAAAATAACGACTATTTGACGAAAATTCAATATCTTCTAAAAAATATAAGTATCTACTATAAGAATAACCTATTTTGTTTTTACTGTAAAAGTAGTAAATGCATTACATTGTATAAGGAAAGTCATGTGCTGCCCATATCAGATTTTTTTATATTGTGACAATTTTTGTAAGCCATTTCTCGAAAAAGGAAAAAAAAAGGGGTATTTTTTTCGAATTGTTTCAAAATCTAATCAGCACCAGGGTAAGCCATAAATGACTTGTCTATTTACCAAATTTTTTGAAATTTGGTCAGTTAGTTTTACATCTAGGCTATTTCGCAAATTGCAAATTACAAGAGGCAAGTTCTTTTTTGCCGAATCGTACCAAATTATAATCAGTACCAGGGCAATCTACAAGTGACTTACCTACCAAATGTTACACAATTTGGTCAATTAGTTTTAGAGTTAGAGTGTGTACATACATTGCTCAGATAGGTAGACTCACAGACACACGCAGTAGATGTTACACTAAAATAGTTGCTTCGTGTTATAATATGGTGCTCGAAAGTGTAGATCTATCGAAAACTCGAGTTGCGATTTTCAACACGATTGCAATACTTTCCCTATACATTACTGGGCATTGTAGGGAAAGTAAAAGCAGCTTTAAAAATCAGGTCATTTTCAAAGCTTTAAAAATCAGGTCATTTTTTAGAACACTCTATAAAGAGAATAGGAATGTTAAAGGGTTGAAACAGGATGCTTGCCTTTCTCGATGCAAATGAAGAGTATTTAACCTTTTGCTTACGGGTGGGACAGCGTCCATCCCAAACGAAGAACCTCCCAAACAGACAGGTATTTGACATACCCTATCCCAAACAGTTTGATCCCCCTTTCAGACATTGGACACCAATGCCTGCAAAGGGGGATCAAACTGTTTGGGATAGGGTATGTCAAATACCTGTCTTTTTGAGAGGTTCTTCGTTTGGGATAGACGCTGTCCCACCTTTAAGAAAAAGGTTAATTTTATACTAACATTTTATATTAATAACAATTACTAACAATATTAATAACAAATACTCACAATACTAGCATTTTATATTAATAACATAAATATCATTTTCATATTCATGTCATGTGAAATAATCACAAATCCATTGTACGGCGAACTGTATGTGAAATGAATAATTCCTATTTGTACTAACATTTATATACTGAATATTTTTATATATTACAAAGAACTAGGAGAAGTTAGGGATAAAGTGACTTCTAATAACAAAGCGCCCATAAAGCTTCCATAATTGAATCCCCATTTTAATATTCGATAATTTTATTTAATATCACTACGAAACACACGAGAATATCATGTTCATGTCTTGCAACTTGTCCATCTTGCATTACATGTTACCATGGATCCGAATAAACTAAAGATATTTTGCAAGGATATAAAGATTAAAATGTATCTTTGGATGCTTAATGGGCAGTGAAAGCGTTACATGAACTTACATGTCATTACCTTTTCTTGAAGGTAATGAACTCGTCTGTTCAGAAATGATTATCGATTCAAAATATTCTTTGAAGGAGATTCAATAAGAAGCTTAGTGACTGGACTGAAGAATTATTATATAATAGTTAAACCTATCTTCCCTTTATCGTTTATGATTCTAGTTTTATTTTAACAACCGAATTGTTAAATTTTAACTTATTAGAATTATTATCTAGGGAAGAATAGAATTTTTGATCCGTCTCAAGAAAACCTCTGCATTGTTTCCCAAATAGAAACATTTTTTTCGCGCAGAAAATGGCATTGTTTGATCACCTATGTTGCTTGCTGCACGAATATTGTTATTAGTAGACAATACCTTCGAATGCTATTGATAAGATCAGTCCATACTATGAAACCTATTTATACCACCTATGTGGTCGTTCCATTAAACTACTAAAGAAGGCTAAAAAGGTAGTGAACTAGCAGTAGCTAAAAAGTAGTTAATTGGTCGATTTTGGAAAAATCTTCAGCACGAAATATTCTTTGAAGAATCCAATGAGGGTGGATAAATCGATAAAGTAATGATAGGTGAATGGTTGAGAATATATTCTCTTCACTTTTGGTGATTTTAGCTATATATATATATATATATATATAAATTAGTAAATCCAATGTTAGAATGTATGTAGTAACTCATAAAACACTATTCCAAAATTTTCTACAAAATACAAAGAAATAAAAGAAAATAAGACATAAAGAGGAAATAATAAAGCGTAATGCAGGTCATAAAGGCAAAGACAATCAACAAATTTCAAAAATGAGGAATGAAAATAAGAAAACAAAAAAATCAAGCAAAAAAGCTTGCACATGGAGGAGCTTTAGGCTTAAGATAAGTTCATTTCGAAAAAATTCTCTTCGGGTCCATATATCCCTTCGAAATGAACACAAAAATGCTTGTTTCTGAAACACAAGATAGATTTTATCTATAAACTTGTGTTATATGGACGACAAGCATATTGGAGCAATAAAGGAAACATAAATACCTTAAAATACACTTCATTCGTGCAACCATGACATATATATATATATATATATATATATATATATATATATATATATATATATATATATATATATATATATATATATATATATGTGTATAGTGGCATTCTCGATTATCCAGTTTTCCTATGAATTACTTGTTTAGTAGGAATTTTCATCTTTGATTCATATTCATATTCAGTTCTGCATGTTTGGGAAGTTGTATTCTGAATTGCTTGTCCAGTCTCCAGCTTAGACTCACTGGACGGGTTTGGGAGTATTTCCGTGAACGTTCGTACTGCCTCCCTGGTAGAATTTCGACTTGTTCATTCCGGTGCTTCTAGATTAAGCTGTTGAGGTTGATCGTGTATACACGTGGTAGAAGAAGAAGGGTTCATGCCGCATGGTAATACAATTTTCTTAATGTATCCTTTTTTCATTTTTTCATTTTTTGATGCCTGTAGTCTGAGTTTAAGCATTTATAGTAATGTACTATTGCTTAATCTGAAACAGGCATTTGTTTGGGTTAATTAGAATTAAATACTCAGACCTGAAGATGAATTTAATTCTGATTAATCATCGAATTTGGGAAGGTTCTGTTCTTTTCTCTTATCGGCATTATGGCCGTGAATTTGCTTCTATGGTGATGTTAATATTACTTGAATTGTATTTTTATTTTTATTTTTTTTATTTTTACTTATTTCTTATTATTACATTTCATATATATATACATATATATATATATATATATATATAGGGTGTCCCAAAATTGACGCAAGATTTGAATTTTGCGCCATTTGTGCGATAAAGTGTTGGCAATGAAAAAAAAAAGACAGCGTGATAGCTGACAGTCTAGGGTTACTGAAAATGGAGCGCTACATGAAAGAACACTGAGTTTTCATTGTTGAGCAATATTTTAAAAATAGTCTATCGCGACGTAATAATCCAGTTTTTTGTGCCTAAATTGCAAGATATGGATGTGGACGATATGTGGTTTCAACAAGGCGGTGCCACATGCCATACAGCCGGAGAAACAATTCAATTACTGCATGAGTCATTTCCTGGTCGTGTAATTTCCCGTTCTGGTGATCAGAAATGGCCGTCCAGATCATGCGATTTAACGCCGTTGGACTTTTTTTGGTTTTTTTTTTTAAGTCTAAGGTTTACGCCAACAAGCCCACGACCACCCACGCCTTGTAGGAGGAAATTGAGCTCTGTATCAATGAAATTTAGCCACATTTATGCAAAACTGTCATGGAAAATTTCAACAAAAGTGTGCGTATGTGCCAGCAAAGCCGTGGAGGCCATTCACCCGATATGTTATTCCATACATAACCCTATACTGTGTACTTTATGAATCAATAAAAAATTTACAATTTTTAATTATAAACCTGTGTTTTCTATCAAAATTACTCCTTGCGTGAATTTGGGGATACCCTTATATATATAGAGAGAGAGAGAGAGAATTAAACTTATTTTTGACATTGTCTGATAAAGTAAGTTGTCATTATAGTGTCAAGATAACGCTTCTGACTACCCCAAATAGAAGGAAATACTTTGTGCACTAGACAATACCGATGGACCGTCACGAAGTCATTGGACAATCTTTGAATGTTGTTGTTAAGAAACATCCATTACAACTTTCTTGACTAGCCGACGTGGTTGTCGAGTGGTCAAGGCAAGCGTTTCGGTAGCAATCGCTCGACTGCCACGTTGTGGGTTCGAGCCCCACGTAAGGCATGGATGTTTGTGTTGTGGGCGCAATTGTGAACCGCCCCCGTCTGGTGCGCCTGGGGCAACGTCAATGGACGGCTAAATGGTTCACACTCTGGCCGCTGTAATAAAGGCGAATGACGAAGGTCAAAGTGCCTGGCCATTTGAAAAAAAAAAAAAAACTTTCTTGACCATCCTGCATCGCCTGTCACCAACCTTCTTGGTTACAAATGACTAAACTATATCCTTGGATTTCATAATTGCCACTGAAAGGTGTTACACGAACTTCACCTCATTGCACTCTCCTAAGGTTAACAGATTTATCGATTTCGAAATGAATATTGACTTGAAATATATTTTGAAGGAACCAATAAAGAATGGGTGACTGAATGGACTGGGAATTTATAAAGACTGGTTTGTTAAGACCTACATTTTCTTTATCGTTGGTATTTTATTTAAATCGAAATGTTAAAGTTCAGCGTATTAGTGTCATCATTTTGGCTACCTAAGATGTCTTAACATAGGAGTTGCACCAGAACAATTCTTGTTACTCTAAGTAGAATCAGTAAATGTATGAAAGAGCCTTGATATGGTGGCAAATCGTGTGTGGTGGCAAATAATTTTTGACGCAACAAGTAAGCAATTTTATTTCTAGTTTTTCATACTTATTTTGTACAGTCATATGGATTTTCAGAAAGACCAGAAATTACATCTCCAGAATCCGAAATGGGAATGCTTAGCGAATTTTTTACCCCACCCCCCTCTTTGATGATGAATTCATATCAATAATCGTCTAAGCTCTATCTATAATCAATTCTAAGAGATAGATGTTAAAAGTAAATTTTTTGAAGCGGTAGGGGATGCATTTAGTGAACCGTCCTACTTTCTCCAGAATTCAATGCTGATACCATATTAGTCACCATCTAAGCTCTTTCTGTAGCCAATCTTAATACACAGATATTTCAATAAAATTTTTTGAATAGAAAGTGGAAATTCTTACTGAAATCCCACTTTCCTCCGAAATCGGAAGCATATCCAGAACTGGAAGGATAAATTCTTAGTGAGTACCTTACAGCTTTCAAAATTTGATACTGAATTCATATCAGCCAGTGTTTCTATTTATAGCTGGTCCTCAGAAATAAACATTTTAAGGAAAATTTTGAATCGGAAGTGGGAAAAAAAACCTGAACTAAAATCTCTTGGTGAATCACCCTAGTCTGTCAAATTTGGCGACTTTTTAATCTTGCCAAATTAATTAAAATCCAGTCAAATTAACAAAAATATCGTCAAATTGATAAAAATACCTCCAAATTGATAAAAATGGCGCCAAATAAATTAAATTTATTGTGCTTTCTAAAGGAGTAGTGATATTTCGTAGCGTTTGTCTGTCAGTCCAACAGTTTCACTTAGTAACAAATTTGGTGACTTTTTATATGTCTCCAAATTGATCAAAATGTAGCCAAACTGATGAAAAGGGCACCAAACTGATAAAAATTCAATATCTTGAAAAATAATATAAAAATCTACTATAAAAATTACCCATTTCATCGCCCGTAAAGTTTGGCGACAAATTTGGTGAAATATCACCAATTTGGCGGCTTCTTAAATGATGTCCAAATTACTCAAATATCACCAATTTGATAAAAAATGACACTAAATGGGAGGTTACGTTTTTTAAATTTTGAATTTCGTCATATGACTGGCATACCTTCTAGTATATATATATATTTATGTGTGTGTGTGTGTAAATTATTTACTATATATAGCATTTACTACACATTCCTATATGTGACAAATAAACATGTCAAATTAGGCATTTTAACTTAATAAAATGCTCATAATCAAACCAGCCTTTCAACATTCAATATACTGATTCGACAGAACATTAAAACATCCGATCGTAACAAGCTCATACCTTGCAACTCTCTTGTCCATCCGGTACCACCTGTCACCATATTCCCTAATAAACTCCCCGGCTGCTAAAGATGTTGTTCAAGGATGTCATGACTCAAACATATCCTTGGATGCTTAATGACCAGTGAAAGGTGTTACATGAACTTACACGTCATTACCGCCTCTAGAAGGTAATGGACTGGTCGATTCCCAAATGATTATCGGTCTGAAATTTTCTTCAATGCGTTGAAGGACGGGGAAGCGGGGGGGGGGGGGGGTGAATAGACTGAGAAATTACATGCAATGGTATCTCCTTATTATTTGTGATTGTAGATGTATATTAGCTGAATTCTTTAAATTATATTTACATATATGACGACGGTTTAACATGGGATAAAATATGGAGATTGGCTACTCATTTAGCACCACCCCTTTTTTTTCTTCTTACATACATAACAGGCTGTTTATGTGCATCGTCTATAGCAGTGGTTCCTAAACTTTCCGGTTCGCGGACCCCCTCAGAGCAAAAAAAATTCGCGGACCCCTTAAAACCATATTGCAAGGGGAGAGGCGGGAGACGTTCGCTACGCTCCCCCTCTATTCAAAGCTGACGTCATCCGGTCTCTAGTAGTATTAATGCTCGAAGTTACAAGTGCTTTGAAGTCCGAGCTACATCAGAGTATCGTCACCGTTAATCATGGCAATGTGCCAAAACGAAACCTACTCCCAAACAATTTAATTCTGTTTGAAGATATAATCTATCTGTTTGAAATCAATTTCATGAATGTATTTAATTCAAAGTTATTTAGAAAAACAAAGGTAAATTAATTAAAGGTAAAGAAAGTTCAATCATGCTTAAAGCATTGATTATGAAACACTTTCCAACTTCAATGCAATTTTATTTAAAAAAGTCGAAATTGCAATACATTCCTCGGTAATATTTTAAAATTTATCACAATACTACATTGATTTATTATATTTGAAAACTTAAACCTTCATTGAAAAAAATGAACTTCATTCAAATGACGGCATTGAAATATAAATTGCCTGGTTTAAATATCTCTAAAATGCAATACATTCCACGGTAATATTTTTGAAACTATCATAATACTACGATAATTTATTATATTTGAAAACTTCATCGAAAACAACTGAAATAAATTCAAATGACGTCATAGAAAAAATAACACGCCTGGATCTCTCTATAAAAGCAGGATTTCATTCATAACTTTCTCCATTTCATTCATCACAATACTATAATAATTTATTTTATTTAAAAATTAAGACCATGGAGCTACAATTCATAAAATTTATGCTTAAAACTTCATCGAAAAAAATCGTCCTTCTGCTTATAAAATCAATTTATATTTCATTCATTTCAGCCATGCAGACTCCATGGACTGAATTATTTTGTGTTAAAGAAATACAGTAATTCTAATACAACTCATTCAACATATTTTGCTGTTTACATTTTACATAGGTGAAAAATAGGCTTAGTTGTAGAAATAATCAAATTTGAATGAGAATTTAAACTCAAATATATTGTCATTGTGTTGTTTTAGTATGTAGATGCACAGAATTTAAGCAAAAATAAAGTACTTTTAGGACGGATACAACACTCAATATGAATTAAAAAGAACTTTAAAAAATCACGATTTTGAAACAAGATGGATGACATATATCATTTTGAAGTGGGTCATGTGATCGTTTCATATCATGGTCACGTGATCGTTTCATATAAGATGTGTAATTATTATTTTAATTTTAATTTAAAAAACTACTGAATATATTTCGCTGAATTTTTTTTTATATATTTTATGGAACAATTTGACTATTACCTAAAATTTTCGAAGCAATTTGTGAATTTTAAATCCGCTTAAAAAATGTTTGAAAAATTAGGTCCCATAGGGCTCAATGTATTTCATTTTTTCAACCCGGGTTCAATCCAAAACTAATTGGGTGATATTATTCATTTATATTCCCATAGGTCCTACAGCCCGTCTGAACAACATACTAAAATTTAATTTTGATTAAGTCATTTTTACGGCAGTTATCGTGCTGACAGACAGACAGACAGACAGAATGAACAAAGTCATAAACACTTTTCAACTTTGTTGTAAAGTGTTAATAAAAAGTTCATTATTACTTTATTTAAAACAAGAAAGATCAATCATGCTTAAAGCATTGATTATGAAACACTTTCCAACTTCAATGCAATTTTATTTAGACAAGTCTAAAATGCAATACATTCCTCGGTAATATTTTAAAACTTATCACAATACTGCATTAATTTATTATATTTGAAAACTTAAACCTTCATCGAAAAAAATGAACTTCATTCAAATGACGGCATTGAAATATAAATTGCCTGGTTTAAACATCTCTAAAATGTTATACATTCCTCGGTAATAGTTTTAGAATTATCATAATACTACGATAATTTATTATATTTGAAAACTTCATCGAAAACAACTGAAATTAATTCAAATGACGTCATAGAAAAAATAACACGCCTGGATCTCTCTATAAAAACAGGATTTCATTCATAACTTTCTCCCATTCATTTCATTCATCACAATACTATAATAATTTATTTTATTTAAACATTTTGTTTAAGACCATGGAGCTACAAAAATTAAACTCTATGCTTGAAACTTCATCGTCCTTCTCTTTATGAAATCAATTAATATTTCATTCATATCAGCCATGCAGACTTCATGGATTAAATTATTTTGTGTTAAAAAAATACAGGAATTCTAATACAACTCATTCTATATATTTTGCAGTTTACATTTTACATAGGTGAGAAATAGGCTTAGTTGTAGAAATAATAAAATTTAGATGAGCATTTAAACTCAAATATATTGTCATTGCGTTGTTTCAGTATGTAGATGCACAGAATTTAGGCAAAAATAAAGTAGTTTTAGGACGGATACAACACTCAATATGAATTAAAAAGAACTTTAAAAATCACGATTTTGAAACAAGATGGATGTCATATATCACTTTGAAGTGGGTCATGTGATCGTTTCATATCATGGTCACGTGATCGTTTCATATAAGATGTGTAATTATTATTTTAATTCTAATTTAAAAAACTACTGAATATATTTCGCTGAATTTTTTTTTATATATTTTATGGAACAATTTGACTATTACCTAAAATTTTCGAAGCAATTTGTGAATTTTAAATCCGCTTAAAAAATGTTTGAAAAATTAGGTCCCATAGGGCTCAATGTATTTCATTTTTTCAACCCGGGTTCAATCCAAAACTAATTGGGTGATATTATTCATTTATATTCCCATAGGTCCTACAGCCCGTCTGAACAACATACTAAAATTTAATTTTGATTAAGTCATTTTTACGGCAGTTATCGTGCTGACAGACAGACAGACAGACAGAATGAACAAAGTCATAAACACTTTTCAACTTTGTTGTAAAGTGTTAATAAAAAGTTCATTATTACTTTATTTAAAACAAGAAAGATCAATCATGCTTAAAGCATTGATTATGAAACACTTTCCAACTTCAATGCAATTTTATTTAGACAAGTCTAAAATGCAATACATTCCTCGGTAATATTTTAAAACTTATCACAATACTGCATTAATTTATTATATTTGAAAACTTAAACCTTCATCGAAAAAAATGAACTTCATTCAAATGACGGCATTGAAATATAAATTGCCTGGTTTAAACATCTCTAAAATGTTATACATTCCTCGGTAATAGTTTTAGAATTATCATAATACTACGATAATTTATTATATTTGAAAACTTCATCGAAAACAACTGAAATTAATTCAAATGACGTCATAGAAAAAATAACACGCCTGGATCTCTCTATAAAAACAGGATTTCATTCATAACTTTCTCCCATTCATTTCATTCATCACAATACTATAATAATTTATTTTATTTAAACATTTTGTTTAAGACCATGGAGCTACAAAAATTAAACTCTATGCTTGAAACTTCATCGTCCTTCTCTTTATGAAATCAATTAATATTTCATTCATATCAGCCATGCAGACTTCATGGATTAAATTATTTTGTGTTAAAAAAATACAGGAATTCTAATACAACTCATTCTATATATTTTGCTGTTTACATTTTACATAGGTGAGAAATAGGCTTAGTTGTAGAAATAATAAAATTTAGATGAGCATTTAAACTCAAATATATTGTCATTGCGTTGTTTCAGTATGTAGATGCACATAATTTAAGCAAAAATAAAGTAGTTTTAGGACGGATACAACACTCAATATGAATATAAAAAGAACTTAAAAAAATCACGATTTTGAAACAAGATGGATGTCATATATCACTTTGAAGTGGGTCATGTGATCGTTTCATATCATGGTCACGTGATCGTTTCATATAAGAGGTGTAATTATTATTTTAATTTTTATTTAAAAAACTACTGAATATATTTCGCTGAATTTTTTTTTATATTTTATGGAACAATTTGAATATTACCTAAAATTTTCGAAGCAATTTGTGAATTTTTAATCCGCTTAAAAATGTTTGAAATTTAGGTCCCATAGGGCTCAATGTATTTCATTTTTTCGACCCGGGTTCAATCCAAAACTAATTGGGTGATATTATTCATTTATATTCCCATAGGTTCTACAGACCGTCTGAACAACATACTAAAATTTAATTTTGATTAAGTCATTTTTGCGGCAGTTATCGTGCTAACGGACAGACAGACAGACAGACAGAATGAACAAAGTCATAAAAACTTTTCAACTTTGTTGTAAAGTGTTAAAAATAAAATTTAAAAAAGAGCGGAGAAAAATAATGATTTTTATTTTTTATAAAGCTAACTATTGATTAGTTAAATATTGCGTGTTGTTCGCGGACCCCCTAAAACCTCGTCGCGGACCCCCAGGAGTCCGGGGACCCCAGTTTGGGAACCACTGGTCTATAGTATGGAATCTAAGCTTTAAATAGCGACGAAATTTAGTACATAGATACTTGAGGATTCCGGATGATACGCCTTGGTGAGATTTTTAAAAATTCGAATGATTTGTATAGGGGGCCCACATTTTTTATGGACGACCGCGAACAATGTTGCTTAATAATCACCTTGATCTTAGCTGGGACTTGTGTCGTTATCGATACCACAAGAAAGATTGTCAACACATGGATGAACTTTATGACTGGAATCATATAAAAAAAAATGTGGGCAGATTTCAAATATTGGCATTATAAGTAGTTGTCAACTTAACCATTTTATTGCTAGATTTAGCCCTTTTGGGGTGCTTGAGCGTTCCCAAAACTGGTTAAATCTAACCATAAAATGCGCAAGTTGTCAACTCTGATTATAAGTATGCAAAGTTTCAGATTTTTATGTCACAAAGAGATGTCTGGAAATACTTTCCTATTACCCAATTTTGTCTACCTCCAGAAGAGAAAACAAAAATTTGGTTCTGTTAGGTTTCGCCCTGTAAGCGATACTGTTCTTATGCAAAGATTTAATTTTCTATTAGCAACCGGGGAAGGTCCGGAAAGACACACATAAACACATGGGGGCCCGGTAGCCCATTGGTTAACGCGCTGGAGTTGCACTCGGTAGGCCCGGGTTCGATTCCAGCCACTGCCAAAACTGCCGCCGTGTTCACGCGGAGTACGATCACGTTAAACATGTGGGTCCGTAAGTCCTTCCGAGAGGTTGGTGGTAGGGGAAGAAGGGTACGGTCCCTGTGGATGCCTCCCCCACTGGGTTCCGGTCTAAATTGGGTGGCACTTCCCGGTCGTCCAAACAGTTACCTTACACCTTTCTGGTAGGTCGGACAGTCTGGGTCTCAACAACAACAACACATAAACACATTATATAATTAATATATAGATATGATTTGTAATAGGGTAGACCTATAAATAATTTGCAATTTGCAGAATTAGGGCACAAATTATTCCAAAAGTAAAATTCTTATAGCACGTTTTGTTTATCAAAAATCCTAAAAACTATTGGAGCAATTACATATGTATAGTCAAACCCGTAAACTGTGTAACTTGAGATTTGTTATGCAGGTAGAAGGCATTAAACTATCAAGTGTTGTTGTTGTTGAGATCCAGACCGTCCGACCTACCAGAAAGGTGTAAGGTAACTGTATGGACGGCCGGGAAGTGCCACCCAATTTAGACCGGAACCCAGTGGGGGAGACATCCACAGGGACCGTACCCTCCTTCCCCTACCACCAACCTCTCGGAAGGACTTACGGACCCACATGTTTAACGTGATCGTACTCCGCATGAACACGGCGGCATTTGTGGTAGCGTGCAAATCTAGCGCGCAAACCACGGGGATACCGCACCCGAGATGGCCAACAGCACGCGGTGTTCCGAGGTGGTCACCCACCAAGTACTAACCGCGCCCGATGCTGCTTGACTTCGGTGATCTAACGAGAACCGGTGTTTTTCAGCACGGTACGGCCGTTGGCCCAAAACTATCAAGTGTAAAACATATCAGAGGAATGTATCCATTGCATAAAAAATGTATCCATTGAATGCATAAAAATGTCTAAAAATGTATCCATTGAATGAACATATCAGCTTGTTAATGTTTTCAAAAAATGTACAAGAACAACTTGTAAATGAAATGTCATGAAATGGTATACTTTCCTTCTCTCATACTGAGAATGGTACAAATGCACGTAAAAACATAGAATAAGGTCAAGGATAGACTCGCACTCAAGATAGTTCAGTTAGATTTTCTTTTCTATTTGATGTAAGCAAAACTATTCTCTAGTGATGCATTTATATTTTACTTTCATTTAAGCAGAAAAAATCATGACGATCTTATTTGAAGATACGATTATCTCTGAAATCATTACGGTTCGTCGAATTTGAAAAAACAGTGCATTGTGATTGGCTGGAAACGCGAATGAAATAATCACAGAAAAACCATTTTTCTGGGTATCACGAGAAACTAAAATTCATTTCACACATACAAAAATAAGTCATCTATCACTTTTGTCACTAAATAACGAATCTTGCTACAAACCTCCTTTTTCTTCCTTTCATCACTATTTGCGATCTAGCGTTTAAATGGTGAAAGGAACGATTGTCTCAAGTCTTCAGCGGAATATTCACCTCGTTGTCTTCGTCAGAACTCGCTCGTTTAGGTTTACACTGTCATTTCAAAGACTGGCAGAAAATGTGAGGATTCTGAGATGTTTGGCGAGGTCAGAGATGATCAAGGTGAAGAGGTTAAGCTGCAAAAGGATCTCGTTTTTACAGCTGGAAACAGACAAGTGAGTGTTTAATTTGCCGAGAGGGGGTGTGCCAAAGGTATGTTTTACAGTGTTAGGAGGACAAATAGATGGATTATGTGTCATGGAGATGAATATGTTCCGAAGAAATGAGATTTATAAAAGAAATGCTATTGCCAAAATTGGAAAGAAATGTTTTCTAACAAGAAGTTAAAGGAAATTGCAGAAAAGGTAGTGTTGTTATACAGATATTTATCAATAAATACAATACTTACTCTAGTAGCATGCCAATATTGTCCGAATGTTGGCAGCCAATAAAGCTCAATATTGGACCAATATGAAAATATAGACATTTTGCCAAATTGGACCAATATCGACTTTCTAAGATAATCAATATGTAGCTAGTATTGGCTTCCAATATATTCTAAATATTGGCAATATTTTCAATGTAACACCAATATTGGCGTAATATTGTAATGTCACTATCTAGCCAAAAATTAGCGCCAATGTACCTTCAATATTGGCGTTATATTGGAAATATTTCTAATGAAACGCTAAAATATACAATATTGTCCAAATATTAGACCAATATTGATATTCTACTGTGGTATACAATAGACGTTTATAGATATAAATAAAGTTATTATAATTATTAAAATAATTATTATTTTAATTTTTATAATTGGTATAAATCAACAAATAAATTCTGAACGAAAGACATAGGACATAAGATTACATAAGATGACATAGGATAAGATTACATAGGACATAAGATAAGAAAGACATAGGACATATAGATTTATTGTTTTCGTACCATTTTGATAATAAAGAATAAAATGTATCTAATAAACAAAAATATTCTGCGCAGTTCTATTTTTGAATTTTTTATTTAAATTTTTGCTACGTCAAAAACTTCATATTCAGTTTAAAATACATACACATCCTACAAATCAGTGCACATTGTAGAGAAAGTAAAATTCACAGAATTAATTTGAAAAAATATCGTTTAACTATGTCTTTGAATATAGGAAAGATCACAGCATTCACATTTCAATCCTCTCTAAAAAGAACACCGCTGGATTTAGAGCTTTCAAACTTGATAACATAAAAACAAGAAAGATCAATCATGCTTAAAGCATTGATTATGAAACACTTTCCAACTTCAATGCAATTTTATTTAAACATGTCTAAAATGCAATACATTCCTCGGTAATATTTTAAAACTTATCACAATACTACATTAATTTATTATACTTGAAACCTTAAACCTTCATCGAAAAAAATTAACTTCATTCAAATGACGGCATTAAAGTATAAATTGCCTGGTTTAAACATCTCTAAAATGTGATACATCCCTCGGTAATAATTTTAGAATTATCATAATACTACGATAATTTATTATATTTGAAAACTTCATCGAAAACAACTGAAATTCATACAAATGACGTCATAAAAAAATAATACGCCTGGCTCTCTCTATAAAAGCAACATTTCATTCATAAATAATTCCCCCATTCATGTCATTCATCACAATACTATAATAATTTATTTTATTTAAAAATTAAGACCATTGATATACAAGTAAGTAAACTCTATGCGTAAAACTTCATCGAAAAATATCGTCCGTCTCTTTCTAAAATCAATGAATATTTCATTCACATCAGCTAAGCAGACTCCATGGACTAAATGATTTTGTGTTAAAGAATTACAGCGATTCTAATCAACTCATTCTTCATATTTTGCTGTTTTCATTTTACATAGGTGAAAAATAGGCTTAATAGTAGAAATAATCAAATTTGGAAGAGCATTTAAACTGAAATATATTGTCATTGCGTTGTTTCAGTATGTAGATGCACAGAATTTAGGCAAAAATAAAGTAGTTTTAGGACGGATACAACACTCAATATGAATTAAAAAGAACTTTAAAAATCACGATTCTGACACAAGATGGATGCCATATATCATTTTGAAGTGGGTCATGTGATCGTTTCATATCATGGACACGTGATCGCTTCATATAAGAGGTGTTATTATTATTTTAATTTTTATTTAAAAAACAACTGAATATATTTCGCTGAATTTTTTTTTATATATTTTATGGAACAATTTGAAAATGGCCTAAAATTTTCGAAGCAATTTGTGAATTTTAAATCCGCTTAAAAAATGCTTGAAAAATTAGGTCCCATAGGGCTCAATGTATTCCATTTTTTCAACCCGGGTTCAATCAAAAACTAATTGGGTGATATTATTCATTTATATTCCCATAGGTCCTATAGACCGTCTGAACAACATACTAAAATTTCATTTTGATTAAGTCATTTTTACGGCAGTTATCGTGCTAACGGACAGACAGACAGACAGAATGAATGATCAAAGTCATAAACACTTTCCAACTTTGTTGTAAAGTGTTAAAAAAAGTAATGGCTCTTAGTTTTTGCAACAAAAATTATTAGTTCGTAAAGTCACCACCAGGTGATAAATGATTCATTTAGAGTTCATGACGACCACTTTCTTAAACTATGCCATTTGCTATTCGTTAATTGCATTGGGCAATGATCTAACATGAACAGACATATCGGAATAGGTGTACTATAGATGTACATTTACTACGATGCACATTTCACGGATCTTGCATAACAGTGCATATCGTAATAGGTGTTAAGCATTTATTGCGATAAAATTTTACGGACAATGATGTTATGAGTTGAAAATTTCCTGTAGAGTGGCCATCTCGATCACCAGGATTGAATCTGGGCGATTTTTGGCTTTGGGAATACCTTAAAAGCACCATTTATCATGATAATATAAAGATTTAATGGAGTTTAAAGAGGCTATAAACCAGCATATTCGCAACATTATCCTTGTCATGCTAGTACAAGCGCAACTGTAGAAAACGCAATACTCCGCATTCAACATATTGAGGAAAATAGGAGACTACTTTGACTCTCTGTTATCACTGTATTAACGGTAAAATTATTTATAAAGTCAATACTGACAATAAAGCGCAATTTTTTTCACCTGTTGGTGACTTTGTGAACTAATAGTTTTATTACAGAAACTCAAACCCCATGATCTATTTTATTACGACGAAGTTTGGAGAACCTGCATCCGGTGGTTTTATTTTTAGAGGGTCTTAAAATGTGAAATTTAATAATGACCAAACTGTATTTAAGAATTCACGCTTATCCAAAATATCGCTTGATCTTCTCCCTCTATTGTATATAGATTTGTTTCAAATTTGAATAAATATTTTTGTTGGTAATCACAAATTTGGAAATATACCTAAGTACACTTTTATAGTATTTATTCGCTTACTTCAGTTTGGAGAACTGTGATAGAGATAATTTTCTGATTAATATCAACATCAGATTAATATCAACAGATATATTTCAATAATTGACATTTTACACTAATTTTCTCTTCTTGGACTATAAAAGGCTTTCTAGGGAAATGAATAAACTATCAATATTTTAAATATACAAAACAGTCAATGGAAATTACAGCAGCATTAAATTTATTATTTTCATAAACTACTGTATAAAGAAATTATTGTATTTTCAAAATTTTTTTGGATTTGAGAAGGAAAGTCCTTTAAGATCCGAACATATTTCAAACAGTTTTAAAAAAATATATCTGCCTGTACAGTGTGTACGTGTAAAGTGTGTGAAGAGTGGTAACAACAACTCAAGAACAAATGCACGTATGTTATTTGTGCGTACTTTTTGTGTGACTTTATACAAAAACTAGACCACGATAAAAAATAATGTGGTTCGCACTGTTAGAGCATAAATTATTCTAAAATTTTAATATCATTATTTTTTATGAATAGGTAATGCTAGTTCTTGAAATAATGTATAGTAGTATGGATCAATCTAATACATAAACTAGACGATTGGTGTAATCTCTAAACTTTCCATCTGAAACAAGTGGGAAATCGACCTCTCAACCAAACTATCTACATAAAAGAAATATTTTCTGCACTCACATCTACACAATACACTCAGTACACCATCTAAATTGGGTAAAATCGCTTCAGCGGTTTTTGAGATTACAAAGGGTCACTTATTTGGACAAAATCTCGTTTTATTGTTAAATTATATACATTTTCGGACTTTTTTCTGCGTTCTCATTTAGATAATATATGCAGTACACCATCCAAATTTGCTAAAAATCGCTTTAGCGCTTTCTGATGGGTCTCTCTCAAAGGACCCTTTCATGCAGTTTCATGGGTTGCAGGTAAACAGGGGAGTAAAATGACCTGTTTAAAACGGTGTATATTTACAGCGTAAAATAAAATATACTCATTATTCCATGTTATTCTCATATAAAAGAGTAAAAAACCACATTCATCTAGATATAGTTACCTTTTTAAGTGTGTAACTGGAGGAGTGTGTAATGAGGAGCAGTGCATATCTCGTTCTGAAATGGTAGAAAGTAGGAAGAGGCTGAAAAGAAAAAAAAAGACATGGAAGGGGTAGGAGGAGGGGCAAAAAAGCGTGGCATGTAACTACAGTTGATAAAAATGCTGGGCTGGCGAGTTCTACAGAGTTGTCATTTGGAAAATGCAAGTTGAATAGTGTCGATGGGATATTTACATGGATTAAAGAAATATAAACCGCAAAGTGAGTTCCACGGCCTGGGTTGTGGGTTGTAGGTAGTAGAATGGGATAGTTAGAAGAAGAAATAGAGGTAATTAGAACGTCCGATATTCAAGGTGTCTTGTTTTTGTGGTTGAGTGTACAAGTGTACTTATACTATGTAATTCTTGTATTTTAATAAAAAGCTGTATAGAAATATATTGATTTTGTACGATTGTAGGATACAGTATGGTTAACTAATTAATATATTTATAGTCCGCGTGACAAATATATATATATATATATATATATATATATATTATACAAAAATTACCTAATAACAGACAAAATATGAATGGAAGAAGAGGAAATTGCCCACGTAGTGCTAAAAGAAGTGGCGGAAGAGCGATTGTGAACTCTCCTTAATCCCGGTTACAGCTAGCCGTGTAGCCATGGCACACTCCCGGACGCCAGCAAATGTATAGGCAATAACCCCGAAATATGGTCACAAAATACGGCATCAAACATGCATGAAGCTATTCAAAGTATCAGACTTCTAAAAAATACAAAGATATACACCCAACCAAATACAAACAGACAAAATGCTCACTATTGTCACCCTGCTTCAGACTTATTAAGAGCAAGAAAATGCAGTTCCTTCCCTATTATCGTATAATCTGAATCCAATCGTTGCCATTTCTAAATGAGAAATTTTTTCATTGCCATTCTTGAAAAAATTAACTTGAGTGATTAATATTTAATCTACCACTGTGTAGACGGTATTCCATAGCACGTCACGCTTTCCAATCACTACCCACTTCTTTTCTGAATTTGATTGTATATTCGTCCAAACACACAAGATTCACCCATCTTATTCCTTTACTTTCTATTTCCGGGATGCCATTCTTGATCCATTATATACATCAAGCTGCTTAGATATTTTTGTTGTTTTGAGTATAAGCTAGTAATGTGACGCTTTATAAACAGATATGGATATTTCTGAAGATATGCCTGCTTAATGAAAAGTCTAACACTTTGTAATCTGTCATTTTCATGCTTAATTAATTTATTGTTTCTGTATAAATGATTGATAACTATATTATGCGTATAAATATTTATGCGTATATTTGAGTTCCATTCTATAAGAAATCTATAATCAATTTTAAAATCATTTCTTTTATCATAAATAGTAAAATGTCTTGCTATTCCATGTGCTTCAATTATATTCACGTCAAGAAATCGTACAATATCAGGATTTGTGTTATGATTTTTGATCAAAGAAAGATCAGGAAGGTAAAACCCAAAATCAATTTCAGCATTTGGGTCTTTTGATCCTGCCACCACATCATCCACATATCTTAGATACACTATATCGTTGTTGATATGAGCATTGCACTCATAGTGGTATAAATATACATCTGCTAACATGGACGAGCATCCCCCTCCCATTGGGATGCCTCTTATTTGTTTATAGAAACATTTTCCATCATATAGAACAGTTTCAAATACGACAATCTGTCTTATATGCTTTAAGTTCAATATTTTGCTTTAGATCATATTCTTCATAGATTTGCAGTAGAATATTCTTCCAGTTATTGATGTCTACCTTATTAAACAATTCCTTAAAATCTTATGAGTTCAAAAAGCCGATCTGGGAATACTTGATTGTATATTCTTTACTTCTTGACTGTTTTTTACAGAGTTTGTTCCCATTTTTTTTAAACGACTGAAGACAGGTTTTAATATAGTAAGTAATTTAGTATTTGCTATAGTAAGATAAGTCATATATCCAATAGTAATAAGCCTGAAGGTGATTGGTTTTTTATGTAGTTTAGGAATCATAGCAAGGTACGGGAAACGAATTGATTTAAGATCAAATTTTATTTTTTTGCAAAGCTCTGATACGATTTTCAACTGTAATACGGGATTGATGAATTTCTGTATATAATATATTATTTTCATAGTATTTATTTGGTTGTTCTAAATATAACTTCTTACAAGTAAAAGCATATGCTCCTGACATTTTATCTATATAGCTTATAACATAACATTCCTGTATTTTATTTATTTCCTTCTTATCCACTATCAAACCGCTTCTAAAATATATGTATCATGGTTGTAATAATACATCAGATTTTCAACAACGTTAGATCTCCATTCAGCAAATATATTGTCCGTTATACTTAATTAAATTGCCATTTTATACAAAAATTTATTAATTTCTTTAGTAAAATTATTTTTAGCATTTTTATAAGAACATCTTGATGGCATTTTGTATTTTATATCCAAGTTAAATACCTTTTTCAATTTGGGATCTTGTATAAGATCAGTATTGCCATCAGTATAAGATCAGTATTTGGGATCTTGTATATATCAGTATAAGATCAGTATTTGGGATTTTGTATATATCAGTATAAGATCAGTATTTGGGATTTTGTATATATCAGTATAAGATCAGTATTTGGGATCGTGTATATATCAGTATAAGATCAGTATTTGGGATCTTGTATATATCAGTATAAGATCAGTATTTGGGATCTTGTATATATCAGTATAAGATCAGTATTTGGGAACTTGTACATATCAGTATAAGATCAGTATTTGGGATCTTGTATATCAGTATAAGATCAGTATTTGGGATCTTGTATAAGACCATTCCCTCCTTTGCAGACATTGGTGTCCATGGACGCCAATGTTTGCAAAGGGGGATCAAACTGTTTGGGATAGGGTATGTGAAATACCTGTCTTTTTGAGATGTTCTTCGTTAGGGATTGAGACTGTCCCACCCGTAAGCAAAAGGTTAAGATATTTTTTTAATATATGTCACTCAATATCCACCTTTGTGACCTTGAATATCTAGGATGGGGGCAATTCCCCCTTTTTACCCACCCTCATGGGCGCCCACGGGCACCGGTTTCAACATTATAACTTCAAAGGTTACCAGCTTGGATGGATGAAAAAGCGAAGTTGAGCGTTCAAGTTGGTATTGGAACGTCGATCAGACTTTAGAGAAGGTGGTTATAGGGTACACTTATTTTTCTTCGACCCAGACCGTCCGACCTACCGAATGTGTAAGGTATCTGTTTAGATGGCCGGACAGTGCCACCTACTTTAGACCGGAATCCAGTGAGGAGACATCCACAGGAACCGTACCCTCCTTCTTCTACCACCAGCCTCTCGGAAAGACTTACGGACGCATATGTTTAATGTGCCCATACTCCGCATGAACACTGGGACAGTTTGAGCAGAGGCGGGATGCCCCACCCATATAGGGTGCTCTTCGATGAGAAGAACTTATAATCTTGTTCCAGTAGATCAATGGATAGAGCATAAGCTGGACAATTCGAAGATCCGTGTTCGATCCCCGGCTAGGATGGTGTGGCTCAAAGATGTGGCGGATGACTAGGAGATAATTTTGTTAGGTAATTTTTTACTAAACTTTATACACTTATTTCACGGAATTACTATTTATTTTTTATTTTTTCTGTATGCTTGAGGAGTATATAGTTTAGCGTTTCTTTATAGATGTTATTGATTCAAAATTGTTGATATTCGAAACACAACAAATTTCACTGCTCGTGGGACAGCCTATCATTTTCACTGAGTGGAGCGGGGGCGAAATGATTAGTTATAAAAAAAGAAATATCCACCCTCGCAAATGTAGAAAACTTTTTGTTATTACCCTGTGGTTCGCCAGAGGAACATAATTTTTGACATCTACACGGGCAACGACATAATCTCTTTTATTACCTACCTTCTCCGGTACTTAATTTCAGTATTATTCATACATATATTTTATTCCTTTATTAATCCCGTCTTCGAATTCTGGGTGCGTACTGTCAGCAATGGATACAACCGTGACCTCCTTGATATTATTGCTGGTCTCTTTCTCCCGGGTATAAATCAGAAGCCGAGGAAAGATATCTGGTGAGTATTCTGGTGGATTTTATGACTACTGCTGGCTAATTTCTTGATAGGTTTATTGGGGTTCCGGGTCGAGATATTATAGTAAAAAGACAATGAAATGAATAGGTATGCTTGGATTTGTTTGCTGATGACATAACCCTTGAGAAAATGTTGGATTCAATCCCTGTAGCGCGTTTTAGAAATCGATAAGAAATGCTGTAGAATTTGTGAATAACGTCTTGTAAAGGTATTTTTCTAAAGAATTCTGTACAGTGTCATACAGAAAAATCTGATGTGGGCAGCACATGACTTTCCCTACAGACTCAAATTCATATTTTTTTTTTATTTCTTTAATAATTCATTAGATTGAGTTTAATTGAACTAAGTAACACTAAATTTGCATTTTTAATTCAATTTTTGTTTTTATTTGGTAATTCAACATTTTTCCGAAATCGGCGTAACAAAAATGCAAGAAATCTCAAATATCTTGAGAACGGTTAGTCCTTAATATAATGGAGTGTGTTATATTATTTTCCTCTAACAGCGTATAAAACAAGGATTTAATTGATACATTTGAGCATACACTACTTAGTCTCTTTTTTAGATTTTGGCGTTTTTGCGGGTCTTTTCGTAAAAAAGGCAGGTTGTTCTTTTCCGAATCGTACCAAAATCTAATCAGCAGCAGCGTATCCCACAAGTAACTTATCTACCAAATTTTGTGAAATGTGGTCAATTAGTATTTTAGCTAGAGTGGATACATTAAATTTTTGCGGGCTATTTCGTAAAAGGAGGCGGGTTCTTCTTTTCCGAATCGTACCAAATTCTAATAAGCAACAGAGTATCCAACAAGTAACTTATCTACCAAATTTTGTGAAATTTGGTCAATTAGTATTTTAGCTAGAGTGGATACATGACATTTTTACGGGCCATTTCGGAAAAACAGGCGGGTTCTGTTTCTACGAATCCTACCAAAAACTAATCATCACCAGGGTCTCACCCAAGTGATTTACATACCAAAGTTTATGAAATTCGGTCCATTAGTTTTTAATTAGAGTGAATACATACATTGCACAGACAGACAGACACACACACAGGCGTCACGCTAAAAATAGTTTTTTCGTATTCTAGAGGTTTCGAAACGTGTAGATCCGTCGAAAACTCGAGTTGCGATTTTCGGCATGATTCCAATACTTTCCCTATACATTACCATGTATTGCAGGGAAAGTAAAACAGTGCTGCGACTTTATAATAAATACTTTTTTTACAGAATTCTATAGCAAGCGCTGGAGGTGGCTAATTCTGCTTGAAAGTAGTAAATTCTTACCATATCTCGGCTTATTTCAGACTACAACTTTCGGTGACTAACCTTGCCCCTTTTTGAAAATCATAAGATGCCTGTTAAAGTGTTTTCAGCAGTTCAGCTATTCAGCCGTGTAATAAAGCTGTGTTCCGCTGAAAACACCGCTAACTGCACCCTTTCGTCCTGCTGCGCCTATGACCATTTGATAAAAAAGTATTAAACCTTAGTCACTTAAATTTTAACATCCCATAAATGGTAATTTTTATCTATATTTATATCAACAAAGGAAAAAAAAACAATACTAACATGGTGGAGGCTTCAAAATATATTTTGCCCAAGAATCTCAGACCTCTAAATTTTATGGCTCCAAACTTATAACTTTACTGTTAATATTATAACTTGGAAAAGGTATGCAGTGATTACAACTTTCTACTGCTTTCTGGAAGAAAGTAGGCTTTTGTAAATTAGGTGATTACAATTGTTTCGAGGGCGTTAAGAGTCCTCTTCCTCGGGACTGAAACAGTGTGTTCGTAACAAACGCTAAGATACAAATGCCTTGAACCCTCTCTTGGGCAAAAATCCATTTCGGAATAATTAAGATTTATTTTCACTTTCCCTGCAATACATGGTAATGTATAGGGAAAGTATTGGAATCATGTCGAAAATCACAACTCGAGTTTTCGACGGATGTACACGTTTTGAGCCCTCTAGAATACGAAAAAACTATTTTTAGCGTGACGTCTGTGTGTGTGTCTGTATGTCTGTGTGTCTGTGCAATGTATGTATCCACTCTAACTCAAAAACTAATGAACCAAATTTCATAAAATTTGGTAGGTAAGACCCTGGGGCTGACTAGTTTTTGGTACAATTCGGAAAAAAAGAACCCGCCTTTTTTTGCGAAATGGCCCGCAAAAATATCACGTATTCACTCTAGCTGAAATACAAATTGACCAAATTTCACAAAATTTGGTAGATTAATCACATGTGGGATACTCTGGTGCTGATTAGATTTTGGTACGATTCGGAAAAGAACAACCTGGGCTTTTTACGAAATGGCCCACAAAAATCGCCAATATCTAAAAAAAGACTACGTATGTTCAAATGTATCAATTAAATGCTTGTTTTATACGCAATTTTTGACGAGGAAAAGGATTAGAACAACTCTATTACTCTAGGACTAACCGTTCTCGAGATATTTTAGATGTTTCGCATTTTTATATACCGCCTTTGGAAAAATGTCCAATAACCAAATAAAAGCAGAAATTGCATTAAAAATGCAAATTTAGTGTCATTTTGTGCAATTAAATTCAATTTAATGAGTTTTTAAAGAAATAAAGAAAAAATGAGTATGAGTCTGCAGGGGAACTCATGGGCTGCCTACATCAGATTTTTATATTTCGACATCTTCTAAACCATCTTAAGCATCATAATAAATTACAATAAATCAAACTACTACTTGCAAGACAAAAACTTACACAAATTCGTTGAATGATATAGACATATGTCAGTTAGGTGATTACAATTGTTTCGCTAGCGTTATAAGCCCCCATCTTCGGGTCAAGAGAACAGGTCAGTCTAAGTTTGCAAAACCTATTAAGTTTATAACAGATCATGCTGAATTAAACAAAGGGAAACTTACCTCAGAAAGAAAAAAATAAAAATGAAATAAAGAGTATTGTTTGATGGTGAATATCCCAGAATCAGAAATAATTACAATAAATCAATCTGCTGCTTATAAGACAAAAATTTACAACTTCCTTGAAGAAAGTAGGCTTTCTTATCCTAAGTATGATCATCAAATTTGAGGAAAATCATGCCATATGTCAGTTAGGTGATTACAATTCTTTCGAAGGCGATATAAGCCCCCTTCTTCAGGTTAAAAGAACTGATCAGTCTAAGCTTGTAAAATCTATTAAGCTTGAAAGAGATCCTTCTAAAGCAAACAAAAGGAAACTTACCTCAGAAAAAAAAGAAAGTTCAATTGTGCATAAAGCATTGATTATGAAATACTTTCCAACTGAAATGGAATTTTATTTAAAATTCTCTAAAATGTGACACATTCAACTCTGATATATTTTAAATTGTCACAGTACTGAAGGTCGTTCGCACTTTATGGAGACCATTTTGATAATTAATTTTTGTGCATAAAGGGCGTATTTCTTGAGGTGATTTGCTTTTTTCTGATAGCCTTGATGCTTGACTATAATTCTAGCTCGAATTTTCCATGAAAGTAAACTTTTTCTTAGCACCGTCAATTTTATTCCACTCCTCTTGGGTCGTTTTCCAAAGTCCGTTCAGTGTTCTTGGATGCCGTTTTCCTAAGGCTCGTTTTAACAAACCGAAAATGCAAAAGTCCATATAGGAGAAGCGTCAGGTGATTTTACAGATACTTCATTAAATGGGATAAATTTTATGCCTGTTTCTGATTCTTTCTTTGCTAAATATGCGGCAGTTGACTTAGACGTATGACTAGAGGCTTTGTCCATATGAAGCTGAACTTTATTGATACCCTTTCCATATAAGGCTGAAATTTCTTTATGAAAAATTGGTTCTAAAATATTCTGTTGATAGTAGAGTGAATTAATTTTAGTTTTACTTGAGACTTTTTTGAGTTTTAATTTACCTTTATAACAAAATTCTGCAACTATCATGAATCCCTTTGGGAACTTTTCTGTACATTGACGAAGCCATTTCGTACGCTTATTTTCGTCAGTTGAGCAATAGAAAATTGCTCTTTTTTTATTGCAGTCACTTAAATACACCCATGCTTCATCGAGTGTTGCTACAAATTTCTATTTATCAGCAGCTAGGTGTTTTTCATATAATTTTCTACAATTCTTTTTTTCGCAATGTACTTTGGAAAAAGCAGATAAACTTTAGATTTTTAAACATCTTTTTAAACTTCAAATCTTTATGAATGATTTTATTTACAGCGCCAGAAACCATTCCCGGTTTCGATGCAATGGTCTTTGAGTCGGTTGACTTTCTTTTAGGATCAGAGACTTCACTTTTTTGATATTTACCCACGTTCGAACAGTCATAGGATGCGATTTTGCAGCCATTTTTTCATTTTTACTTTCAGCTAGACGCTTTTTCCCTTTTAAATTTAATATATTATAAATATCTTTCTTTGAAATGCAATAACATCGAGTTTTACACCGCTTTACAATTTGTTGATATGAATATTTTTCCTCGAAAAGTGCATTTACGTAACCTTCAAGCCATTTATTGATTTCAGGAGCCATTTTCAAAATAAACATTTTATTCTAGATTCCAATCAAAACAAAACAGTAGCAGATGATTATATTGAAAATTTCTAATCTTTATCTCAAAATGCTAACGAGAAACATTAATACAAAATCGTTTCCATAAAGTGCAAACGACCTCTGTACTACAGTAATTTATTGTACTTGAAAACTTCATCGAAAAATATATTACTAGTTACACAAAATGAACTTTCATCAAATGACGTTATCGACATATAAGTCGTCTGCCTTTCTATGTAAAATTAATGAACATTTCATTCGTATCACTTATATTCCAGACTTCAGAGCTAAATAATTTTGCGTGAAAAAACTTTAGCAGTTCTTATAAAACTCACCTTATAAGCGCTTGATTTGTTTACATTCTGCATACGTTAAATTTAGGCTTTATTGTAGAAATAATCATAATTTAGTGATCATTTAAAATAAAAAATATTGTAATTGCTTTGGCACAGAATTTAGATACACAGATAATACACAAAAATAAAGCGGTTCTATGACAGATGCAACACCAAATATGAATTTAAACGATCTTTACACAGTGGAAAAAAATGGATGCCATCTTTTATTTCGCAATAATTTACATTATCTCTTCATATATCATGAATGCAATTACTGTTTTAAATTTTATTTAAAAAATTCCCAACATATTTTGTTGAAACTTTTTTTAAATAGTATTAATAATTTTAATAATTTTTATAATAGTAACTTTAATAATTTTTATAATAGTAACTTTATTTAAACGATCTTTACACAGTGGAAAAAAATGGATGCCATCTTTTATTTCGCAATGATTTACGTTATCTCTTTATATATCATGAATGAAATTATTATTTTAATTTTTATTTAAAAAATTACCCAACATATTTTGTTGAAACTGTTTTTTAAATAGTATTTTATGTAATAATTTAAATATTACCTAAAATTTTCGAAGCAATTTGTGAATTTCAACTTCGCTTAAAAATGTATGAAAAACGTTTAAAAAGTGTTGAAAAGTCGCATAGGATTGAATGTATTTCATATTTTCGACCCAAGTTAAATTCGAAACTAATTGGGTAATATTATTCATTTTCATTCCCATATGTCCCACTGACCAGCTCAATAACATACTAAATCTCATTTTGATAAAGTCATTTTTATGGCAGTTATCATGCGAACGAACAGACAGACAGACAGAATTTCCAAAGGCATAAATACTTTTTAACTTTGTTGGAAAGTGTTAAAAATTAAAGTTCGGTGGCGAATGTCCAGAATCAGGAATAATAAATCAAACTACTGATTGTGAAACAAAATTTTGCACACATTCTATGAAGAAAGTAGGCATATATCAGTTAGGCGACTACAATTGTTTCGAAAGCTTTATAAGCCTCCTTCTTCAATCCAAAAGATAAAGTCAGCCTAAACTTGCAAAATTTTATAAAGCTTAGAAGGAAGAGATCATGCTAAATCAAATGGAAACTTATTTCAGAAAAAAAAATCTGATGCAACACATGATTTTCCCTGCAGACTGAAATTCAATGTTTCCCTCTTTCTTTAATAATTCATTAAATTCAGTTTAATTGCACAAAATAACACTACATTTGTATTTTCATTTGGTAATTTGACATTTTCCCAAAGGTGTCATAATAAAAATGCAAAAATATCAAGTGTCTCAAAAACGGTAGCCCTAGCGGAATGGAGTTGGTCTTATTTTTTTTTCCTTGTCAAAAGTTACGTACAAAACATGCATTTTATTTGATACATTTGAGTATAACTAGTATTTTTTTTTAATGTCGGCGATTTTTGCGGGCCTTTTCCTAAAAAACAGCATGTTGTTCTTTTCCGAATCATACCAAAAGCTAATCAACACCAGAGTATTCCACAACTAACTTATCGACCAAATTTTGTCAAATTTGGTCTATTACTATTTCAACTAGAATGGATACTTGAGATTTTTGCAAACCATTTCTCAAAAAATATCAGGTTATTTTATCCCGAATTGTACCAAAATGTTAATCAGCACCAGGGTCATCCACAAGTGACTTACCTACCACATTTTATGAAATTCGGTCCATTAGTTTTTGAGTTAGAGTGGATACATACATTGCACAGACAGACACACAGATACACAGACTCACATACACATTGAAACACCAGGCACACACACGCAGACATCACGCTAAAGATAGTTTTTTCGTATTCTAGAGGTGCCAAAACGTGTAGATCCGTCGAAAACTGCAGTTGAGATTTTCTACATGATTCCAATACTTTACATTACCATGTATTGCAGGGAATGTAGCAAATTTTCTGATTGAATTACATTTTTAAAATATACAATATTTATTAACATAAATTATGTTGCTAGGAACAATTATACAAACGTAAAGTATGTGGCTACGAAACAATTATATATTGTATGTAACTTATCTTAAAAATCTGATGTGGACAGCACATGACTTTCCCTACAGACTTATATCCACGTTCTCTTTATTTTAATTAAATTTAATTCGCTTTTAATTCAATTTGAGTTCTCATTTGGTAACTGGACTAACTTTCAAAGGTGGCGTAGAGAAAATACGAAAAAACTAAAATATCTCGAGAACGGCTAGGCCTAGTGTAATGGGGTTGGTCTTATTCTTCGTTAAAAATTACGTATAAAACCAGCATTTAATGGATATATTTAAGCATACGTAGTTTTGATTTTAGATTTTGACGATTTTTGCGGGCAATTTAGCAAAAACATTCAGGTTATTTTTTTCGGAATCGTGCCAAAATCTAATCAGCATCAGGGTGACCCACAAGCGACTTATCTACCGAATTTTGAGAAATTCGGTCCATCAGTTTTTTAGCTAGAGTGGATATAGGCAATTTATGGCTGCCATTTCGTAAAAAAAGACGGGCTCTTTTATCCCGAATCGTACCAAAATCTAATCAGCACCCGGGTCACACCCAAGTGACTTGTTTACCAAATTTTATGAAATTCGGTCCATTAGTTTTTGAGTTAGATTGGATACATACATTGGCAGCCACAGACAGACACATGGCAGCCACAGACACACGCACAGACACATACACAGACGTCACGCTAAAATAGTTTTTTCGAATTCTAGAGGTCTCGAAATCCGTCGAAAACTCGATCCGTCGAAAACTCGAGTTACGATTTTTGGCTTGAATCCAATACTTTTCCTATACATTACCATGTATTGCAGGGAGAGTAAAAATAAGGAGATGAGTTCTATAATGAATATCCCCAAATCAGAAATACTTACAATAAATCAAACTGCTGCTTGTAAAGCAAAAACATGCAAAACTTCCTTGAAGAAAGCAAGCTTTTAGTTTTATTTTATGCATGATCATCAAATATGAGGGAAATGATATTTTATAATTTCAGCTCCTTTAAAATAAACATTTATCGGGCATGATATGCCAATTTTTAGAATTTTTTTCAATTCAAATCCAGCTTGAAAGATACAGGACTGAACGATTCCTCCGAATCCCAAGAAGACCTCAGAATATTCTGCTGACTTAAATGGCTAAAGCAGAGGGTCTTTCAGTTTAATGAGCCAAATGGTTGCTAGGAGCAATTTATGCTTGGCTTTAGAGTGCTCATTCCTACAAGTTTTGTTGTTCGATCTTCTAGTTTAAACCTTGGGTTTTGCTGCTAATATTATCGGTAATTTAGAAAAAAATCCTTAAATTAGGACAAATGTATGTGAGAATTTTATTAAACTGCATATAGTAATAATTATTTTAAACGTTTTGAAAAGTTTTTTTTAACACATTTTAAACTTTTTTAATTTTAACGCTGTGATAATTGATATATATTTTAAATGATTTAGTTTTAGCGTTTGGAGCAGCGAGAGCATTGTATTGGTCCAATTAGATAATTCTTGGTTTTTATCGTTAGCCGTCGGTTTCCTTCGCAGTAGCTAGCATGATCCAGGAAACAATGCATTGATGCAATTGCGTGGAGCTACGGGTAATATATAGTTCTCTATTTTCGATTATATTGATCCGATTTCAGTAAAATTTGTATTGTTAGCCGTGGCATTCCCACCTAACACATTATATAAATTATTTGAAACAATACTGGACACCAATCTATACCTACTCTCTACATAACCCACTTAATACTCCTCAGAATATGTTGTTGTCGTAGAGATCCAGACCGACCGACCTACCAGAAAGGTGTGAAAGCCCCAGGCCGTCCGGCTCGTCCAGAGGACTTGGAGCAACAGGATGGACGACCGCTACCAGAAAGGTGTAAGGTAACTGTTTGGACGGCCGGGAAGTGCCACCCAATTTAGACCGGAACCCAGTGGGGGAGGCATCCACAGAGATCTTACCCTCCTTCCCCTACTACAAACCTCTCGGAAGGATTTACGGGCCCACATGTTTAACGTGATTGTACTCTGTCTGAACACGGCGGTAGTATTGACAGTGGCGGGAATCAAACCCGGGCCTACCGAGTGCAATTCCCGCGCGCTAACCACTGGGCTACCGCACCCTTCCTCAGAATATGTGTAGACTCTCGACCTATCTTATAAATACTAAATTCATATTCAGGAACGATATGAATTAAGTTTTTTTTTATTCTGTTATACATCTTCATTTTTAGCATTTCGATCGTTTTTAGAACTTAGCATGCTCGTTGAATCCTTCAATTTAAAAAATTTTGCTCGTTAAAAATGGACAAATTAAGCTTTAATTAACATTGTACAAAAAAAATAACCTCCTCATAATTTAATCTTTAAATCCAGAATTTTGCTAAAAGTGGGCTCGTCATAGCGGGTTCTACTGTGCTGTGAAAAACATAGGTTATAGCAGATAATGAAGGTGGTATAAGTATAGTAAAGGGCCCTGGAAAATGTAATAGATTTGTCTTATATTTGGTCTCGAATTGCACCTTATTTATAAGAAAAATCAATTTCCATGCTTTTATTTAATTTTTCTCACATAAGTTTTTCCTTCGATTCGTTTTATTTTTAACTAAATTTCAAGTGGAAACTTAAATTTAATTTCGCTATTTTTAAAACTAAATTCACTGCGGCTTTTTAGTCAATTTTTGTGAGATGAAGACTGAGGAAGGGGCTGGCACCTGAGTAATAAATAGCTTAGTAATGAGCTTATAATAAATAAATGGATATAAAAGTATATTTTAGAAAAGAACGATTTTATTTTATTATAGCATTTTTGACTGGATAATATCAATTACGGTCTTCAGGTTTAAACGTTATTATTATTGATATTTTCGGGGATTATTGATTCAGGGATTATTGATATTTTCAAGTTATTATGCAATTGTTTTATTATGACAAAAATTGTTTAAACTCATATATTGTACGTTGTACGAGTAATCTTCTACAAATACACGGGTATATCGTCTAATCTATGAGAATATAAGTTGTTCAGGTATATTGGCATACGTTTTGATATATATTGGAATCAATTACGACCTTCTGTTATAAAGAGCACGGGGATTATTGATATTTTCAATTTATTATGTCACCTCTTTTATTTTGGCAAAGATTTTTGAGACTCATATTGTAATATGGGTAATCTTCTACTAACACACTGACATGTTTTCTAATCTGCGACAATATAAGTAGTACGGGGCTGCATATATTGATTCAATTCCTTTTACTTACAAAATTCAATTTACTTACAAAAGGGACCAGGATGTTTTATTCTTAAGATCTCCCCGTGAAGATAATTTTGCATAGTGAGAACAGATGTTCTTAAACTTCTCTTTAGGAACAATAAATTTAATATTTTAACAAAATTTGCACATGATTGCGAATTATAAGATTCTTTATATTATATACTCCGTACGAAGAACGGGTATGCTGCTAGTATCAAATAAAAATTCAAAATGTCGTTCTTAAATATGAAATCTCACTAAAAGCGCATTCGTTATAGCGGGTTCTACTGTTCTGCTGAAACATAGGATGGCAGACTGTGAGGGTGGTATGGGTGCAGCAAATACCCTTGGAAAATATAATGGACTTGTCTCATATGTGGCCTCGCATGATTTATTGACCGGCTTCACTTCAAAGAATTTGCATGCTCAGTTTTTGAAATTGAAACAAACTTCCGCGAAATTGCCTGGCGGCAAAGTCCGCCCCTGCTGTAGTGTATAACGAACATTTATATACAATGAACTCAATTTGTCGGTCTTTTCATAATGCGCAAGGACTTTCATTGTACTGTTAAATTATATGTTTATACACTTAAATATGCCCCTTCAAGTGCAGTGAATGCACTTAGTAACTCGTGTACTTTTTCACCACTTTTACCTTCGTAACAGTCATTTCGTCCGCAACGCCGTATGTTCGAACCTCTTGACCCCGAACTTGAACGCAGTTGCAGTTATGAATATTAATGCTTCGGAGAATAAAGAACGTCTTACTTTCTGCTCGACCCCACCTCACTATCATTCATGCTTTATTCGATGACTGGATTGTAACCCTAGGACTGACTTCGAATTTATTCGAAAATGTTCGTACACAAGAGTGAAAAAATGTGTCTTTTGAAGAGTTCTTATTCAGTATTGGCTATTACTTATGTTTAGTCACCCATACAGACGTCACTGTTAATATATGTGTAATGAGTTTAGTAGTAGCTGTGTTAGAAGCATAATGGTTCAGCAGCTGACCAAGTTACCAAACAGTGTGCAGCTTTTTTTTTTATTATATATGAAGAATAAAAAAATATTTTTGAATTTGCAGTGACAATGAAAGAATACGTATATAAAGAGAGTTATCTGAATATATATAAAGGGGCAATATATTTTCTGCCTTATAAGAATGTAATTATTCATGTGCAGTTGTTAATCATGTTTCAAAGGAAAATGCAAGAATGTTTTAAAGATAAATGCAATGTTTCAAAGATAAATGTGTTCTAAAGATAAATGCAATGTTTCAAAGATAAATGTGTTCTAAAGATAAATACGGTATGATAATATCGTGTATAAAATTTTCGTTACACCCTTTTAATAAATCGTGAAAGAATTATCATTAATTCTGTGGTTTATTTGGTTCTTAGGTCTGGGCTTTGCATGACTTTCACTAAAAACGAATACATTTCGTTATTCAGGAATAACAATTCAGAATATTCGTTATTCTTGAACAACGATTTAGAATATTCGTTATTCAGAAACAGCAATTCAGGATATTCGTTATTCAGGAACAACAATTCAGGTTTTTCGTTATTTTTGAACAACAATTCAGAATATTCGTTATTCAGGAACAACAGTTCAGATTATTCGTTTATTCAGGAATAATAATTCAAGATATTCGTTATTCAGGAACAACAATTCAGAATATTAGTTATTCTTGAATAACGATTTAGAATATTCGTTATTCAGGAACAGCAATTCAGGATATTCGTTATTCAGGAACAACAATTCAGGTTATTCGTTATTCTTGAACAACAATTCAGAATATTCGTTATTCAGGAACAACAGTTCAGATTATTCGTTATTCAGGAATAATAATTCAAGATATTCGTTATTCAGGAACAACAATTCAGGATATTCGTTATTCAGGAACATTAACACTATTTTTACTGCTCGAACTTATTTGGCTCGAATAGCCAGTGGTTAAGGTGAAAAGATTGTACTTGGTAGCTCCATGTTCGTACCTCGACACACAGCCCATATTATCTTTGTATATATACGCGGAGTATGGATATGATAAATATGTAGGTTCGAAAGTCCAACCGAGAGGTAATGTGTTAAAGGAAAGATAACACGGCCTCTATGGTTACCACCCCTGGTGTTCTTATGGCTCTCTCCTGGCTATCCAAACAGATACCTTACATCTTTAGGTAGGTCGGACGATCTGGGTAGTGCGAGTCGAACGCACTGGAAACTAATACAAGCTTATAATTGTTCTTCATTAAATTAAACAAATTTCATGGAAATCACTTGATTGTTTCGGGAGTATCATGCCAGAGAGCAAGAAAAGACGTATGTTCTTGCTGCTAATTTCGCTTGGTCTAGTCCTAAGCTGAACTACGTCCATGAGTCCATGAATTCCAAGACAATCCAAAACCAACAGCGTTTCAGAGATAAGATCATCCCGGAATAATCCAAGACAGTCAAGGCGAGGATAAAGTTTATAGGAATAATATATAGATTATTGAAGTAGACGATTCCAATTCAATTTGGAAGATTTGATTTTCCTGCTTTCCACTTCCGTCAACACAAACCAGGAGCTGTTGTAGAATCAGAGGGTCACTGACCGTCATAAATGTCAATGGCATTATGAGTGCAAAAAATAGTTAAAGGACGTCATTTCACTGGTCTTTACAAACATCTAATAGTTCATTGGCACAAACCAGGTGTGTTTGAGCATTGGATCTTAGCAACATAACATACGGCAGGTATGATTGTATATAATTATGTATTCTCCATTGGGGGAGTTTTAAAGGTGCAATTTCGTCGCTTTTATTTCTTTTTATGCGTTTAACGGTGTTTGCATATATTATCGCATGAGTGCACATATGTTTAATGCTCATAGTCTTTTGAACATGCATATTCAATGATGTCAAGTTATTGAACTCATAAAAGAAAAAAAATAATAAAGGCGAAATAAATGTTATTAAATAATTAAATTTTAAATTCTAATTAGCTGCAACTGACATATTACTAAATGATCTTTTATTAATTTTGCATTAACGTCAATATTTTTTTTAAATATTGAACTTCTTTATTTAAATATTTTATACTAATTAAAACTACTTTTTCTGCTTTCTCATACTACAGAATATAATATAGAGATTTAGGGTGGGGGTGGGGGTGGGGGTCACATTGTCACACTTGGTAACACTATTTTTTCAAGCCCTTTAAAATGAAGGGTAATATGATATAACTGTGATCTTTTGGACAAACCATACATATTTTTCAAAATTTTTCTTGCCAAATTAGCAAAAAAGTAAAAAATAAAATAATAATAATAATAATAATAATAATAATAATAATAATAATAATAATAATCACAAGCTATTTAAAAATGGATTCTGGTATGAGAAGGTCCAGTTGACACTCCAATTAATTTATTGTTCGCAAATACGATGTCATTTTTCTCAAATTAACGAGTAAAATATCGCCTACTTAATATTAATTTTATGAAAAGGAACTTTTTAACAATCGTTACAACGCATGTAATATGCACATAAATTGTTGTAAAGAAATAAAGTATAATAACATTTTTAAAATAATTACACGTTTCGGAACTTCATACAATATAAATCTACAATTTTTAGATTAACATTTATGTGTCCACATTTATGTGCAATATACTTATACACTGTAAACAGCCTTGCTGCCTCAACCGGGAATCGAACCGAACCCTGGATCTCCGAATTGGCCGGCCGACGCTCTACCGTTGAGCTACTGGGACTAGCTCTTCTCCACCCTCTAATGTCAGATTGGCGTGCAACTGACAATTTGACTGTCCACCTTCTGCTATTTTTACTTCAGATTAGCCTCTTGATAATGCTATTTTTATCCAGGTTAGTATCCTGCTTGGTCGTTATTCTCTTGCTGTGAAATCAGACGCTCCATATCCCATAAATCCTTGCTAGTCGTACTAGGGTCACTTTCAGACCTCCGACATCTTTCCACTAACCTACAGGGTTGATTTATTCGGGCGGCATTGTAAATAGTCTTCCTGTTCCAACCGGGAATCGAACCTTGGATCTCCGAACTGGCTAGCCGACGCTCTACCTTTGATCTACTGGGATGATATTGCAAGCTCTTATCTTTGATGACTCTGCAATACTATAGCTTTATTAATATTACCATCCATTGACGTGGTAATATTAATAATAATAATGAATCTGTTAACAAATGCACAGTATGAGCAGACTTTTCTGGTAGGTCGGACGGTCTGAGTCTCAACAGCAACAACAGTATGAGCAGAAGGGCGCGGTAGCCTAGTGGTTAGCGCGCGGGAGTTGCACTCGGTAGGCCCGGGTTCTATTCCCGCCACTGCCAAAACTGCCGCCGTGTTCACGCGGAGTATGATCACGTTAAACTTGTAGGTCCGTAAGTTCTTCCGAGAGGTTGGTGGTAGAGGAAGGAGGGTACGGTCCCTGTGGATGCCTTCCCCACTGGGTTCTGGTCAGTAATTGGGTGGCACTTCCCGGCCGTCCAAACAGTTACCTTACACTTTTCTGGTAGGTTGGACGGTCTGGGTCTCAACAACAACAACAACAACAACAACAACAACAACAACAGTATGAGCAGAAAATGCTAAGATTAGGAGCAAAAAGGGTAAGATAAATAAATAAGTAATAAGTACTGAGATTAAAAGCAAAGAGTAAGAGACTTAATATTCTGACTGCGAAAAAAGAGAATACAAAACCCAACCGGATTCAAGACAACGATTATTGAATGACAAAGAAATAAGTAATGCTAATAAGAATCCGGATAAGACTACTAAACATCAAGATTTACCTTTGATAAGAGCACATAAATTTCTTGTATTCGTCATAAGACTAACATTTATAGATAAAGCATACGTTAAGCTCTACCATATTTTAATCCCTGAGTTCCGCTACGACTTTCCCAATAACTTACGTACATGCTCCAGGTTTATTATCTGACGACACAGATGCAGAGCGACGGAACCGTCCTAATTGCCAAATGTGCATTGCCAGAATCTATTAATGCCATAAAGTATATCTCAACGAGAGTATTTGGGTGATTAGAGCGTCCTCTGGTAGAGATTTCTTTGCAGTAATTTATATCTTTTTCTCCAGCCATGTTCTTGACGCTCCCAGTCTTTGACATGGGGGAACAGATTTACCACCGAGTACCTGCATCGTAAATACCCGAGTTAACAAACGTATTTAAGGTTGGGCACGGATGAGGTCAAACAAGTGTAGAAATAAGCATGTCAGATTTCGGTTTCTGTGGGTTCTGTCTTGTTTGTGTCTTTGTTTCGGAGTTATATTAAATATGAGTCTCTCGTGTACATTTTCCTGAAGGTTGGATGGAAATCTAATAAAAAAAAATCTGATGTGGGCAGCGCATGACATTCACTACATAATTTTACTTCTTTCATAATTTTTATTCTTGATAACTTTACTTCTTTCAGAATTTTTATTCTTCATAATTTTACTTCTTTCATAATTTTTATTCTTCATAATTTTACTTCTTTCATAATTTTTATTCTTCATAATTTTACTTCTTTCATAATTTTTATTCTTCATAATTTTACTTCTACAGCGGTGTAATGGTTAATCAAGATACACAACACAATGATTTTGCATTACGTTAAACATGACTTAAAATTAAAATTGGGCGATTTTGGTATCTTACTAATCCAAACGGGAACGTATAATATTTCCTTTCCCCATTGGAAAAAATTTTGCATCAGACCCCGTAAGGAGGTTGTGGCTAAATTTAGATTAAAGACTAGACACGACTGCATGGCGGAGCATTTAAACAGGATCGGAATCCTACCTACGAACCTGTGCTAGATATGTAATACGGGCGTTATGAATGCTGGACATCTTCTTGTGTGCCCTGGACTCGATCAAGAGTCTCGAAGATGTGGTGACCTTGGCAAACTGTATTGGGACGCAAGGACTTGCATGAACTCTTGGTGACAGAACTCTGCCCCTCTTTCTTTCCTGCTTAGAGCTGTTGTTTGTTTGTTTTCTCTGTTTGTAATTTGTTTCCTTCGTTGTTGTTTGTATGTTCCTGTTTGTTATCTTTTGATCTTTTTGTGATGTAATGCGTTGCCTATTTGTATGGATTTAATTCCTGAATAAAGTCTTATGTAGCAACATATTCCATTTCCTCTGACATTTTTCGTCTCTTTTAAAGACCAGACGGAGAAAACATCCGTACAGACATTATTTCCCATGACATCATTCTAGGGTTGCTACTTGCGTAAATTCGAAGAAAGATTACCAGATTTGGCGATTTATCGCCTATTTGGTGACATTTGGCGACCTCTCGAAGGTTCGACAAAGACCGCGAAATAACGAGTATTCCACGAGATATGAGAAAATCCCAGAAGTTTCTATAGAGTGACTATAAAAGGAATCATCACTCAGTCGGAGAGCAGTTGACGTGATACGGGCTACATTGAATCGTGATTTTTTCCTATGTTTTGAGAATGGTAGCTGCTGTTTTGTGAAATGGCTTTCGTTAATGTTTTGAGAATAACATCGGTTATTTTATGAAATTAGTGGAGCATTTAAGTGCTGGTTTACTGTATATTGTTCCTATTTACGCTGTGCTTGTGAATAAACGTGTTGGTTATCCTGAAATTTGGATTCACTCTTGTATCCTGCTTTGCAGACCTACAATTCTAAGAGTTACGTCCTAACAATACTCCGTTGCAAAATCCTCATCAGCAAACAATTAACATTTAATTAGTATCAATTGCATGAAATAAATGACTATTGGCTGAAAATCGGGCATCAAAATACAAAACTACTACAAATAGTATATTTTCTCGTGAAAAGAACGTTCTAGATTCACGAGAATGATTTTGCACAATATTGCATATGGAAAGTGATTATATGTGACGATACATATTATTTTTTTAATTTATATAATTTTTAGCTAAATTTATTTGAAAAACGTGCAATACCTCGAGAGCGGTTCATGCTAGCGTTCTAAAGTTTGTATCAATCATGCTTAATTATAAATTATTACTTATGAAATACTTATTTATAGTTTTTAAAGTAATAATTTGTCAATGAATGTATTCCAAAAATGTATTCCAAAATAGTGAAATATATCAAGAGCGGATCATATTAAGGTATATCACGTTCAGTTTGTATCAGTTCGTAATCTAATGGGAAAGTACGTCTGAAATGATTACTTTTTAATGTGAATAACATCTATGGCTGATGTTTCTCCAGCGGAAAAACAGAGCGTTACGAAAAAATGTAAGCACTTTGAACGCTTATACCCCCGAACCTAATAGATAAAAATGTGAATAATTTCTCTTATTTTGTCAGAAATAAGATCTAGATTATAAATATATATAAACAGTTTCAAGTTTTTAATATTTTGAATTTTTTTTTTTCCAGAAATCTGAAAAAGTATCTCTCCGAGAGATTTTTTTTTACTGGAAATATATACTAAACTGTAAAAGAAGCATGTAAATAGTAAAAGATAAAAATGTGTACTAGAAAATTTAGTGTTAAAATCTATATTCATTATTTAAAAAGCTTTTATAGTTTTTACAAGTCGTCTTCTCAAGTTGAAGAAGATTGAAATTTTTCCGGTTTTCAAGTTTATAATGCGTATAGCTTGAAAACTAAAAGTTATAGTTATAAACAATAAGCAAGAATTTGTAGATCTTTGAATGCTCTATAGGTGTATGTAATCAGATTTTGAATCGAGATCAGAATCTGATCAGATTTGATATCGATTTCGATATTGCAAAAGTTGAATTTTATTTCACAAAATGCTATTCACGCAAAACCATTTGGGCTCCAAGGAACTGGAGTCACCACAGATATTTTTAAAGAGATATCTTGCGCCCTGTTGAAAAGTATAATTTCTAATATTTCGAGAATGTCTTGGGATAAAGCGCCAGCTGCGGTTTCATTTCTGGTAAAAAGTTATTACCAAACATTCTCAAATGTAATGTGATTTGATTTAAGTTTTTATGGATTTTTCAAGTTTAGATTAAAAAAAAAAAGGTAGAATATGTAAAGAACAGCACAGGTTAAAATCCCCAAAATTATTAAATTCATTTTTTGAATAAAGAGTTATATATAAAATGACTAATTACATTCAAGTTTTCGACGGATGGGCGCGTTTTCAGTATCCATGAACACGAATCGAATGTTTTTAAGGTGATGTCTGTGTGTAAATGTATATTAGTTTATATATATATATATATATATATATATATATATATATATATATATATATATATATATATATATATATATATATATATATATATGTTAGTGTTTCAGTATGTTACTGTGTGTGTGCCCGTGAGTCTGCGAATGCAATATCTCAGGAATGAATGAAAATATTCGAAAATAAGTTGGTAATATTATTACAATCAGTGACTACTGGTATTCTATAAATTTTAGGTTATCCTATTAACTACTAGTATCCTATTAATTTTAGGTTATCCTATTAACTACTATCCTATTAACATCAGGGACCTTCAATAATGATGAAATAATTAATAATTTTATATGTAAGTAATAGAAAAGTATTAGAAAGCGCATGACACAAACTTTAAAAAGTCGTTAACAAAAATTGCAATTAGTGAATACTGGAAGCCTATTGATTTCAAACGCAATCGAATATTCGGAAGCCCCCCCCCCCCCATCCCAAATTTTGGAATGTAAATTTTAAAAATATCATTAAAAAATAAAAACGTTCAATAATGTTACTTAAATAATCATTTAATTTAAAACGATCGATATAAACTTTAGAAAGCTAGTATGAACCGTTGAGATATTGCCCATTTTTTTAATACATTTTTCAGAAAAATATATAACTTAAAAAAATACTAAGTATCGTCAAATATGTTTCCTTCCCACAGGCAATATTATGCAACAAATCTGTGAACATCATTTTTGTGGATCTAGTTCGTTCCATTCCCGAGAGAAGACACTTTTTTAATAGTTTTGTATTTTGATGCCAAACAATTCGCCAATAGATATTTATTTTACGGGATATTCATTAAATGCCAGTTGCATTTTTATGAGGATTTTACACGTGAGCATTAATAAGGCATTTTGTTTGATCTAATAAGTTGCCAAAAAAGCCAGATTTCAGCTTGCGTTTTGTTAAGTCAATGCCAGAAACATTGAACGGTGGATCTTGTACACCATTAGTATTTGTTATACGTAATCATTATTTTATAATCCGTTAACGATATTCGAAAATGAAATGTTAAAAAATCTTTGAGAGTCTTCCCTTTGTTTATTAATTTCCACAATCAACAGATCTTTGATCTATATTGATTAATATAACTGTAGGATATTTTATTCGATTTATTTAATTAATCGAGACGTGACTAGCTAGTCCACTAATCAACTGACAGACATACACATGGAGATTAATAGAAACATGGTTGATTGGTATTCAGGGATACAAAACGTGTAAAGTCATCAATATGTCAAAGACATATTTTCGAAATCAACACAGTACTTTACCTTTTACAAGCATGTACTCGCATGGAAAGTAAAAAGATTATTTACCAGCATTTGTCCATCATTCGATCTTGTTCAGTGACCTTGTTCAATTTTATCTAAAATGAATTTATTCAATATATACATTACTTATTCCACATATCCTGATTTTTAATACTCAATATTTCAATTTTAAAAGGAATGGAAAAGATAGAATTTCAATAAATAAACGAACAGAAAATAAAAACTCTTCATTTTTTAAAATAATTCATTGAAATAAAATGGCGCCACGTTGCCAAGTCAACAGACGATTTTCACAAAAGAATTAGCGTCATATTACGACGCTTCGTTTCTGCTTCGTTAAATTATTGGTATCTCTATATATCGTTTGGAGGAACCGGATTGGTTGTTTGTTTAAATTTTTTTTCCAATTTTACCTTTACCTTCTAGGTTATAATCGAAGACTGCGTTCAATTATTGTGTTGCTGTTGCTGCGATACGAGAGTTTCGAATTTCGCTAACTCGCAACTTTTGGGTGTATGTGTATCGTGGAGTGGGGGGAAGAGAATATTTTCCGTTTCATTTTCCGAAGGTTATTTCGTAATGCTTGTCATCTCTTGCCAAAAACATCGGTAAAAATAAAATGAATTTTATTTTATTGATATTGAGAAATTTGCGAGAAATAAATCTGAAGAAATGATTTACGAAATATACCGCTATTTAGATGAGTGTAATTTGAATGCAATTCGCATCAAGGGCGATCTTAGGAAATGACCATTTGCACGTACGTCATAATGTGACGCTACGGTTGTATACAGGGTGAGTCGGAATTGTTTTTACAAAAGCAGAGGGTTGATAGTACCCCACCAGACGAGCAATAATTACCATGGAACATAGGGTCTCATTGCACTCTGAGAAACAGAAAAGAGCACGTCGAACCGCGTCGAGCATGAGGCAGTCAGCGCCTCGGACGTCATTGTGTACCTGCCTATATAGTATCTCCCTCGCCAGACACGAACGCAGTTACCGTATGCAAATGTCCAGGGAGCAGAATCAGCATAACTGGCTCCTAGTAGGTTCCGGCGATAGCCAATCAGGGCACACGTTGCCCTTTAAAAACAGCACAACTTCAACGCTTCAAGTTATTCCCACTGGACTTTTTCTTCTGGGGCAACATGAAATCTTTAGTGTACGAGACGCCTGTGGACTCGGAAGATCTCGTCGCGCGCATCGTTGTTGCCGCAGACCACATTAATACAACACCCGGAATCTTCGAGAGGGTGCGTCAGTTATTCCTTCGCCGGTGTGAACGGTGCAACGACACGCGTGGTCGCCACTTTGAGCACTTGCTGGGAGTTTGTCGCTGCACAATAAATTGTGAACGTTTGGTATCGTTCATTCGTTTGGTATCGTATATGTTTGTGCAACGTTTGGTATTGTTCATTCGCTTTCCCAACACTTGTGTACGTGCAGGTTCGTATTCTAATTTAACTCTTTTCTGCCTCTCTGAGTGCAATGCGACCCTATGTTCCATGGTAATTATTGCTCGTTTGGTGGGGTACTATCACCCTTTTGCTTTTGTAAAAAAAAATCCGACTCACCCTGTATAAGGTTCCTATATAGAGAGCTCGCGCGTTCACCATTTTGTATTATACTTGTCTATTGGTTTCTCTCGTGTAGTGAATCTATATCGTACTGTGTGGTAAAAATTCGCAATAAGATGGGAGTATGTTCGGCCGTAAAATGTTCTAATAACTACCGAAAAGGGAAGAGATACAAATGCTTAGATCCCTAAATGAGCAAGATGAAAAAATGGATAAATTGTAGAAGATATGAATGTAAGAACATCGTCAGTTGGCGTTAAGTGCTCAAGACACTTGCGTCCCAGTGAGGTTCGCAAACAGACTGGGTACTGGTTCTCACACCTTTCCGCCATGACGTTTCCCAGTGATTAGCGCGCGGGAATTGCACTCGGTCGACCCCAAGGTACTTTAAATAAGGGTCGGCCAGGGTTCGATTCTCGCCACTTTCAAAACTGTCTCCGTGTTGACCGCGGAGTACGATCAATTTAAACATGTGGGTCTGTAAGTCCTTCCGAGAGATTGGTGATAGAGGAAGGAGTATACGGTCCCTGTGGATGCCTCCCCCACTGGGTTCCGGTTTAAATTGGGTGGCACTTCTCGGCCGTCCAAACAGATACCCTACACCTTCGGGTAGGTCGGACGGACGGTCTGGGTCGAAGAAGAAGAAGAAGTAGGGGTTGGCAAACTCAAGCTTTTAATCCCCATTTGTTAAGTTGAGAATAATATATTTCTCGAAGGATATTTTTCGAATTTATCATACATAATTATTATTTATCGTACAAAATTAACTGTCTTATTAGTTTCAACAATAACAATAGTTTCAATATTTAGATTCGGTCAGTACCTCCGGACGACTTTGAGTGGTTTACGCCAGTTGAGGGATGGAGAACTAAATTGGTGTTATTCGCATGACCAGGGGAGCGACTAAGAAGGGTGATGTCATCGGAGCCATTCACCGGACGGGAGCCGGGTCCAGAATAGACTCGACTCCAGTCATCTACGGGTCTGGGGCTATGGTCATAAAGGCCAGTCCCTCACCGTAACGCATAAATATCCTTTTTCAAGGGATTAATCAGCAGATTTTTCTTAACCCCCCGAAAAGGAGGATCAGAGCGAGAAAGAGCTATGATTTGTACACCACCATCTAGGAGTGGGCCACCCTAGGGGGAAGGTTTCAATTTTTAGATATTACCAGCTGTAAAATTCTCTGATAAACATTTCATACTTGTCTTAAGAAACATAATTATTTAAAATTATATCTAAAAAACACAGGCGATCAGACATGTAAACAAGCATGTAGCATAGTATAAGTTAAATTGAATGCCAGATTTTTTTAAGCTTTATATTGAGTTTCAATATTTGCTAATTTTTACTTTCCTTATATAAATAATGTATAAGGAAAGTATTGTGACGGGGTCGAAAATTCGAATTCGAGTTTTCGACGGGAGAGCACGTTTCAAGCATCCCTGATCACGAATCAAACGTTTTTGAGGTGATGTCTGTGCGTGCGTGCGTGTGGGTGTCAGTGTGTCTGTGGAGACGATATCTCACAAACGAATAGAGCAATTCGAATGAAATTTGGTACAAAAATCCCAATCCATGAATACTGCAATCCTATTGTTTTTAAACGTAATCGAATGGCCAGAACCCCCCTCAATTTTCGAGTGAAATTTTGAAAACATCATCAAAAAAACAAAACCTTTAATAAAGTTACACAAATAGACATTTCTTATGTAATTTTTCCTTAAAAAACGATTGACATAAATTTTAGAACGCTAGCAGAAACCGTTCTCGAGATATTGCACATTTTTCAAATACATTTATCAAAAAGTCCAATAGTATCAAAAGTCCAAAGTTTATCAAAAGTCCCATAAATTAAAAAATATATATTAACTGTTCACTTTTCATATGTAATATCATGCGATAAATTCGGTGACATCATTCTTGTGGATCTAACTCGTTCCATTCACGAGAAAAGGTACTTTGAGTAATACTTTTGTATTTTAACTCCAATAGTCATTTATCTGCTGTAAGAATAACTTATTTCTCCGTCCATAACGCTTGGCGAGATTTTGGCGACGAATTTGTCGGAATGTCGCCAACTTGGCGGCTTTTTAAATGTTGCCAAATTAACGAAAATCTCGCCAAATGTATAAAAATGACGCTAAATCAATGAAAATGACGACTAATTCATGAAAATTCAATATCTTTGAAAGAATATAAGTATCTACTATAAAAATAACATTTTTTTAAACTGTAAAAGTAGTAAATTCATTGCATTATATAAGGAAAGTCATGTGCTGCCCACATCAGATTTTTTTAAATAAAGTACTTTAATTAATTTTAAATATGTTATCTAAGAATTAAGCTTGTTTGAGGGCCGCCAGTTGAATAGTTCTGCATTAGAGCTTAGATTTCAGGTCTAAAAACCCATTCCCTTCGTCCAAGATGCAAAATTCGGCATATTTTAAAAAAAATATTAACTGAGCCATATTTTGAACCCAGATTATTCCAAAATTTTCAGTATGATACCACCCATCTTCAGCAATATATATGTTGCTTATAGTGCCAGCAATACGAAATTTTCCTGATATACGATAATTTGAAATTCTAGTAAATAATTGATCGATCAAAAATATATATACTTTTAAATAGTCGGAAGTATCTGATTGAAAGTAAAATATTAACGGTGAAATATGCTTTGTTACAGTTTCATAAGCTTTCCAAACTTCTGAAATCACACGTTTTCACAAAATATCATCCTTACCTAAGATAACTCTTAAAATAATATATAAAATTTAAAGTTGAAAAACCTTTGACTAGAAAATTTTGAGAAGTATACTACACAATTTTTATAGTGTAAGAATATTTGTTATAATTTGCATTATTTGCAGGTAAAATTATTTGTTTTACTGACAGAGGTTAACAGTAACAAATACATAGAAACGCAAAAGAAAAATTATTTTAAAACTATATTAAATTAATTGGGGTGTTTGTTCCTCAACTCGACTTTCTGACATCAGAATTCATTCGTTTTTTCAAATTTAACAAGAAATGCTTTTAAAAAATCTGATGTGGGCAACACATGACTTTCCTTATATAATGCAATGAATTTACTACTTTTACAGTTAAAATAAATGTTATTCTAGTAGTAGATACTTATATTCTTTCCAAGATATTGAAATTTCTTCAATGAGTCGTCATTTTCATGGCTTTAGCGTCATTTTTATCCATTTGGCGAGATTTTTGTTAATTTGACAATAATTAAAAATGGCGCCAAGTTGGCGACATTCCGTCAAATTCATCGCCAAAATCTCGCCAAGCGTTATGGACGGAGAAATAAGTTATTCTTACAGCAGATAAATGACTATTGGCGTTCAAATACTAAAGTATTACTCAAAGTATCTTTTTCCATGAATGGAACGAGCTAAATCCACGATAATGATGTCCCCAATTTATCGCATGGTATTACATATGAAAAGTGAAGATGTTTCTCAATAGGAATTTTTTTTTTATTTTATATGACGTTTTGATAATTTTTTATGAAATATGTGCAATATCTCGAGAACGGTTCATGTTAGAGTTCTAAAATTTATATCAATCATTTTCTAATGAAAAATTACATAAGAAATGTCTATTTGCGTAACTTTATTAGCGGTTTTGATTCTTTGACGATTTTTTCAAAATTTCACTCGAAAATTTAGGGGGGCTCTGAACATTCGATTGCATATAAAACAATAGGCTTCCAGTGTTTACGGATTGTGATTTTTGTACCAAATTTCGTTCGAATCGGTCCATTCATTCGTCAGTTATCGTCTCCACAGTCTCACTGACACACACACATACACACACACACAAATACTTTGAGTGAAAAGTGTGTTTTAATAAGTGATTTGGATCATTTTCATGCAAAGTTTATGGGTTATTATTTAAAGATCTGGACTGATCGATATACCTTTACAGCAGAAATAAAAGGTGGATCTATGAAGATTAGACCAAAAGTAATAGTTGTAACTAGTAACTTTAGTTTAGATGAGCTGTTTACAGATCAAATATTAAATGCACTGATATCGCGCTTTGATCAGTTAACGTATGACGTCACAACATGTGATGTAGTATATAAAGCGCGTCCTGTGCATGAAGCGTCAGATCGTTTCTTGAAAGTGTTGAAGGATGTTGTTCCGGATGAACTACAGACGCAGACGGATGTTCAGAGGCCGTCGACGAGTGGGTTATCGCCGACGACGTGTTCAGACTCGTCGGACTCGGATTTTAAGATCCCAAAGATTAAAAAATCGAAATAATTACAAGAAAGTACTCATTTATGATACTTATGACTGGCTTATGAAGACAAAGAGCTCTGCTCCTACTAAAGCGATTGAAACGCTGGCCGAAAAGTTTAAACTTCGGTGTAAAGTTGATGCATTTAAATCTAATTCATTTTTATATCATTTACAGCAATATAAGCACTGTAAAATTAATTCTATTACTTATGTTATTTCTTGTGTTAATGTACATTTTATGCCATCTGTAAATATCAATATGCGTGAACTACAGCGTACTGATGCTAAAGTTAAGCTTCCTCATGCAATAACTGGTATACAAGGTCAGATTCCTTTTTGGATCTTGTGGAATAAAGACTGTGATATGCCTTCTGATCCTTCATTAGATTTAATACGTGATTCGTCGCATTCACGTATGTTTAAAAGTGGTGGAAAGCCTATAGTGTTTAGATATGTTGTTCCAAAGAGTGTTCGTCGATATGTTGATTGTACAAATGTTAAAACAATCGATCTTTATACTGAGGGTACAAATAGTGTTCATGATTATTTAAAAGCTATATATAACAATAGTTTAGAGAAGAATATGTTTCCTTCACCTAGTTTTTTTTATGGAGGACTTGGAGTAGCATTAAGTGGTTTAAATAGCGCAATAGTTAGTGAATTACTTGTACATCTTTGGAAATTTTTTTTACAGTTAAAACTATTGTGAATTGTACATTTAAGGGTTATAATGATATTGTATATTCTTATATCCCAACAGTCAATAACCTGCCTTTTTTTGCAGAATGGCCCGCAAAAATCGCCAAAATCTAAAATAAAAAACTACGTATGCTCAAATGTATCCATAAAATGCTTGTTTAACACGTAATTTTTAACGAAGAAAAGAATGAAACCAACACCATTACACTAGGACTAGCCTTTCTCGAGATATTTTAGTTTTGTTTCGTATTTTATCTACGCCACCTTTAAAAAGAAGTCCAGTTATCAAATGAGAACAAAAATTGAATTAAAAGTGAATTAAATGTAATTAAAATAAAGAGAACGTGAATATAAGACTGCAGCGAAAGTCATGTGCTGCCCACATCAGATTTTTTGATAATAAAGCCGGATATAAAGTTTCGTAAAAATCCATTCATATTTGTGGCTGAAAACGCGTACACAAAAAATCAACCATCGACATCATACAGACAGACGGACATCACTCCAGAAATAATCGAAACGTGTCCAGGAGGTCTTAAAACATATATTGGCATCTAAATCTCGAAATCGAAAATTATTGTGAAAACAATGCTTTCGCAATACTGCGCATGAGAAAGTAAAAATATCCAGCATTTTATATTCTACTATGCTTACAATAAATTTTCAAGTATCTGAATTTAAATTTATGTTTTCATAAGTTGCCGCTTCTTGCTATGACAGTAATGAATATATTTTGAAAATAATGAACATTTTGAAGCGAAGTGGGGGAGGGCGCAGAGGAAATAAAGTAACAAGCAAAAAATCTCAGCACTAACGACAAAAGGCGATTTCAAAGGATTCTGTGGATCACTCATCCAAATCTACACTCAAATCCGATTAAGAATCACAATGGTTCCGGATCGAGCCTGTAGTTTCCTCGATACCGGAAGATCAAAATCTGCAACTTCATATGTTTGCGATTCTGGCATTTTCTGTGTAAGAGTCTTCTTGGTTTGGAAAGTTTTATATCTCTCTATATTAAAAAAAAAATATATTTAGCTGACACTATGTATTTAGCCGCCGCCGCTGCTTGACAAATTTCTCGTTCCTTGAGGTTCTTTGCTTCGTACTGCAAAAAACCATAGCATAAAAAAATATATAATTTGGTATACTTGTAGAAAAGAGTTTAGGGAACACGCTGAAATTACTCATTTTTAACACTTTACAACAAAGTTGAAAATTGTTTATGACTTTGTTCATTCTGTCTGTCTGTCTATCTGTCCGTTAGCACGATAACTGCCCTAAAATGACATAATCAAAATGAAATTTTAGTATGTTGTTTAGACGGTCCGTAGGACCAATGGGAATATGAATGAATAATATCACCCAATTAGTTTTGGATTGAACCCGGGTTGAAAAAATGAAATACATTGAGCCCTATGGGACCTAATTTTTCAAACATTTTTAAAGCGGATTTAAAATTCACAAATTGCTTCGAAAATTTTAGGTAATATTCAAATTCTTCCATAAAATGTATAAAAAAAATTCTCATATATATATTTAGTAAAAAGTATATTCGATAGTTTTTTAAATAAAAATTAAAATAATAATTACACATCTTATATGAAACGATCACGCGCCCATGATATGAAAAGATCACGTGACCCACTTCAAAACGAAATATGGCATGCATCTTGTCTCAAAATCGTGATTTTTGAAGTTCTTTTTAATTCATATTGAGTGTTGTATCCGTCCTAAAACCACTTTATTTTTTCTTAAATTCTATGCATCTACATACTGAAACAACGCAATTACAATATATTTGAGTTTAAATGCTCATCCAAATTTGATTATTTCTACAACGAAGCCTATTTTTCACTTATGTAAAATGTAAGCAGCAAAATTTGTAGAATGAGTTGTATTAGAATTACTGTATTTCTTTAACATAAATTATTTAGCTTATGGAGTCTGCATAGCTGATATGAATGAAATAAATATTAATTGATTTTACAAAGAGAAGGGCGATTTTTTTCGATGAAGTTTTAAGCATAGAGTTTAATTACTTGTAGCTCCATGGCCTTAATTTTTAGATAAAATAAATTATTATAGTATTGTGATGAATGAAATGAATGTGAAATTGTTTATGAATGAAATGCTGCTTTTATAGAGAGAGACAGGCGTGTCAATTTTTCTATGACTACATTTGAATGAATTTCAGTTGTTTTCGATGAAGTTTTCAAATATAATAAATTATCATAGTATTATGATAATTATAAAATTATTACCGGGAATGTATCGCGTTTTAGAGATGTCTAAACCAGGCAATTTATATTTCAATGCCGTCATTTGAATGAAGTTCATTTTTTCCATGAAGGTTGAGTTTTCAAATATAATAAATTAATGTAGTATTGTGATAATTTTAAAAATATTACCGAGGAATGTATTGCATTTTATACATGTTTAAATAAAATTGAATGGAAGTTGGAAAGTGTTTCATTATCAATGCTTTAAGCATGATTCATCTTTCTTGTTCGATATATATTTTAGTTTAAGAAATATTTAATATCGAAGTCAAAGACAACATTTTTGAGCTGCGAGTTGGCGTCCTGGATAGACTAACAATAGCAGGACCACCTATTGAATTTTTGCAGGCCGGAGGCTCCTCTTTTATAATTTAGATGTAGTTTACGAAATATTTTACTGTATATGCACTTCTGAAGTGAAATATATTCCTTCGTATCGGCACGTCCATCAATTTTCTCTGCCTCGTACCGCAAAAACTATAGTATGCAAAAATATGAAATTTGGCACATTTGTAGAGAAATAATAGAGTAATAAGGTGAAAAAATCTGATGTGGGCAACACATGGCTTTCCTTATATAATGTAGTGGATTTACTACTTCTACAGTAAAAAAAATAGGTTTTCCTTATAGTAGATACTAATATTCTTTCCAAGATATTGAATTTTCGACAATGAGTCGTCATTTTCATTGATTTAGCGTCATTTTCATCCATTTGGCAAGATTTTCGTTTATTTGGCAACATTTCAAAAAGTCGCCAAGTTGGCGACATTTCGCCAAATTTGTCGCCAAAATTTCGCTAAGCGTTATGGACGAAGAAATAAGTTGTTCTTACAGCAGATAAATGACTATTGGCGTTCAAATACAAACGTATTACTCAAAGTATCTTTTTTCATGAATGGAACGAGCTAGATAAAAAACTACGTATGCTCAACGAGCTAGATCCACGAGAATGATGTCACCCAATTTATCGCATGGTATTACATATGAAAAGTGAACATGTTTCTCAATAGGAATTTTTTATTTTTCATTTTACATGACTTTTTGATAATTTTTTTAAAAAATGTGCAATATCTCGAGAACGGTTTATGTTAGCGTTCTAAAATTTATGTCAATCGTTTTCTAATGAAAAATCACATAAGAAATGTCTATTTGCGTAACTTTTAGTGGTTTTGATTTTTTGACGGTTTTTTCAAAAAAAATTTCGAAAATTTAGGGGGGTTCTGAACATTCGATTACGTATAAAAACAATAGGCTTCCAGTGTTTACGGATTGTGATTTTGTACCAAATTTAGTTAGAATCGATCCATTTGTTCGTCAGTTATCGTCTCCACAGTCTCACTGACACACACACACACACACACACAGACATCACTTCAAAAATGGTTGATTCGTGATCAGGACACACACACACACTTTCACACACACACACACACTTTCACACATACACATACATACTTTCGGCCGTCCAAATGGTTGCTCGTGTCCTTTGGATGAGTCGGACGGTCTGGGTCTTCTACACACATACTTTCACACACACACACACAGACATCACTTCAAAAATTTTCGATTCATGATCAGGGATGCTTGAAACGTGCCCTCCCGTCGAAAACTCGAAATCGAATTTTCGTCCCCGTCACAATACTTTCCTTATACATTATGTATATAAGGAAAGTAATAAGGTAGAATAATCCGATAGAATGTTAAACCACTTCTTTATAAACAGTCATTATCTTTTAGCCGTAACATCCCTCAACAATGCTACTTCCTTCAAAAATACTATTCGGTACGAAATACCTATCAAAACTAATTAACAATCTTCATCCGAAAGGTTAGGTTTCTAAACAAAATAACGACAAACATACACCCTATCCCGTTTTCAACATATATATCATCCTGTAACTTAAAACACTTCGAACCTGGAAAAATAACGCTGCTCCAACAAAGTGGATCCCTTATTTAATTGCCAGAAACGAGGATTTTTTTTTGTTGCTTCATTTTTGTGTACAGCCCCCCAATTACGCAACACAGAATCCCGGAATGAACTAATAGGTTGAAGCAGTTGAAAATGAGGGGGAAATAGGATCCCTGGATTCTCCAGAGACGAAACAGATCGGGACATTACTGCAAAAATTGTAGAAAGTTATGGGTAGTTCTAATTACATGAACTCATTCTATGTAGAGTTATGAACTTTGTGAGTATTGGAGAGGAGAAATGGATGTGTGTTTATATTTTATTTCCCATGCAATATTGTTACAACGTAGCCTATGGAATATTGGATGTACTCTCAGGGTACAAGATTGAATTCGAATTTCTTAATAACTAACACTTTTATTTAAAATCACTAATATGATTAAACTGGAACGATACGCTGCGAATAGCTCGATAACAATCTGGCAAGATCAATAAACAATTATCAATAAACAACAGATACAATAAAAGAGCAATTAATGCTCAGCTGATTCACAAAATAGCTGATACTATTTACAAAACACTGACATACCTCACAATTCAATTTACTCACCAACTTCTCTCCAACACTGCGCTGACTACTTTTATATACTACTCCTGTAAACTTCCAGAAGAGGCTGGTATCTCCAAGAATATTATTTATTTCGGGAAAGTTCTAGTACATTCGTAAAGTCGCCCAAAGTCTACAATTGGGAGATGAATCGCCAGATTTGGCAACACCGACCAGAGATTCAAAATATAGCAACTCTACATTTATGTAATAGGAATGGCTGCCTGTAAATATATTTTCCCCTTCTGCTTCTCAAAAGAGCCTTCAGTGAAGACATTTTACATGTTCGTAATCTATATACATAAAGAAGGAAAGTATGTATGTATGTATGATCCAGCATCACGGGAGAACGGCTGAACCAAATTTGATGAAATTTGGTGGGTAGTCTTGAAATAGCCTCACTTAAAATTCAGTCTATGATTCGAGTTTCTACAACTAGGCGTTCTTGAGATATTAGTGAAAAACAAAACTTTCGTTTGTATGATCATCATGGGAGAACAGCTGCACTGAATTTAATGAAATTTTGTGAATAGCTTTGAAATATCCCTTCATAAATTTTGGCCAAGTTTCGAGTTTCTAAGACTAGGGGTTGTCGAGATATTAATGGAAAACGAATCTTTTTCCTAGGAGTTCTACACTCTTAACTCCATGATTTCCAAAAGAAAAGGTTGGACATCGTTGGTTTAAAACGTGAAAGCCAATTAAATCTCTGAGTCTTGTGGGAGTTTATTGCACGTATTAGTCACTTTTGAAAATCGCAGGTTTGAAACATGAATTTAAATGGAAACTCTATCACCATGGTTTATTTTTCACAGGCTTACTCAACAGCGAAAAGTATTAAGAAATCAAAATGGTTATTTAATTATCCGCATTTTGTGAGGATTAATGGTTATTTAATTCTCAGCATTTTATATCAACGACAAGTCATTTGACTCTGCATTGGACACCGATGATGCCGTTAATTACCCGCTGGAATTTCTGAACTACCTTGAGCCACCTGGAATGCCTTATCATATCTTGAAGTTAAAGAAAGCATCACCAATAATGCTTCTCCGGAATCTGGACCCGCCAAAACTATGCAATGGAACACGACTCTGTGTCAAAAATATTTTACCAAATGTCATAGAAGCCACGGTATTAACGGGAAAGGCAAAAGGAGAGCACGTATTAATACTCGCATACCGTTGATACCAACAGACCTACCATTTTGCTTCACACGAGTCCAGTTTCCAGTTAGACTGCCATTTGCCATGACCATCAACAAAGCTGAAGGATAAACCCATAAGTTTGCAGGCGTGAATTTAGAAAGTTCTTGCTTCTCTCATGGCCAATTGTATGTGGCATGCTCAAGAGTAGGAATTTCACAAAATTTGTATGTTTTAGCTCCGGGAGGAAAATCAAAAAATGTGGTTTACAAGAAAGCATTGCTATAAAATCTAACAAATTAGGATAATGTCATTTAATTTGTTAACATTTGCATTGCTGACTAACGTAAGCGTCATTTTAGTTTTCATTTCAAGCTGTACATATTTCAAACTGTACATATTGACTGTACATCAATTGTGGACATCTAATAATCACATTCCGAGATTGTGCCCTCAGGGCCTAGCTGCGAAGGGAGAGCCGGAAACAGCTATGACTTATATAATGCAATGATTTTCTTTTCTTACATAATCCAATGAATTTACTTCTTTCACAGTGAAAAAATAATGTCTAAGATTCACGTCCCTATGTATTCCGGTGTAATTTTTATCAGAGTTTTGCGTCGTAAATCCCTAGCAACGCCGAGAAATCGCTGCTAGTAGTATATAAACAAGAAAGATTAATCATGCATAAAGCATTGATTATGAAACCCTTTCCAACTGAAATGCAATTTTATTTAAATATCTCTAAAATGCGGTACATTCAGCGGTAATATTTTTTAAATTATCACAGTACTACAATAATTTATTTTACTTGGAAACTTAAAACTTCATCAGAAAAGGCAATGCAATAAAATTGTCTGCTTCTCTATGTAAAATCAATGAATATTTCGTTCATATCATCTATATTCCAGACTCCAGAGCTAAATAATTTTACGTGAGAAAAATTCAGCAATTCTTATTCAACCCAATCGCGTCATTTGTGTACATTCTGCATGCCATAGAAATTAAGCTTCATTGCAGGCATAATCAAAGTTTTGTGATCATTTAAAATAAAAAATACTGTAACTGCGTTGGCACAGAATTTAGATACACAGATAATATGCAAAAGTGAAGCGGTTTTACGACGGATACAACACTAAATTTAAATTTAAAAGATTTTCGAACATCACAATTTTTACACAGGGGAAATAAATGGATGCCATATTCTACTTTGAAATGAGTCATGTGATCTCTTCATATAATATGGGTTTAATTATTTTTTCAAATAATTTTATTAAGAAACTGCCTAACATATTTTGCTGAAATTTTTATTATTATTATTATTATTATTATTTATGGGATGATTTAAATATGTCCAAAAATTTTCGAAGCAATTTGTGAATTTTATCTCCGTTTAAAAAATGTTTGAAAAATTAGATCCCGTAGTGTTCAATGTATGTATTTCATTTTTTCAACCCGGGTTTAATCCGAAACTAATTGGGGGATATCATTCATTTTCATTCCCATATGTCCCACAGACCATCTCAACAATATAATAAAATTTCATTTTGATAAAGTCATTTTTACGCCAGTTATTTTGCAAATGACAGACAGACAGACACACAGGAATGAACAAAGTCATAAGCACTTTACAACTATGTTGGAAAGTGCTAAAACTGTTAAAGGAAAGTATCATGAGTCAAATATTTAAGTACAACAGTACAACATTTTGATGGATCTACATGTTTTGCAAATATTTCAATACGAACCGACCATTTTTAACACTTTACAACAAAGTTGAAAAGTGTTTATGACTTTGTTCATTCTGTCTGTCTGTCTGTCTGTCTGTCTGTCTGTCTGTCTGTCTGTCTGTCCGTTAGCACGATAACTGCCGTAAAAATGAGTTTATCAAAATGAAATTTTAGTATGTTGTTCAGACGGTCTGTAGGACCTATGGGAATATAAATAAATAATATCACCCAATAAGTTTTTTATTGAACCCGGGTTGAAAAAATGAAATACATTGAACCATATGGGACCTAATTTTTCAAACATTTTTTAAGTAAATTTAAAATTCACGAATTGCTTCGAAATTTTTAGGAAATATTCACATTATCCCATAGAATATATAAAAAAAAATTCAGTAAAATATGTTAAGTAGTTTTTTAATTAAAAAAATTATTTAATATAGGGAAAAAAACAAATTCAATTAAATTCTGACTTTGGGATATCTTCCAGAAAGAAAAGAGAGAGATATTATATAATAAATATCTCTCCATTTGTTTAAACGTTTTGCATATGGGAGTGGCTTCATATTTTGAAATAAATTTGGTAGATAAAAATTTTTCATTTTTTTTAAATTTTATATAACTCTTCATGATAAATTTAATTGATGGCATTTTAAATGCACTTTCCTACGTCCTAGAGCAGGGGTCGGCAAGTAATTTTAGGTGAGGTCCGGATACTTTTGAAAATTTTTATCGAGGTCCAGAAAAAAACCTCATATTCCTTACTAGTTTTTATTTTAATTTTCACTCACAAAATAATATGAAATACAGTAGATAGGCATATTTGTATTCAAAAATCAATAGGAGAAATAACATTTGCGGTCTTGTGCCAGTTTTTTAAAGTTAGGTTCACGCGGGGAGCAGCTTATGCGAAGAATGTCTTCAAGGTGGGCGGCCGTTAATCTTGAGCGATATTCGTTCTTCAAAAAATTCATATTTGAAAATGAAGTTTCACAGACATATGTGGAGCCAAACAGAGTAGCTAGGTAAATGGCTAATTTTTTGCAATTTCCATATTTTTCTGGGACATGTTTACTCCAAAATTCTTCGGCGAATGCAGTTTTATACGTTTGCAAGGAAATGTCTTCCTGCAAGTCTATTATCTCCATTTGGAGTAAAGGCTTTGAAAGGCGGAACAACTTCGCAGCCACATCTGTCCATTCTGCCGCTGGAGAAACTTCAAAAGGCGATTTTAAGAATCGCGACAACTTCTCTATCTCTGCAAAGTCTTGGAATCTTGTTGCAAATTCCTTCTTAAGTTCTGGCATAAAATTTGAAAATACTGCAATGTCTAATTCAGAATTATTTCTATATTCAAAAATTGTTGGAAAGTGAATAAATTCTTGACTTGCAATGTCTTTATCAAAGATATCCAGCTTGCGACGGAAAGAAGACACATTTTGTATCAGATCACATATTAATTTCCCATTTCCTTGTAGCTCGGTATTGAGCGCATTTAAATGTTTAAGGATGTCTTTCAGGAAAGCCACAGCTAGCATATTGTGTTCGTTTGTTAGGAACTCCAAATGGTTTCGTGCTTTTTGTGTATCCAAGTTTTCTGAGAAGGAGATTACTTTTTATTTTATTTCCCAAAAACGTTCAATCGCTTGACCTTTACTTAGTCAACGAACATTGTTGTATTGCAGTAAGTCAGAATGCGCCGAATCACACTCAGATAGAAATTCTTTGAACTGTCTGTGCTGAAGAGCAGAGTGAGACCTCATAAAATTAATCAACCTGATCAAGCTGTCCATTACTTCTTTCAGAGTGACACTAAATTTTCCACAAAGGGCTGCCTGGTGAATTATGCACTGATAAGATAGTAGCCCAGCATTCTTATCCTTGATTCTCTTTACTAGTCCCTTTTCTTTGCCGATCATCGCTGGGGCCCCGTCAGTTGAAAGAGACACCATATTATCATAACTAATGTTTGATTTTGTCATGAAGTCATCAAAAGTCTTGAATAAATCTTCTCCGCGAGTCTTGCTTTTTAACGACAATATTGCTAGCAATTCTTCCCTAAATGATTTACTTTTAATATCCAAAAATCGCACGAAAATGGACATTTGTTCCCCATCAACAATGTCGCATGATTCATCAAGTGCTATGGCGCAGCAAGGCGCCTTCTGCAGAAGTTCGATCAAACTACTTTTATTGTCAGCAGCCAAAATTTCGGTTCTTCTTGTATTGCTTCTTGCCGATAATGAAATACCTTGAATTGCGGCAACAACATCCTTTTTATCTTCAAAAAGTGCCGCGGCCACTTCTAACATATATTTTTTACTATCTCAGAGTCTGAAAATGGCTTCTGGTGTTTATTAAGGGTCCAACACACACGCAACGCTGCTTCTGCAGATTTTTCTTGCTCGCTCATAGAGCGAACTAGTAAGACCGTGCTTTTTATGTAAGAAGCTAGATATGCCTGGAGTTTTTCTTGACGAGCTTCACTACCCAGAGGAAAATTTTTATGGAACTGCTGATGAGTTGTTTCGTAGTGTCGCTTCAAATTGCCACTTTTGACAAGAGCGACAGATATGTTGCATATGAGGCAAACTGGAACTGTTCCAGGCCTATCTGGCAGCGTAAAACGTTCAGTCCACTCACTCAAAAACTTCCTATTTTCACTATCAACTTTACGCTTTTTAGGATCCATATCGATGAAAAAGAAACGTTATAAGCCTCGATAATAACAAAACTCTCCGTACGAGATCACAACTACTGACGAAGTGATTCGACGACCGCTTCCGTGTCAAAGTGTATGCTGGCGCACAACAAAGGACAGCACAGCAAAGGGGAGGCGCTTCCATGCCCAAGGTCACCGCCGCCGAGTAGACCCGCCCGAAAGATAAGTTTCATAAAGTAGCGTTAGTCTTTCGTTCGAGTTGCACCTGCTCTGATTAAATAAAAATAATTTCATTAAATAAAAATAATAAGGGTGGCGCTCAAACTTATAGAATCTATAAGTTTGATTCTAAAATATTTTTCTATAATATAGAAAAATATTTTTTAAATAATTTGATTAATTTATTTTATACTGTCAAAAAATTTTTGGCGGTCCAGTTTTTGACCTTCCGCGGTCCGGACCTGGACCGAGGTCCGCCAGTTGCCGACCCCCGTCCTAGAGAGTTAAAATTTGGTACACAGCTTTAATTTGTTGAACATTTTATTCGACAAAATTTGATGGATCTTTAAATATAGATCATACATTTTTTTCGAAATGGCCTGAAAATAATCCCCGTTCACTTCTATAAATCATTGGTGTAATATTGTTAAAAATTCTGATGTGGACAGCACATGTCTTTCCCTGCAGACTCATATTCGTTCTCTTTATTTATTCAATGATAATTTGAGTTTATCTGCACAACATAAATATTTTAAATGACATTGAATTTACACGTTAAACTTAAATTTGGTTCTCATTTGATAGCTGGACTTATTGTCAAAGGTGGCGTAGCGAAAACGCGAAAAAACTAAAGAACGGCTAGTCCTAGAGTAATGGGGTTAGTCTTATTCTTTTTGTTGTCAAAAATCACATATAAAATAGGAATTTAATTGATATAATTGAGCACACGTAGTCTTTTATTTTTATATATAACGATTTTTGCTGGCCATTTCGCAAAAATAGCCCGTTCCTTTTTCCCGAATCGTAGTAGAATAACCTACAAATGATTTATATACAAAATTTTGTTAAATTTGGTATATAAATCACTTGTAGGTTATTGAAATATTATACACCAAATTTTGTTAAATTTGGTTCATTAGTTTTTAGCTAGAGTGGATAAAGGCAATTTCTGCGGCCATTTCGCAAAGAAGGCAGATTATTTTATTACGAATCGTACTATAATCTAATGAACATCAGGATTTCCCACAAAAAACATACCTACCAAATTGTATGAAATTCGGTCCATTAGTTTTTCAATTAGAGTGGTTTAATATCCACACAGACACACAGAAACATACACATATACACCCTTACACACACAGACGTCTTCCTAAAACTAGTTTTTTCGTGTTCTAGAAGTCCCAAAACGTGTAGATCCTTTGAAAATTCGAGTTCCGATCTTCGGCACGATCCCAATACTTTGAGTACATACACATACACATATATATTATCTGTCAATCTAAATTCCGTGCCTATGCAATTACAATAGTTGTGATTTTAAATGATCCCTAAACTTTTATTATTTCTTCAAGGAAGCCTAATTTTAACATATGCAGAATGCAAATATCTCAAGCGATTGTAAGATGAATTACATAAGAATTGCTGAATTTTTTTCACACAAAATTATTTAGCTCTGGAGTCTGGAATACAAGTTATATGAATGAAATATTCATTGATTTTGCATAAAGAATCAGATGATTTATATTTCGATACAGTTTTAAATATTTAAGTATAATAAATTACTGTAGTACTGTGATAATGTAAAAGATATTACCACTGAATGAATCACATTTTAGAAATTTTTAAATGAAATTACATTTCAGTTGGAAAGTGTTTCATAATCAATGCTTATGCATGATTGATCTTTCTTGTTAATGATATCTTTGTGGCTGTCTGTGTGTTATTCTCGATCAAATCGAGATATTTCTCGATCAAATTGATAAAAGAGAATGAAACTGGGTACGATTATTTTATTCGATAAACGGAGTTTGGACAAAAAAATTTCTCCAATTTTGAAACATTAAAAAATAAATAAATAAATTAAAAAAGTAAAAGAAATTTATGAAGGGACCTTCATATGGTGGTAGTGTTTACATTTCTTATTAAAGAGGATCGATAAAGTATTTTTACACTATTTTGCACATTTATTTCGTAAAATCATACGAATGTTCTTTAAAAAAACGGAATTAATATATCCAGAACTGGAAGTGGACATCCTTAATAACCCCGCTGAAATCCGTTTCGATCATTATCTAATCTTTATCTACAGCCAATTCTGAGAAATATATGTTGTAAGGAAAATGTAGATTTTTTAACCCGAAGGGACATCTTCGGAACTTCACATGTAAATCCTTACTGGGCATTCCATGCTGAATCTATATAAGTTATTATCTGATCGTTTTCTACAGTCAATCTTGAGAAATAAACGTTTCAAGGAAAAATTTTTGATCCATAAGCGGTAAAGGAACCGGAAATTGAAAAACTTTATAAACCTCTCAACTTCCTTCAAAATTGTATGTTGGACCTACATTAGTTGTCAAACTGAGCTCTATCGCCAATCTTCAGTAATAAAATATTTGAACCGGAAATGAAAGAAAAAACGGAAGTGGAAATCCTTAGTGAAATATCTTACTTTCTTCAGAATTTGTTGCTGAATCTATATCAACCATCGTCTTAGCTCTATGCATAGTGGATCCTGAGTAAAAGATGCTTCAAAAAGGTTTTCAGTAAAATCAACAGTAAGGTAAAATTTTCGCCTCTAATAATTATATCGAAAAGTGTCACTTGATAAAAGTACTTAATAAATAATAATAAATAATAAAAAATAATAAATAACAATAAATGATATAAAAAGTAATAAATAATATAAAATAATAAATCATAATAAGTAATATAAAAAATAATAAGTGATATAAAAATAATATATAATAATAAAAATATAAAAAATAATAAATAATAATAAATAATAATAAGTATTAAATAAATAAGTAATAAATAAATACACACTCTTATTTAAGAGTTATCCAATGCTGTTCTTGAGCGAGTAAAAAATTAACTTTTACACAAGGACTGCTATATCTAGAGAATCAAATGTTCTCCATGATATTTTATATGTTCTTTTTAACCACCAATTACATAAGTCTATTAACTGTGTCAGACGGATCAAATTATAAGATATTTACTCTAATTTTTACTCTAATACATTGAAAACTATATGTTCTGTTCTGTTGAATAGTTCCTTTGATCCAGGATAATTATTTTTAATTATATATTAATTCCATTGCTAGAGTTTAATTTTTCGACCAGTGTTCTTTTAAGCAGGCACCAATTTATAATCAATCAATCAATTAATCAAAAGTTTTATTGTAAAACATATGTAACCCAAATAATAGGTGTGGAAATAGTAACGAATTAAAATAATTTAATAGTTTATCATTATCAAAATGCAAACGGCCATCTAAGGGGATATATTATAAAATCTTAGGCAGTGCACAGAAGAATTATACAGATGAATTAATTTACACATCAACTAACAACTTTACTTAAATTACTGACAAATCCTTGTAAGATCTACTTTAAATATAGAATTAAAGATAATATTAATAGTCGCTCGAATAGACGCCATTTATTTAACAGAGGGTCTATGGTGATTCAATTCTGGAGAAATGAGAAATGCTGCAAAATTTTAAAAATGTCAACAGTAAAATTTTTTTTATTATATTTCAAAACTCAAATAAAAATACACAACAATAAAAAGTCAATATTTTTTCACATTAACATCTCTGAGATGTTGCTTTCTGCTTAACACAAATGCTGCTTAACATGATTCTGCTTGACACGAAGGAAACTTTCATGATAGAACGCAATTTATCGTTTAAGACGGAAATTTTTATGTAAATTTGGAAAGTTACAGTGTAAAAAAAAAATGTAACGCGGCAACAAATTGCACTTTCTGTACTCTAATATTGAAACAGCTGTTTAAGATTTTCTTAATATAAAATTTTTCAGTACTATCTTGATCCTTGGTATCATGTTATATTTGCCACCGAAGACATAAAAAATGGTTTTTCAGATGGATTGTTTTTACGTACAAAAGCAGCAAATTTTCAAGATATCTTAAATATTAATTTTACCGACCTGTTTTAATTTTATACATTTTCTCATTTTAAAGCGTTCTTGTGGTATCATATTGGGTTCGAAACTTTTAACACACACTATGAATCTGTTTTAAGCAATGTATAGTTAACATTCAGACAATTTAGCATAACACATATATTTCTAGATGGATTGATTTAACATACCCCAGAACCTAAATTTCACATTCGCAACTGTTTAAGGTATTTGTAGCATGTATTTTCTCGTCATGATTTAGTTTTCAACATTTTCTCATTTTAAAGAATTCTTGTGGTATCATGTTATGTTTGAAACCTTTTAAACGCAGCATGAGTCTAATTTAAGCAATTTAGTTCAAATTTAGACAATTTAGCATAAAAAAATGGATTTTCGGATGTATGGATTTCCCCAGTATCGAAATTTCAGATTCACAACAAATGTTTAAGACATCTTTAATAGATTTACAACAAATGTTTAAGACATCTTTAGTAGATTTATTACAAATATTTAAGACATATCATAATTAAATTTGCAACAAATATTTAAGGCATCTTTATTAAATTTACAACAAATGTTTAAACATCTTTAACAGATTTACAACAAATGTTTAAGACATCTTTAATAGATTTGCAACAAATGTTCAAGACATCTTTAATAGATTTACAGCAAATGTTTAAGACATTTTTAATAGATTTACAACAAATGTTTAAGCCATCTTTAATAGATTTACAACAAATGTTTAAGACATCTTTAATAGATTTACAACACATGTTTAATACATTTTTAATGGATTTATAACAAATGTTTAAGGAATCTTTAATATCAATTTTCCGCCCTGTCCTAAATTTGTTCATTTTAAAAAAGTTGATGTGGTATCATATTGTTCTTGAAACTTTTAATGCATATCAAAAGTCTATTTAAAGAAATCAAATTGACATTTAAACAATTTAGTATCCGAAAATGAAATTTCGGATAGTTTGATTTAACATACACCAGCGCCAAATTTCGAACACTCTACAGTGTCATGCTCATGACCTGCATTTAAATCATACGGACACATCAACAACCCCTTCAACTTTTACAATTTATATTCTGAATTTTTTTAAGTGAACAAATGCGAAAAATATCCTTCGAAAAGGGATCATATTCCCAGCATTAGAATCTGAACAAATAAGGAATGAAAGCTTGGACGGGTAAGTCCCTGGCGATATCCTATTTCCAGAATGACTTTCTTCATTTTGTAGTCTATAACACAGTGCTGTTCAATTAAAAACACATTTTGTAAACTATAACAAAACAGGAGAATAAATAATGAAAAGAAAAAAATGCATTTAATATTTTCTTTGATGAGTATTTACTTAATTTTAGAAAACAGTCACCTCGTGTATTACATCAATGTCAGGACTGCCGTCTTGCAGTTATTTTTGCATCTTTTAATTAATTTCTTGTTTAATTTCCCTCTTTTTGTGTAAGGGAAAAATTAATTCATATGATATTTTTCGAGGAAATTTATTTTAAACTGATGGGAGGTGAGTAGTTTTCTCCAAAGACATTATCTTCAACTATGCACTGAATTTGATGATGTTTTTTGTTTTATTTTTTAGGGAACAGCAGTTGTTTGATTTAAAAACCAGCTGATATTGGCAATTGGATTAAAGAAGAAAATATTGTTATCTGAATTAAAGAAAATTATATTGGTAATTGGATTGAGAAAGAGAGTATAAGCAACTGGATTGAAAAAGAGAATATAGGCAACTGGATTGAAAAAGAGAATATTGGCAACTGGATTGAAAAGAAGAGTATTGGCAACTGGATTAAAGAAGAAAATATTGGCTATATAGATCAAATTATTAGTCACATAGCCTAACCACAATTGTCACAGTAGTCACATCCTTCGATAGTTGGCGCCTCATATCAAGACGGTGTTGTTGGTGTCAGAAACACCGTAGAAATTTACCCAATTTCATGCGTTTCAATATTTACTAAAATAATTAGAAAGCTGCTCTTCAGGAACCATTTCTTTATTTAAAGATTACCAATTCAGACGTACAGCTCATTCATCTAACAACGTAAACAAAACCAAGACTGTTGCCATACCATCATTACAAAAAATAGTGTTGCCATTGCGAGAACTGAAAATAAGAAAATTCACAATAAATGCAATTTTAAATATAAAAAATGAATGACAAAATTAATGTGAGTTATTTAAAAGTTGGCAAGGGGCTCATAATTCCATCTATTGCCAAAAAATGTACATTTGTTCTCCATAGTGTTCATGTCGAAAAACCAAATTCAGCAACCTACCCCCCATTCGTTTATACCGCCTACCCCCACCCCTTTCTGAGATCATAGTTACGAACATGCAATCCTATAAATAGAGATAAGATAATATAATGCTTTGATTCTTATAACTATTAAATATTGGCAACAAGATATAAGACAAAGAATGGCAACTGGATCGAAAAATGAAATATTAGCAATTGGATTGAAGAAGATAATGTTGGCTACTAAGACTGGATCCTGCAGCATTTCACGCAGCATTCGTTGGTTAAAGTCGAATATCAAGAGAATAGCGATGGGAGGAGGGTCATAAATGTTTAATAACATCATAAAATATGCAAAGATATTAAACTACCCTCAGAGAATAAATAAACAATTAAATGATAAACTAGTTCACCAGCAAGACGATTATATTCTCAAAACATCGACGTATTCACAGTTCAATTTTACTCGTATCAAGTATAAGGAAAGTAGTAATCAATAGGAAATAATACTAATTAAAAATAGAATGCATAACAATGGATAGAAGGTAATGAATTCTTCAGAAGGTGTATACTAAACATGTGCCTTCTAGGAATTGGTCATTTCATTAAATAACCTTGTTACAATGACCAAGAGGGTAATTTTACACCCCAAAAGAACTATATAAAACACCCCATGAATAATAATGGAGAGAAAGAAATATATTTTTTTAGCAATGAAAAATAATATAAGCTTATTACTTACATATGCATAGATGGTAATAGTTTAATTACTGTTGCCAAACATGAAGTTTAAAGTCAGTGTTGCCAAACATGAAGAATAAAATATAAAATCAGTTCTGCCACACAAGAAAATATAGAAGAAATTTGCAATCAAAGGTGAAAGCTGGAAAAACAAAAGATATACAATTGACAAGATGACAATTGTGACTAGGTTAGAAATACAACACATTAGATACTAACAGATACAAATAAGTACTATTAATCTGACAAAAAAAATCATAACTACTAATCTGCACGTAAACGTTTCTAGATCATAATAAGAGTAGTGATATGTTTAATTCATTGTTATGCATTCTATTTTTAATTAGTATAGTTTCCTACTGATTGTTTTACTATGGATTGTTGCTATGTTTATCCCTACTAGTTATAATTTATTCACTTGCAATTCAATGAATTCTTAATCTAATTGGTAACAGGTGATATACAATGTCTTTCCCGGTTCTATTTTAAATTTTTTTGCGTTAAATTATTAATATCATCTTATTTATATGTTGCATTTTGCGCAATAAATAGATATAATTTTAATAAACAGTTATATCACTGAAGATAATGTTTTATTATTCTAACATCATGTAATACATGCTTAGTATTTAGTATCAAAATTGTATATATATATGTATGTATTATATACATTGTATCTATTGTATCTAATATATATATATATATACATACACACACACACACACATATATATATATATATATATATAGATACAGGGTCTTTCAAAAGTCCGCATAAACTTTAAAAATTCATTAAAAATCAAAAAATCATCGCATTGAGGTAGGGTTTGTACCATAAGCATTGCTAGGACGGGGTTTTTTTTTATGTGAAAAAATTTTGTAGTTCAAAAAATCACCTGTAGGTGGCGCTGAGCGTATTGGAAAGACAATTAAAATAACTTGCTGTACGTGTCGAATCGTGTGACAAGCCTAAGTAACCCTGAACAGGTGATAGGATCTTATCCTTTCTTTAGATTTTTCCTAAATCAGAATTTTCACAAAGCATCTGATGCTGATTCTCCGCTCACGTAATATAGCTTCACTAACAAGGCTTTCTCGATCAAAGTTAACATTCTCGCAAAAACTTCTTCTTTGCACCGTTTATTAATGAATCAAATGAAGAATCTACAGAGCACTACAGCTCTTTAATAACAGCCTCATTTGCATACTTCGGGAAGATGTATTCGGGTAAGCGCCACCTATAGGTGATTTTTTTAAACTACAAAAAATTTTACATAAAAAAATCCCTCCATCCTGGCAATACTTATGGTACAAACCGTACCTCAATGCGATGATTTTTCGATTTTTAATGAATTTTTAAAATTTATACGGATTTTTGAAATACCCTGTATATATATATATATATATAGAGAGAGAGAGAGAGAGAGAGGAGATTTAGGCTTACGAGATTAGGCTTACGAAAAGTTCATTTCGAAAAAATTCTCATCGGGTCCATATATCTTTTCGAAATGAACACAAAAATGCTTGTTTCTGAAACACAAGATAGATTTTATCTATAAACTTGTGTTATATGGACGACAAGCATAAAGATTGGAACAATAAAGGATATATATATATATATATATATATATATATATATATATATATATATATATATATATATATATATATATATGAAATGTAATAATAAGAATTATGTAAAAATAAAAAAATACAATTCAAGTAATATTAACATCACCATAGAAGCAAATTCAAAGCCATAATGCCGATAAGAGAAAAGAACAGCACCATCCCAAATTCGATGATTAATTAGAATTAAATTCATCGTCAGGTCTGAGTATTTAATTCCAATTAACCCAAACAAATGCCTGTTTCAGATTAAGCAATAGTACATTACTATAAATACTTAAACTCAGACTACAGGCAACAAAAAATGAAAAAAGGATACATTAAGAAAATTGTATTACCATGCGGCATGAACCATTCTTCTACCACGTGTATACACGATCAACCTCAACAGCTTAATCTAGAAGCACCGGAATGAACAAGTCGAAATTCTACCAGGGAGGCAGTACGAACGTTCACGGAGTTACTCCCAAACCCGTCCAGTGAGTCTAAGCTGGAGACTGGACAAGCAATTCAGAATACAACTTCCCAAATATGCAAACATGAATATGAATATGAATCAAAGATGAAAATTCCTACTAAACAAGTAATTCATATGAAAAATGGATAATCGAGAATGCCACTATACACCATTATAAGGGCGCTCAAAACGTAGTTTCAATACTGACAAAAGTTACATTTTTAGTTAGTCACTATAATTGGGAATGTTTTCTAGGATGTTATCGAGTGAAATTTGATACACTGAGTTGATAATTTTAATAACAAACTTGGGGGGATATGCATTATTAGTCGCTGTACTCAATAATTCCATAAAGTGCGCTAATTTATAATCTTCATCACAAATTTTATTGATTCTAAGAGCCTGGTTTATTATAATATTTCTAAATACAGATATATGCAAACAAGAGTCAAAATGTTGAATTTTTGATGTATTAAATTTAAAATCCTGTCTTTTATCATACAAGTTTATAACCATATTACAATTTTGTAAATTTAAATTTAAATCTAAAAAGTTTGCAACATTTGTGCCATTATTACTTGCATTTAATTGTAAATTTTTTGGATAAAAGTTTAATACTATAGGGATATTATTATTTGGGGATACACATAAAATGTCATCTAAATATCTAAACATGTGCATATTATGCAAGCGTGGATTAATGTTTTTTTCATAGAAGAATAAATACAGATTAGCTAACAATGCTGAGGCACACCCCCCTTGTGGGATACCAACCTGTTGTTTAAAAAAAGTACCACCATGTTGAATATAATTCTCATAAAGAGTGAAGTTAAGTAATTTTTTAAATAGAAAATTTGAATATTTTAGGTTGATATTATATTTTTCAAAAATTCCTAATATAACTTTATACAGATCATCTATATTAATATTATTAAACAAATCTTTGAAATCAAAGGTATAAATACTACGAATATTTGTAAGAGTTTTCAATTTCTTAACTAATTCAAAACTGTTTTTTACAATATGACAATTATTTAAGATTTCATCTGACAAGGATATTTCATGTAATATCTTTAATAATAATTTTCCAGCATTAGTAATGTAAGAATTATGCCCACTGGTAATGGTTCGAAAAGCAACAGGGGATTTATGAAACTTGGGTACTAAAACAATATATGGAATGTTATTACAACTATTTTTTAGATGGATTTGCTTATATTTGGCTGATATTCTATAGTATAAGATTTTAAGGTTAGTTTTATGTAAATTATAGATTTGATTATTAAGTAAGTGTGACTGAAGGGTATTTTTATAATAATATTTACATATAATTGAGTAGTTTCCACATGCTTTATCGACATATGTAATGACAAAATCATTTTGTATTTCTTTAATATCATTTTTAATTGAATTAAGTTTATATGAATTATTAATTTTCTGATTATACATATAATGATTTAAGTATTGCTCTATTAAGACTTTCCAGGGTTTAAAGGCTTCTACAGGGATTTGATATTTATAACTGATTTTATAGATAAATTTATTTAAGTCAAGAAATAAACCTTTACAAATTAATTTATGTTTAAATTTAGTAGGTAGACGGTACTTAGTACCCAGTAACATCAGTGATCTTAGTGCATCATAATTAATAATATTTAGATTTCCCGTTATAACATGCCCATGGTGTTTATCTACGAAGTCTTTGTATTTTTCTAAATGACAGTGGCAATATGACTCTTTATCCAATTCATAGTTTTGATTAATATCTACTGATTTGGCAATTTGATTATAGTTGAAAATATAACGTCCTAGCGGTTTATCATATTTATAAGCAATTTTCGGATTTACATGTTTAACTGGAAAGTAATTGGAAACAAATTTTAAAAAATTATTTATCTTCAGCTTATTTAAGACAGAATTAGTAAAATTCAAGGTACAATATTCGTTTATTTTAGTATTTTGTTTTGATTCGTCATTAAAGTTTACGTCTGTGACATATAAATAACCATTAAGATTTTTACTTCTGGTAATGAGCAAATCATAGAATAAATGTTTAAAATGAACGTTATCAAATGCAGTACTTAGAAAAAGGTTATATACCATATTTAATTGCTGTTTTTTAATTGCGAAAATCCAGTTTTTACATTGTTTCCAATCAAAAGTAATTTTAAAATTTTCATGTTGCTGAAGGATGGCATTTTTTAGTTCAGATAATGATGGCAATTTTTTATTATATTTGCTTGCTCTTTTAGTTCTTTTTGATTTACTTTTATGATTGTTGAAGGAATTATAAATATTATGGTCTTCATTAGGAGAATTAAAGGACTTTTTAACTATATTATGATGATTAAATATTTGATTGAGTCCATATGGAAAAATAGTTTTATGTGCACAAATGAATTCATTTTCAAGAAACAATCTGTCATAGTAATTTTTTTTTGAATACACAGAATACTAATTTCAATGTTGTCGAACCCATGTTTAGAAAAATGTTCGTATTCAAATTTTGATTCATTAAAGGAAGTTGCATTATTTGAAAAAAATTTTATGTGATTCCTGTGTACGTTAATTCGGAGATGCAGAGGGTTGCTGGTTTGACCTATATATGACATATTACATTTTTTACATACAATTTGGTAGATACAATTATATGTTTTACAGAAGACAAGATTATTGTTACAATTGATCTGATTACTAATAGCAAACGGACAAGTTTTACATCTATTAGATTTACAAGATTTAAATTTAAGTGTGTTATTTAGTGATGCATGGCTGTACGATTGAAAGTTATATGAAGTGAACAATGAATACTGGCTGGAAGTACCGAATGAAGATGGAATAGTCATAGAGGATAAAGGATATTGTTGGTAGCTGGATAACGATCTAGGAGAACCCCAACAAGTTCTCGAATACCGAGCTTGGATGTTAGAGAGCATCCAATTGCCTGTCGCTAATTTTTTATAATAAGACATCATGTAATAGGGAAAGATTGTAACCTTTATTTCCCCAAAATAAAGGCACTTGCATTAAAAAAAGTGACTCTTTATCCAAGAATGCACCTTAATTCAATTACAAAGGTGGAGACACAATTACAATATATGAAAGGTGCCATTATTTTTCAAACTAATGGATCATCTAAAACTCTTTGAAAATATATAAACTAATGTGTAGACACATTAAAACCTGGATTAAATAAATGCTTAGGAATAAGCAAAACTAGGATAGATAGTGGAAAAATATACATATACACATTGACTATTCCAGAATAAATTGATTCAAATTAACATCCATCAATACAACATGAAACACAATTTTTACTTCAGAACTAATATAATCTAAGAATAATATAGGAATAATACAACCATTGCTGTAAATACAGGATTCAAATTCTTCCAATAAATATACATTTATTTAATTGTTCAACAAATCAGAGATTCAACGTATGAAAGGCTACGTACGATCACAAAAAACAATAAGATATTCAATATATGAAAAACTAAGATCGATCACGAAAACAATGGCTAAGAATAGAGTTATTACCTAGGAATACAATTACAAGACATTTTAAAGTGATAAGATTAGGGATAATGAGATAAAAATAAAGTTAAAATTTGACACCAATTCAGCGCAAATGCAGCTAACTAT